>BPTQ01000002.1:277306139-277583405 GCA_019973895.1 Chrysanthemum seticuspe
ATGGAACACAGCGTCTCTTACCCTTGGCAGAAAACTTGGATTAACTGGTGCAATGGCGGTTTTAGAGGGCTGCACCTTAATAGGGCAATGTCCAAGCATAGTTCCACTCAAAGTCGATGCATTTTCTGCGCCTTCTGCAACAAGATTTACATAAAACTTGTTTTCAAGTCCAAGCTTATTTATTAAACACTATCTTGTTTTAACAGAGGCATCATACCCAAGTCAGTGAATTCAATGAAGGCGAAACGGAGAGGAGATTTGGGGTTACCACATACACGGCAATCCACAACCTTGGATATAAGAGAAACAAGAAGGATTAGATATTTACAAGCTAAAGATTCAAGGGTGGTAAAGCTATAAATGTGAAATAAACCTGGCCACAGTAAACAAAGAGATCTGCAACCTGTGCTTCAGTCACCTACAAAAGAAAGACATTTTTGAGAGACTTATTTATTTATTTATTTCTAATTTTATTTCATGAAATTAAAGTAAAAAAAGAAACATAAAATGGTTATGATAGTAAGATAAGAAGAAGAGTAGCACCAGATGATGAAGGTTAGAGACATAAACAGTCCTCTTAATGGCATCATCTGTTTGTGCCTTGCCAGTTCTGCTACTCATCACCTTCTTCCCATTGCTCTTCTTGTTGTTGTTACCCTTCTTCTAAACCAACCAAAAAAGGCATGCAAGCAAGACAAACAAACATAAATAAAAAGGACCAGTGAATTTTGTATCTCTTAAAAAGTAAACATATATGTCTCTCTGTGGAGAGGAGTACAAACAAACTAGTTGAAATATTTTATAAAGAGAAGTTGGGGTGCATGTGTGTATTACCCTTGAAGAAGTAGCAGTGGCATTGGATATAGCAGCAGTAGCATGACTACCACCAACAGCAGATGAAGATGAAGATGAAGACGGTTTTTGACGACGGCGGCGATGTTGATGTGGGACAAATTCTTGTGCCATGGGATTCAACTGGGAAAACATTTCCTCCAAGTCTCTCATGTCTTCCTTGTTGGTATTGGCTAGTGTTGGCATCATCTTGTTGTGTTGTTTTTGGTCCTTAACCAGCATCATCATCTTTTGTTGATGTTTGTTTGAACAATGAGACATGGTAAAGATTTTGGTGAATGAGGGATTTACTTGTCACCACCTTTATAAAACTCTCAAGTGAGTCTCAACTACCAATATTCCCTCGTACTTAATTTTTTTAACTTGAGAGTAAAAGGATGAATTAAAGGAGGATGAAATCCTAGTTGACAGAGCAAATGATCTTGTCTGCCTCTGAAAACAACAGCGACATGTTGTGTTGTGTTGTTTTAGTTTCTACATATGACCGATCAATACCTGGTCTAATATTCAAAGGCTGAAATATTTCCATTTAAGGAAAGGACTGCAGGCTGGGATTTACTGCATCTTACTTTGAAAAGGTAAAATCACAAGATAAAGGGTGATGTACATATTAAGCTTTTGTGCAGATGCATTATATGCTTTTTACTCATGCTTCTTCAACTTCATAATGATGAAACAAACAACAAGACACGCATACATACATACATAAATCTCTCACAAATTTTATACTAGAGTGAATAAAAGAGAATTAAGTGTTTGATATTTATGATTCTATAGGGTTGTTGGGTTCCATTACTATTTTTTTCTTTTTTTTTCTTTTTCAAAACAGATATCTATCCAAAAAAGAGTTAACATCATTGTGTTGGTGTTTTCCAGTTACATTTATAAGGTAATGATGCATGGTTGGTTTATACTAGGATTCATGTTAAAAATCAGCAGCAATGTATTTCTTTTGATCATATAGGTTAACAGGAGTACTTGTTAACAGGGACGATCTATGTAGGAAGTGTGAGGGGTCGGTGCCCCCCCATGGCTAGCCAAAAAAGTTGAGATTATTAGATCTCGACCTTTTTTCGAAAGGGACTCCCACCAAATCCTCAAATTGCCCCCCACCCACATACTAAAATCCAACATTCAACACTTTAAAGTCTTATAAATTATTCATCTCTAAGTAAAAATATGTGATTTATTATTATGATCTTAGTTTTTTCTTTCGCATTTTATTGCTATTGTAAAAATAAATAAATAAATTGCCACTCATATTTTATTTTGCCGGGTCCGTCGGTGCTTGTTAACAAAGATACTTGAAAGGTAAGAAGTAAGGTATGTTTATGGTTTGTATAAAATAGTGTGAAAATCATTGATCGTATTTGAAAAACCGCTTAAACGCTAAACATTTTATAAAGTAGATGTATACTAGTACTTTCATTTGAGTATCATGCATGTAAATAAAGATAATAGATATAAATATTTTGTCATTTATATCTAGTTAAAGGGAAAACTTAGAAGCAAGCCATTAATGTTGTAGTAAAATTTTGGAAAAAAGCTAAAGACTAGTGCTGATAAATTGTTGGGAGATGTGGCTGTTTACCAGACTCGTACGAGTCAACTCGGCTCGTTGCGTGTCAAACATAAATCGCTAGTCATCAAGCGAGTCAAGTGTATTCTCGATTGAGCCATCTTGTGATTCTTCAACACTTTTGTGCTCAAATTGAGTTGACTGATACGAGTCTAATTAACAACCATATGTGTGTACGTTGTTCATGATTTGTCATTTACGTCAAGTGATCCAACCGCACGTATAACACATATTTCATTTTAGCTGCTAATTCCCACATCTCCCAGTGTACGTGCACCTTAATTTTAAACCACTTTATATAATCATCAACATTCAACAAATTTGCTATTAACGTAATTTGTATAACTTAACACAAATTTCTTGCTTCGTGTTTTTGTCCCTTTTTCTTTTGGCATCGAGAATTATTCATTTGGCTTACTTTTGTATTAGATCACTACGGTTAATTTATTACTAGCGCATCACTATTTTCTATACTTGAAGGAGCTACTAAACTCAAAATATGCATCACTATTTTCTAATTGGTAATTTTAGTTATCAACATAATTTTTTATTTTATAAGTTTTTATTGAGAATATATTAGCTACAATTTTGTGCAGCCAGTTGGCTATAATTTTGTGTTGCAAATTGTAGGTCCTTAAGACATTTCTTGTGTATTTTTTGTGAAGAATTAGAGCAAAATGGCTACAAAAATTATAGTCAAACTATCTTCATTTTTATTATCAAAACAATGACATTATTGACAAAAAAAGAAACACGTGCCATTTTTTTAGCGACAAATTTTATTAAAAAAATTAACAAGAAGCTAAAAAAGATTACAAACTGAGAGAAGAAGGATTTTTACGTCTAATCAAAACTAAAATTACAACGGCTCGAACACCAAGTGTAAGACAAACGGACAATGTCATCAAAGATGTGACCACGTTTAGGGGGACTGTGCCAAATAAAACCATGTTTCTAAAACCCAAAAAACTCTCTACATCACATAACAAACACCTTCACGGATCAATTTTAAGCCTTTGGAAAGCCGGGTACTTTTGAGCCAAGTGAGCCAGTCATCGTACGAGTGCAAATCCGAGGACTCAAGGTTCCACCAACATAGCACTTCGTTCCACACTTGACGTACCAAATCACAAAAGAATAAGAGATGGGAAGTAGTCTCTACCGATATATTACAAGTCATACAAATAAAAGATGGTATCTCCAAACCTCTAGTCGATAGGTTATATCGAGTAGAACTCTCCAAGCCATTATATTCACCTTAATAGGTACTACCTTTACCCAACGAGTCGGGATAATATCCTTAGGAAGAAGGATATCGTCAATATACTCTCGAACTGTTGAGAACTCGCCCGAAGACACTAGAGACCACACCCAATGATCACGCATCTGAGCGATAACACAGGAGTATAGGAGATTAAATTTATCCTCTTCAACCCCTCATCTAGGTGAGCTACGAAAGAAAGAGCAAGAGTTGAATCCTTCTTTTTAACGCCACACTGACATTTTTTTCCAATTCTAAAGCATAAATCCTTGGGAATTTAACCTTCAACACTACATCATTAAGCCAAGTATCCTCCCTAAACTTAGTATCTTTTCCATCGCCCACCTTTCTTCTAACGAAATCCATAAGGTCCATATCTTTATTTTTTAGAGAAGAGGTACCACGAATAATGTCCAGCCATAGAGACCTTTTTCACCAAAAGGAGGATTAGAAAAGTCTAGAGCACCTTTTTCACCATGGATGGTTGTTATGAACTTAGCCCATAATGAATGCCGTTGAGAATACCCATTTGAACAAGAGAGCTCGATTAAAAGCAAAGTAGCTAAACACCCTGAGACCTCCATTATTTTTGGAAGCCAAAACCTTGCTCCATCCAATCCAAGCCTTTTTCCTAACCGACCCGTCAACTCCATTAAAGAAGTTTCTAGCTTGTTTAGAACGCCAATTGAGACCTTGAACAAAGACATGTAGTAGAGAAAGATCAATGTAAGAACTGATTTGAGAAGGGTTAAACGGTCTCCTATAGAAAGGGTGTTGAGCTTCCATTCAGATAAACGAGCGGAAAGTTTAGAAGTAACCTCGTCCCAAGAATTGACTTTAGACATAACATCACCCACTTTAATGCCAAGGTAATTGAAATGGGAAGAAAACGTAGAGAAACCAACAAGCCGAGCAACCTTATCGACTTCCTTCTTATTAATACCAATACCCATAAGTTTACTTTTTTGAAGATTAATTTTGAGGCCCGAATCCATAAAAAACATGGACGAGCAGCCATCCCATTCTCCAACGAATATGGCATCATCAGCATAGAATAAATGGGATAACGTCATGGAGTCATTTAAAGAGATGCCTTTGAAAAGCCATGCGTTCAAGACTCTATTAAAAGAGAGATGTAAACTTCCCATAATCAAGATAAACAAAAAAAGGAGAAAGACGGTATCCTTGTTTAACCCTTTGTAAAAGTGGAATTCCGAGGTAGGACTGCCATTGACGAGAATAGAACCTGTGGCTGATTCAAGGCAACCCATAATCCAACTACACCATTTATTCCCAAAATCAAACGATCTGAGAACATCATCTAAATAATCCCATCTAACGCAATCAAAAGCCTTTTCGAAGTTAACTTTAAAGATTAAAGCCTTGAGCTTTTTATGTTTACACCAAGAGAGAAGTTCATTGAGAATGAAAGGCCCATCAAGAATAAATAACATTTATTAGTGTTGTAATTAATGCTATTATAGTTATCGTTATTAAAGTGTTTTAAAGAATTGTAACTTATGTTATTATAGCTAAATTTATTAAAATTTGTGTTATTTATGATGACTATACTACAATCTATTGAGTTTATAACTAAACAAAAATACTTTTTTAATATCTATCAACTTAAAATTTTAAAATTTTCTTTTATAACAAATTCAAAGTACTTTAACATATAACTAACCAACAATTAGGATTCTCTATCACTCTCCCTTGTTTCTTAATGCCGTTAGCTTTGATTTATATGTTGCAAACTAACTTAATTTACCTGAGACTTAGTTATCCAGGAAAGTATACGTGCCACATGGACATTGAGGTTCTAATTCCTTGATAGATTGTAGAAATAGTTAGTTTTGAAATGTAATGCAAGAAAATTCCAAAACGGTAAAAAGACAATTAGAATCCAAACAGGGAGACGAGCCCAAACACAAAGATACACAAATTGTGATAACCCAAGGTTGAAGTAACACGCATACAAACAAAAAATGAATAATAATTAAGAAGCTCAACTAGCTAGCTAGCTACACAAATAATCTCATCGATCATTTCTTAGGACCAAAGGAACATACCAATAAGTCGAAACAACCACCATCCATGCATGTACTACGTCTTCTAGCTGCTTGTTATTGGCTTGTGAAATTATACTAATTGTACGTCCAACAGTGAGGTTAATTACAGTATTTTTTTGTGTTAACACTTGACAACTTTCCTTTAACCAAAGGAGCTAGAGTTGTATACGTACCATGTTCAAGTGCTTATGTATACACTAGAAGTGCTTATGTATACCAAAGGAGCTAGAGTTGACAACTTTCCTTTAACCAAAGGAGCTAGAGCTAGCGAACAAATGTTTTGAGGTGGTGATGTGATGAGATGGTGGTGACAGCGGCGGCGATAAGTATAGTTATATGTGTTCTGCTTACCCGTTTAGTGAATTCGTTTCACAACACTTCGAATGTATATGTGTTAGTTGTAAGTGTTTGTTTGGGTTACCCGTAACTTTCACGCGACATCATTATTCCCGCATATAAAAATACCCTCGAAATCTCTTACGCGTCAAACACTCCCCCAAAAGTATATGATTTTGACGAATCAAGATTATATTGATTGGAATAAATGAAATAAAGGTTAAAGTTGTAAAAATTTGAATTAAAATAAAATAAACCCACTAAAAATATAAAAACTAAAAACTCATAAAAATATATTAAAATGGATGTTGAATTAAAGAACATAAAATTTTAGAAAATATGGTGAAATTAGATTATAATATAAATAAGTAGATAAAAAGATATTTTAATTTGAAAATAAAGATAAATTTTTAGTTGAGAAGTGACACATGTCATTTTATAATTGGAGCTCCTTATCTTAATTTTTGGTGGTTAGGAGTTAGGCTTGGAGTTTGTTAAGAAGTGACACATGTCATCTCATGATTGGAGCTTCTTATCTTAATTTTACATGCATTATAATATATCTTTCCATAATAAGCAAGTAAAAAAGTCTGAATTTTTAAGCCTTCTAATTTTAGAAGGCCTAAATACATTAGTATAGATATAGATATAGATGATATCGTCATATATATTGTTCAGGTTGGAGGTTAATTAGCGTGATCTATGCAAACCTTCATTTCCTAATTGTTATAGAATGAATTTCATGTACTATATAATATAGCACTTAGAAGAGTTAAAGAGAAAAGCTACCATCATTTTTCCTATCTCGTGGGCTTTTAACTTTATGAAAAGGTTAATCATGATTCATGACCACTTCTCAACCCTAGCTAGCTACTTGATCATGCATATAAAGTAATTATACGTAACAACTCTCTTAAGTATTAATTCAAAGTAAAGAATGGTTAATCTCACCTATTAACGTACATCGTTGCCTGTTTTTCATATGGAGGCTAGGAGATTCAAGAAAACAATGGACACTTGAATATGTTAATTGTGTGATGGTAAAAACAAAACGAAACTAATGAAATGTACGTATGTTTATTGATAAGGCCGGGTTAGAGATGATTGGTTTCTTTTATCGTGTTAAAAGCTTTGTATTCAGGATTTTCTCCTAATTTTTTATTGTCAAGATGAATAAACCAGACTTAAGATTATTAAAGGTAAAATAAGAGGTGTTAACAATAAAGTGATTAAGAAGCACTAGGAGTCAAAAGCGGGATCAAGGAGCAACATGATTGATGCTTTCCCATTTTGAGCACTATATATATGATCATATATATATATATACACAACCATTCCATGCATATTTCATTCCTTAGCCTTGTAAACTTGCTCAAATATGTCTCAAATCAGTGAGAAATCACCCCAACACTGTGCCAAAAAGAAACTTGTAAACATAAGCAATCTTCAGAAGAAGCTATTCTTGACCTTCACCACATTCTGCTCATCAGTCCTGCTACTTATACTCATTGTATGGTTCATCCTCCGTCCCACCAAACCACAGTTCTCCCTTAAAGAAGCTGATATTTACCAGCTTGTCGTCTCGGGAACTCACCTTCTCAACTCATCCATTCAGCTAACTCTTCTCTCCACAAATCCAAACCAGAAAGTTGGCATTTACTATGATGACATTCAAGTTTACGCGTCCTACAGGTCCCAACAGATCACTCTTTATTCATCGCTACCTCCTTTTTATCAAGACCATAAGGATACCAATCTTCTATCCACTCTTCTTGTTGCCTATGCCTTACCCGTGGCTACTTCTTTCAACTATGATTTGGGTCGTGATCAGATGGCTGGAAGACTGGTGTTGAATATCAAGGCTAACGGACTGCTCCGATGGAAGGTGGGAACTTGGGTTTCTGGAAAGTATAGGTTTAATGTAAACTGTGTTGCACTTTTTGTACTAATTGGTCCATCTGCAGTAGGTCCGTTAACATTTAAGCAAGGTACACAATGCGTAACTACCATTTAATTATGAACATCATCGGTTTCAATTCAAATATGTATTGCCATGCATATTTATAGGTAAAATAATCTTTAACTAGGATTTTATATGGGAGGCTAGTTTTAAAAATTTCTAGCTTGGTTGTATATGTAAATGAATACAAGGGAACTTATATAGTTATATATACATGATTCATGCGAAATCTCATCCGTTTACCCGTTTTTTATTAGTCAGATAATCTGTAATTGGTTTGTATATAGTCTGTTTTTGATAATTCTTTTGAATTTCCCGGCCTAATAATTAATAAGAAGGATACAAGTATACAACGGTCCGGTTTTGAAAACACTCGATACAACATGTACTCTTAAGCTGAGGAATGACCATCATTACATACGCGTACCTTTTAAAGATGTTAAGCAAGATGAGCAATGTATGGACAACATCTCTTCCTTTGATCCTCAATTATGCCGCAAAAGCCAGAGATATGAATGAATGTCAAAATAATTAAGATGTGAAAAAGGTAGAAAGCTTTTTGTAGTAGTAAGTAATTGTAAAGCGAATGAATTTCAACAAATGAAAACATCTACATACCAGAAAGGGTACGTACGTTCTCCACTTATTTTTCTTTTCATTTTGTGGTGGGGCGTTTTTTCATTGGACAAGTCTTGCATGTGATAGCCAATAATGACCCAAGACATTGACATGCTCAACTAAAGGTGTAATTTGTTTCACTATAATTTTTTTTTCTTTTTTTTTCAAATCTGATTATCGCATGTTACGGAAAAAAAAAAGTGTTAGAGAAATCTAAATCATATAAAGTTGTTTGTTTTTTATCTAGTAAAATGTGTGAATGGTGTAAAATTTTGCAATTTAAATACGAAAAACATTGCATTTATTTTTCCAAAAACTCAATAAATATTCAACAATATCAATCACATATTTATGTCAAATCGATAAATGTGTGTATGTGTGTATTAAAGTCGCAAAATTTGTAACACGTTTTTTGTTACATTTTATTTTTGTAAAACAAGAAAGAAAAACTAAATAAAAAAGTCTATGTATATATAATATATATTAAGAAAAAGAAAAAAAATATATAATTATAATTAACAAAAAACAAAATTATAAGACATAAACATAAATAGAAACAAAAGTTTAAGCCATCAAGAGGCAATAAGATACTCTATGTACCTCTTAATGAGTAAGAACCAATACATCTTATAGCCTCTCACTAAAAATGAAAAAACAAACACCGTAACCTTTTACCTTTTTTAACCGAGTCGGATGTAAGAGGCAAAAAAATGTATATTTTGGAACACACACGCCCCCGTAAGTCCATATGTATGATATGATATATATAGAGATTTTCAGTATTCACAAAGAATAACCAACCAACTTATAGCAATTACATAAAAAGAATCACACTGCAGTACTAATTAGTTTATCCATGAATTAAACAAGGATTATAGGTGATGAAGAAATTCAATAAGATATATATGAACCGTGAAGAACTCAACTAGCTCAATGCAACACATCACTAGCTAGTGCGTTATCTATCATGATTGGAGCTCACTTTACACTCAAATGATGTGGTATACACTTAAGAACTTTGTTCTCTTACACATGTATAATTAGTTAACCAAATATGAATTGCTACTTTGCTTTTATTATTGTTGCTCGATTCACTAAAAAAACTAGTTGAATCATTCATATTTTAAAAGTCAAATGACCACAGTTAAGAATGTGTAAAGTTATTGATTCCACGCTTTCTCATGTGTGGTAATAATAGGTGTAACAAATTTTTTTACACATATAAATGTGAAGATATTATCCAGATTTCTATAGTTAAAAGTGTGAATTTTTTTTTTTGAATGTCTACACCTAAAAGTGTAGCAAAATTGCAAAAAATGTTTATAATAAAAAGTTTGAAAACATTTGCTACACATATAAGTGTAGCTTTATTTTAATTGTATACACTTATATATGTGGATTAATTTTTAAAATATTTGTGACACATATTAATGTAGCAAAATTATTATCTATATAAAAAAATGTCCACACTTCACAATACCGTAGCAAAATATTTAATAGCAGTAGTCCCATCAAATACACTGCGTTTCATTTCCATAACCATCATTTACTAATTAATAAATTTCTCAAGAAGCAAACTACTAATTAGTGAATTATAGTATTACAATTAAATGAATTACATAAACAATACCGATGTATGTTTATTTGTTGCAGACTATGTGTGCAACGTTGGATTGCTACTTATGTGCACATTCGACCAGCACTGCATTTAGCCTAACATACTAATTTACCACTATTATTACAAGCTCTTGGTCACCCAAACTTAACTTGGCTGAGTTTTAGCATTTTTTGTATGGAGGATATAGTAGCTCTTGTCACTTGTTAGCTGCCACTGTGCTAAAAGACAACATCAACTACGGTATGCTCCTATGTGGACACGCTATTCGTCCCTGTGGATACAGATAATGCCGCCAAAACCATACCAGGCAACACGCTAATTTTGAGCCAAATGGAATTGAACTACTTGACTGGCTCACGCCAAACGTTTAAAAAAACGAAATTAAAACGCAGCAACATGTGAGCAAAATAAATGGTGAAAGGTTAGATGTGTTTGTGGCGATGTTTTTTTTTTTCCAGGTTTTAATGGAAGAGAAGGGTAGGATATATCAAATTTTTAGTGTTGCCTTTTTAGTACTAATCTGAAAATAAATGAGTAACCATCTTAGATCAGAGAGTAAGTGTTTTGAAATATAGTTGTGACATATGACCAAAATTGTTTTGGAAACTTAATGGGCCCAAAATTGTCCATGAATCGAAGCAAACATTATTTCTTCTTCTAGCAAACATTAAACAATAATAATTAAAATAATGCAAGGTATAGAAAGGTTTGTTAACCGAGTTATAGCACCCGCACGTCCGCATTTAACTTATAACAATCATATAACACAACACAAAAAAAAAATACTTACCCTTATATAACAAGCAGGGCCGTCTCGTAGTTTTCGGTGGCCCTAGGCGATAACAACAAAGAAGCTCTATTACACTTGTAAACTAAAGAGAAATTGCATATAAATTTGAATTATATGACTCATATATGTTTAATATTATATGTATTTATATGCAAAAGTAATTAAAATGTGGCCCCTTTTAAGTGGAGGCCCTGTGCGACGGCACCTATTGCACACCCTTCCGAGCCCCCTCTGATAACAAGGTATAGGTCATAAACTATATAACAAGGTATAGGTCATATGTCACACCGTTTTATATACTCCATATTTTACTATAAAAAAAGCAAAACAAAACAAAAAACACCCATAGCCTGCCTTTATAGCCATGGCGGGAGGCGGCTAACTAGCGGATAGCACACCCACCGGTATGTTGATGGCGCCGCTAAAGGTGTGTAACAAGTCCGATGATGCAGTACCACATGCTTGAAAAGTAATTTTAGAGATTGCTAAATCTAAATTTGATTTTAGACAACTTACAATGTTTAAACCAAAACCATTAATAATTACTAACCACTGCTTAAACTCTCCCGTATACATATACAATTAATATCATTGATGTGTCATATTCTAAATATGGGTAGAACAATTCACTCAAAGTAGGAGCATTAATTGCTATTTATGAAAAAATAGCAAAAATAGTCCCTAAGGTTTAAGTATCGTTGCAAAGTAAGTCCTGTATCATTAATTGCTATCTATAGCAATTTGGCAAAAAGAGTCCTTAAGGTTTAAGTGTCGTTGCAAAGTAAGTCCTGTAGCATTAATTGCCATCTATAGCAATTTGGCAAAAATAGACCCTAAGGTTTAAGTGTCGTTACAAAGTAAGTCATTTGTAGCCACGAAAATAGTCCCTAAGGTTTGAATTGTATTTGCAAAGTAGGTCCTTCAAGGACTAACCAAATAAAGTTTGTAGCATTAATTGCTATCTATAGCAATTTGGCAAAAATAGTCCCTAAGGTTTAAGTGTCCTTGCAAAGTAAGTCTTTTGTAGCCACGAAACTAAGGTTTGAATTGTCTTTGCAACGTAGGTCCTTCAAGGACTAACCAAATAAATAGACAAACAAATTTTCCGGTCATTCATCAGTTCCAAATTCACGTCTACAAAAGCAATCCCGCTGCATCGCCCGGGTTTCCACACTTGTTAATATTTAAAAAGTGTCAAATTAGTTGATTGAGGTGAACAAGAGCCCTCAAACTATTTTTAGCATTTCACAACACAACAAGTCTTAGATATATTTCCTCAAGCTATTTAACTCCAAAGCAAAGCAAATATATTGAGAAAAAGACATTTAACTACTCCATATTACTTTTTTGTGTTGAATATATAAAATTCAATCAAAGATAGAAGAATTCAACGGTCTACTATGCATAATCCACATGGTTAATATTATTTTGATTGGTATATTAAAATTTAAACCTAACAAAGTTGACTTACGGTCGAAATTCCAACCAAATGAATGATATCCTTAATAAGCAGTTTCGTGAATGCGATCCTAATAAACTGACTACGTATAGTAAAGATTCATTATGTTTCTTTTGGTATATATACTTTAGAGGGTTAGAATTAAACATTGATAAACTTTGAGGGCTAAAGACAATCCTAATAAATTAAAGACAAAAACTAGAACACACGGTTTAATAAGAATAGAAAGGGGTGAGTTATCCACACTTTCTCATAAGAAAGGTATTCAATCATTAGATACATCATTGGCTTGTACGATATGTATTATGGGTTGTACGATTTGATCAGAACCTTTTGATTTGATAATATAAAAAGTGTTTGTATAACATAGCCCGAATAGAAGGGAATCATCGTGTCCTTATAAGTCATTATTGTTCGTGTGTCGGGCTAAGGTTAGGTAGTGATGCCCACTATCCTTTGATTATCAATCAAGTGGCCCCCTTACACATGTCGAAAAAGAAAAATGAGTATACATGTTTGAAATATGTATTTATTATTATTCCATCAAATTCACACGTACACAATATGTAATTTTGCATTCAGCTTTATAATAATTAATTTGTATATGGAAATCAAAATGAGTAAGAATCAAAGTTAAAACTTAAAACCAAAATCCAGAAAATGGATGCAATGGATGGATCTATTTGGTAAACTCCATAACCCAAGTATTGAGAGCGCAACAAGCTTTGCGGAAGCCAGTGAATCCAGCACCCTTTGCCAATGCCTCAAATTCCTTCTCGGTCCTCTCTTTGCCTCCCGGGTTGTGAGCCAACATGATCACGTCTATGTGTACCACGTTTTGGGTCGCCAGGCTCGTGTCAGGTGTCTCTGGAAGAATGCATTCCGCGACTATCACTTTCCCATTGTCGGGGAGCGCTTTGTAACAGTTCTTTAAAAATTTCAAGCAATGCGCGTCACTCCAGTCATGACAGATCCACTGTAAATACATCAACTAATTTAATTTGATATGTCTCAAAACATGCAAATGGTTGTTTTAGAATGTAAAAGAAAAAATAATACCTTCATGAAAATGGCATCTCCTTTTGGGACGCTTTCAAACATGTCTCCACCAACATGCTCAATACCTACATATTCAATTCGGTTAGTTAATGTTGTTTAGGTTGATTAATACCAAATACTGATATGTACATACCAGGATACGTAGTGGCATCTTGGATGACGTGAGGCAGATCAAAATTGATACCCTTGATGGAAGGGTGTTTGGAAACAATCATATTGAGGCTGGCACCAGTACCACCACCAACGTCGACGAGGGTAGAGAGGTTGTCGAAACCATCATAGATGTCCAAGATCTTCTTCATGGTCATGGTGGAGTGATTGAACATACCACTGTTGAATACTTTGTTGAATCTGTCATCTGTTCCATGATACTCAAACGCAGTCATTCCGTACGCCTTGTTGAATGGGATCCCTCCATCCAACACTGCATCTTTCAAATGGTACCTAATCATTCATGCATTATAAGCTAATGAATTAGGTTAACCAATATATAAATCACATTTGCATAATTAAGTTGATGTTTCTCAAGCAACTATTTGGATTTATCACTTCCATATGCCATTCATCCATGATCCATGAATGATGAGGATGAATAACATGATGAATAACATGCAGAATTAAGATTTAATATTTTCTTTTCAACTACTACCTCCGTCCCAAAAAAAAAATATACACCTTACTATTTATATTTGTCTAAAAAAAAGTGTACAAATTTTTATTTTTGGATAGTAATTATTAATGATTTTCCAACTTTACTTTTATAATCAAAACATTCATTAATTAATCAATTCTAATTTCTATATTATCTATAAGGATAAAAAGATCAATCAACACTATTATTAATTACACATATCATAATTTGTCTTTTTTTTTTACACTTTTTTTGAAACGAAGACAATAGACCCATAACGTATATAGCTTCTTTGTCAACTGTTTTACTTTTAACTATTTTTTTAAGGCTGCCTTATCCCCTCATTTTCCCTGCCACGTCAACTTTCTCTCTCCAGCAACCTTCAGGTGATTGGGTGCCCCAGTAAGGGCGACCATGATCAAATTTTTTTTTTAACCGTTAGCATATGCAAAGGTAAATAGGTAATATATACGAAAAGTAGAAAATGTATTCGATCGTGAACTCGACCAAGATGGTTTCATTTTTGGAATCCCCTTAGCTAGCTAGCTAGTAATCTGCTTTCGTTTTTATCATTCATAATTTTTCTCTCGATCAACAATATATATCTCATTAGTTAAAGTATGTTAAGGCACTACTAATAGATAAGATTTTTCATTTATCAGTTTCAAACCTTTTACAAGTGTATACTTTTCTTAATAATAGAAATCTGTCACACATAAATAATTAAATGGTTTTTTAACTTGGCACGTTTCCGTTGAAAAAACAATCATCCATCATTAAAGTTGAAAATATTCTTATAAGTTACGAAATAGATAATGAGATAAACGACTATGGGACAAAAATAATGCGTAATATAATATGAATATGTTAGTTGGCTATGTGATCATTAATCAAGTCGTGCAAAGCAATTAATTATACTACTAGCTAGCTAGGGATCATATATATAAGTAGAAAGGTAGAAAGTTACCAGCTCTCCATGAGGATCTTATCCTGGTTCATGAGCAAGAGAGGTGCATTTGAGACACCATCTTCATTCTTAACAAGGTACTTACACACTGGTGCCAAGCCATATAGACGCTCACTTTGATCATTAAGTTTGCAAGTGAGCACCGAGTAGCTTGCCAAGAGACGGCATATCCTGTCGAGCATAACAGGTGCCTCTGGGTTCTCCACTTTGGGAAGTTGAGCTGCCAGCTCGGTGGGGGATACATATGCACCTGGACCCGCTTTCGCAATTATCTCTAGCAAATCAAGCTCGATGGCAGATTTCAACACCATGGGCAGCACTGATGCACTCGCCAGCTGCATGGCAAATAAGAAAGCTTCCTCATCCTTCTTGGCATCCAAAGCTGATGAACCCATTCTTATCACTATTTATGAACGATGAAAAGAAAAAGAAAAGAATTGAATGGATGCAAATGATATGATCCTCTATGATTATGGCTTGTCTATATATACACGATTATTCTTTCACCAACCATTATGCTACACCTCACCATGGGCCCCACCCATCGTGGAAACACTTTTATTTTCTTCTATGGCTCTAGACAAATTAACTTGTAGACTATTTGACTATACTATCTCTATCTTTTCGCACTAGCACACATGCACTTGCCGGAGGTCTCGTTGGAAGCAGTCTCTCTACACAAGGGTTTACCCTGGGGTAGGGGTAGGATCTGTCTACATTTCACCTCCCCCATACCCTGCCTAGGCGGGATTGGGTCTGTTGTTGTTGTTGTTGTTGTACTATTTGACTATACAACATGTTAACCCATTGTGGAAAAACACTTTACTTTTCATTACGACTTGTATTACAAGTACTATTTTTTTCTATTGCCCTAGACAAATTAACTTGTAGACTATTTGACCATACCACATTTACCCACTTAATGTGTACTGTTTATATACGGTAACAAATCCCTTAAACTTTACTAAATCTATTAATTAGCATTTATACCAGCGTTGCGAAAATCGTGAATTGATAGTCGGGTGGCCGACCCCCTTTTAGCTTGTAATCAGTATAGACGGGATTAATTAATCAGTGATTAATCGGATTGGCATTTCCGATAAGTTTTGGGTATTTTCGGCAACTTTTTGGTATTTTCAGCAGGACTTTCCTTTAAAAAAACATCTAATAGTTTTAGTTTTATAAAAACCCCTTTTATTAAATCAATAAATTAGCTTTTATACTCTTTAGCTTTTATATTTTAAAGCATCTTTAGGTTTATAAATCTAACAAATAAACCTCTAAACCTATTAAAAATCATGTTTCTACTCTTTCGGGTTTAGTGATATAACAAACAAACCCCTAAACATGTTAAACTTTATAAGTCTACTACTTTTAGATTATATACTTATTATTGTTCAAACTTTATTTTGTAGCTGTAAAATGAACGTTATTGCACCGCTGCAATACGCAGGCAAAAAAATCTCGTTGATCCTATAACCATGAAATGAAATCTCATATGTGGCATCTTCGACTATTTTCATCCACTTTTCGAGCAACTCAATTATGCTCTTAACCTTCCGCCTCTTTGTAGTCATCAACGGTGACTCCTTATTATTCTTTAAGCAACGACTTGTACTTATCAATGAACATTTTAAGCACCATCTCATTTTCCACCATCTCGAAGCATTGTATAGAGATGCGATTCCATATCAATGAACATTTTAAGCACTGTTTACGTAAGGTATGTATTCGGTGAGGGTAGTCAATCATTCGGTTTCCCACGTTCAGTAAGGAACCTAGAATATAGTCGGAGCCAAGAGTTGGGGTAACAATCATGATTGACTAGTGTGTGTATTTTGTGTCGAGAGTGACTTGGTCCATTTCAAGAAAATGGCTCGATATTTATAGAGATACATTTTGGGTTTCGTATGACCCATCGATGCGATCTAAAATGTCACATACAAGGATGACACGTGACATATCATCCTTGGTTGAGACAGATTCATAAAATGTCGCATGAACGATATCACATAATAGCGTGATACTCGCAGCACTACATTTGCTCGATCGAGGCAGCGACATGTGTTGCTTATGGCAATGACCCTAGAGAGAGATCCTTGTTTAGTTGGTTTACAACAACACACTACCAAAAAACCAAACAACCCATGAAGAAGCAACACCAATGAATGCACTTCTATACCAATACTTCACCAAGCTAGTTGTAGGATTAAGCCTAGATTAATTTCCGTATCAATGTAAAAGACCAATAACAACTTGTAGTATACTCCAAACCACACGAATTGTCAACGGATCTATTTGCTAGCCCAGACACCCCATCTAGTTATATTTATTTGACTTGTTTGTCACTAGTTTTAGTTTTTCACAACACTTTATATATCGACCTACCTATATGTTCTACGCATTTATAAGAATTTATATACCTCAAAAAAATATAATTATTTTTGAGAAAGATATGATGGGCAATACATGTATTAATTGTTGCTTTGAAATGAATTAAGTAGCTAACTAGACATGGGTGGTGAGCTTTCACTCATTAGGTGCCGAGACTATATAATCTTGAAAGTGATCGATATGTAGTAATCATATCGTACGTGTTACTATCATGCATTTTGTTGGTATACCACGCAAATAATTTACTCTTTTAGAGTCGATCGATCTAACTGGATATATAATTACATGAAAATTACGAATATGGCCGGCCATCTGTTTCTTTCACATTGTTTTTTCTAATGCCAACAAGTTTGCGTTCAACTTGAGATTTTGTTGTCACATAATTATCTACTAATCATGCATCATGCATGTGTGTAATTAACTTGATAAAATAGGAGTAGCAAAGTAATACTAAGGCCAGATGGCAAGGCATCAAATGTAAAGTAACCCACTCACCTTAAGGCTTGAAGGCAAGGGTGAGTCTCACTCACTTTACACGTCAGCGTCACGTCAGCTTTCTTTCTCCTCTCTCTTCCACTCATTTTCACTCACCTTTATGCGGACAAGAGACTTACTTCCACTCACCTTAACTCACAATTTTATTTTTTTCTTTTACTCTACAAACCAAACGATAAAAAATATAACACACAATTCCATTAGGTGACTCGGTCACCTTACTTCCTCTTGGGATGTGAGACTCACGTGTGAGTGGTGCTGGAGGGCAAGAGGGTCACGGGTGAATGGAAGGCAAGGTGAGTGACTCACTCGCCTTTGCCGACCAGCCTAAGAGCCATCTCACGCGTCACTCACCTTGCCTTCTCCCTCGAGTCACGCGCGACTCACACATTCTAAGAGTAAATAAGGTGACCGACTCACCTTCTTGATTTTGTCAAAAGTATTTGGCCTATTTGAAAAGTATGTGTTGGAAGCTTTAAAAAAAAGAAAAAATAAAAGGTTAAGGTGAGTGTAAGTGAGTAACTTGTCCACAAAAAGGTGAGTGTAAGTAAGTGAAAGTGAGAAAAGAGATAAAATTGACGTGACGCTGAAGTGTAAGATTAGTGAGGGCTTACCTTGCCATCAGGCCTAATGAAATGAAATACACAAACATTGCTAGCTAGTCACTAACAAAAGCATATATATGATGCAATATATAATCAGAGACAAATTGAATGAATGAATGAAATATATTCATAAGATTGGTTTCAATAGAAATGAAATACAAAAACATCGAATAATTAAGAGATGTTCTAATTTCTAAACCTTTATTTTAGTTATGAATTTTTATTAGAAACTAGTACTGTAAATATATGTAAAACGTTATTAGCGATAGGACAATTTGAAAAGTTGAAGTGAAACATCTCAGTCTCACCTACCACAAAGGAGCATTATTATTATCATTGGTACACATTAATTTTCTTTCTTTCTTTATTTTCCATCTTTAATTATTCCCTCGATCCATGTTTTCTAGAAGCATTTCACCAACTTATATTTAGTACTCTAGTTGTTCGTGTTTCTTATTGCACCCGTT
This sequence comes from Chrysanthemum seticuspe, assembly GCA_019973895.1. NCBI lineage: Eukaryota > Viridiplantae > Streptophyta > Magnoliopsida > Asterales > Asteraceae > Chrysanthemum > Chrysanthemum seticuspe. Next base: position 277,325,300 of record BPTQ01000002.1, read on the forward strand.
TCTTATATATGTCTTATTTCTTTTCTACCCCAAATTTAAGTTGGCAATTAGTCTTAACGAGTGTAGAAAACCGCGCGATGCAGCGGGATTGGCTTCAAAGGTCTTACTTTGTAACGGCACTTAAACCTTAAGGACTATTTTTGCCAAATTGCTATAGATAGCAATTAATGCTACAGGGCTTACTTTACAACGACACTTAAACCTCAGGCACTGTTTTTGCCAAGTTGTGAAACTTTGCATTTAATGTTTGGTTAGGACTCACCTTGCAACGTCGCTTAAACCTTAGGGACTATTTTTGCCAGATTGCTATAGATAGCAATTAATGATACAGGACTTATTTTACAGCGCCACTTGAACCTCAGGGACTATTTTTGTCAAGTTGGGAAAGTTACAGGACTTATTTTGCAGCGCCACTTGAACCTCAGGGACTGTTTTTGCCAAGTTGAGAAAGTTTGCAATTAATGCTTGCTTTTGCACAACTTGGGTCCTGCCTTTTAGTTAATATATATAACGAGTGTGGAAACCCGCGCGATGCAGCGGGATTGCTTTTGTAGACGTGAGTTTGGATATGGACTATTTTTGCTAAATTGCTATAAAAGACTTACTTTGCAGCGACACTTAAACCTTAGGGACTATTTTTGCCAACTTGGACTTACTTTGCAACGATACTTAAACCTCAGGGGCTATTTTTGCCAACTTGCGAAAGTTGGCAATTAATGTGTTCACACTTGCTGCCTAATAGTATATATACTAACGAGTGTGGAAACCCGCGCGATGCAGCGGGATTGGCTTCAAAGGACTTATTTTGTAGCGACACTTAAACTTCAGGGGCTGTTTTTGCCAAGTTGTGAAACTTTGCATTTAATGTTTGGACTTACTTTGCAACGACAGTTAAACCTCAGGGACTGTTTTTGCTAAGTTGTGAAACTTTGCATTTAATGTTTGGACTTACTTTGCGACGACACTTAAACCTGAAGGACCATTCTTGCCAAGTTATGAAAGTTTGCAATAAATGCTGTGACACATGGCATGTTAACATACAATCCCCGCCTTTTAGTTATATATAGTAATTAGGTTGTAATTTGTATTACGGTTGTAGTTACGTGATAACGGCAATGAACAGGAAATCTTGCAACTCCTATGGGCCAATAAAAAACTACCACACAATCCACTTACAAACTATTGGGCCACTGTTTGTAATTAAACCAATTAATAAAAACCAATCATGAAGCATATTAAATGAAAACGGTGGGGGTTAAGAAATAGCTACTTGTACCATGCAATTTCCATTTATATAATATATTATAATATATAATAAATCCCAAGTATTTGTTTTACCAACAACGTTACCTTTTGATTATAAATTCAATTAACAGCTTTGGATTTTTTATTTTTTTATTTGTTAGGTTGATTGTTGCTTTTGGAATCTTTGTTGATGCATTATCCTACCATTTTACTATTCTAACTTGTAAAAATAATTGCCTAAAAGTCAAACATATATCATGGAATATTAATATAAATATTTATGCTTTGAACGTGTTTTGATTCTATAAATATTTAACATAAAATGTATTAGAGGGAAACATGTGTGTATTTAATCGGGGTTTCTCTTCTCGTGAGTTTGAGTAGTTGAGGTTTTACACTAGGACATGCTACTTTAAAAGCCGTCTCGTATAAAGTGACAAAACACGATAAAGCGTGCATTGAAAAATGTTGTTATTCCTTTCTCGTTTGACTTTTTGTTTTCTTACACCTGAGGCAGTATATGCATTTTTCAAAAAAATTAGTTTTGCAATACCAACAAAACTGTTCACTGCAAAGTACACTATACAAAGAACAAGATACACGTGAATAAAACATTAATATTGAGCCGATACGACATGAGGATATCCCGCTTCGAAGAATGGCTCTTTTATGGATCGAAACCGTTCCCTAAATAAGAACTTCTTTTGGAAAAGATGGGTGTTCAATCCTTGTAACCTAATAGATTCATAATTTTATTATTGGTGTCTTACGGTAAAACTTTTTTTGCTTTAGGCTTCATCTTGTAGCCGTTGTGTTTCTACGTTTTTCTTCTCGCGTTGGCTCGTTGTCTAATAAAATCTTTGCCTTTTCCGAAAAAAAAGAAAAGAAAAAAGGAATATTACAAAAACCTATCACGGGTCAAATAAAAATTATTATCAATACAATTCTTCAAAAAGTAGTGCTATCTTTTTCATAGGATTATTATTACATCCTTACACTGGAAGAGCACAAAATGTTCTAAAGCCATAGGGCTCACGGAGTCACGGTTATAGCCAAAAGTGTTGTTATTTTAGTTTTTTTCTTTATAACTCAAAACCTATTGCTTAACCAAAAAACACTCTTCCTCCATCACTCAAGTTATATGACATCATCCGACCCACACATAACCTAATAAAAACACAAATAAAAATAAAAAATAGATAAAATAAAAGGCTATGATTTGTCTTGTGGGTATAACGCAAACCCTTATAACTTAACGGGAGTATGGTGGTTGAGTTATAGGTTCGTGCTATAGGATAACGCAAGTCTTATAACACCCGGCACCAAGTGCTCTAAGGGTGAATGATTATGCCAAGGACTACACCTACTGAAGTTAGACTAATTTAGGATTTGGACTCGAGAAATATTCACTTTCAAGTTAGACAAGTGATAATTGAGAGAATTTCTATGCATCTATTAGTTCACGGTTGATGGGTAATCCCGACCTGGATTTGCTTAGCTTCCATGTCGTTAACAAATATACGGTACTCCATTTTGCCTTTGTCCGGGATATGAAATCGAACTTTCTCAACGAGATTTCCTTTGCGGCGACTTATGAAACCTGTAAAACGTTCAAAACTTTTTGAAAATAGGTTAGAAATTGATTTCTCATTCTATTTTCAGTAACAGTGAAGTGAAAGTGATGTAGATAAATATTAGTATAGTAATTCTCAAAGGGTTATGCCAGTAAGCAACCCACAAAAGTGGACTATTTCCAGTTTTAACTAAGAATTATTCTTTCAGTTGTTATTAGTTGGTCTTCGCCAATTAAGTTTTCAAACTGGAATTAGGATTTATATTATAACTAAACCATTTTGATATTAATCTGCTGACTTTTTCTTAAGGTAGGTATTGACAGTTTCAAAGTATTGTTATGACCTTTGATTTTTTTTTTTTGGCATGATAATAACACACATTATATTATATCCTATCCTAATCTAATATACTTGTATAAAATTAAGAAATTTTTGCTATACATTGCTTTCATCAAGGTACATAGATTCAACATATGCAACTCAAGTCAACAACTTAACTTACAAAGACCAGATTATCATTGCAGGGTTAACGATTACAAGAGATAACTTGTTTTTTCTTTTCCTTATAATTTAAATTCAATATTGAAGGTTGTAAAACATAGATATTTATTTGCATCTGTTTTGTAAAGGAGAAAAAAGTGAAAGGCTTTAAATCAAATCAAATCAAATGGTTTAAATTGGGCCATTGATTTCGTGGCCCAGCCCATCTGAAAGAAGTTACATACATTGATGATGATGAATGATGAATTTTTCAAGTCTCTCACGTACGTACGTACATGTTGTTTGATTAATTAATCTATATCTTGTTAAGTCAAAAGGGAATCTACTAGCTTGTTTAACCCCTTTTCTTGATTACCTCATGAAAAAAAAATCACTTTTTTCAATGTCACGTTAAGGTTTTAATTCCGCCAGTCACTACAAGAAAAGATAAATAAAAAGGGTGACCAAATAGACACTCGGTCACCATTATCTATCTTTTGGTCTTTAGTAAATTGAATCACTTGTTTTTCATCATTGCTTTTGCTTGGCTTGCTTTATTATCATTCCATATCTCTTTCTTTACTAGTAACAACTATTTACTTATTGTCTTATTCTATTACTGATTATCTATGTTTTGTTTTGTTTTGTTTTGTTTTGTTTTGTTATATTTAGTTAACGTTGTGCTTAATTAACTAGCGAACCGTGTAATTTGCATGCATCTGGCAACTAGCTAGCTAGCAAAATTATGTTTCTTTTGTAAATGATGGAAGATCGATGCAGCAGCTGATCGATCAAAGATACTTCATCAAAACTCTCAAGACACACAATCTACCGATAGCTAGCTAGTCCTTTCTCTTTAATTTGACATAGGGCACCTGACCTCTATTAGAGATCATCTTACTTTTCAGCAATTTTTCAACGTCGTCAAGTTAATTTTACAAGCACAAAGGAATTATTTTTGGCTTTCTAGTATCGGTGTTACTAATAAATACATTAGTACAGCTTGTATTTGTTACTTCTGAATTCTCTTTTACTTTTGCTGTAATAAACAGCTATGTGTTTCAAGTTTCAGTAACTAAATTGAGCTAAGTAATGGATGGTTTTCATTTCATATAAGGTGAATTCGATTCATTGGAGCTATATATGTCTGCTTGGCATTATACATGGATTAGTAGCTAAAACTTGATTCAAAGAAAATTGCACCACATATATATAGAATGCATGGAACTTTATGAATTGGGATATCTTTTAGTTGTTGATGATTCTGCAATTTGAGCGAATCTCTCCTTGAGCTCCCGTGAGAACACCTATCTGGCCCATCTTCACCATTGCTGCTGCAAATTTAGTTTTCCAAAGCAATGGGTTGATTGCATAGCGAGTTACTTGGTTCGCTGTTGATGTGCTGCTGAGTAGAGTCTGGTCTGATGTGAACAAACCTCTGTTATTCAATATATCTACATAGTAACCAACGTCAGTGATGGTTGGGGACGATGGGTTTATGGGGACCACGGAATCTGGTCCTCCCTTTGGACATTGTTGCTTTAGTTGGCTTGCGTAAAAAGCATCTAAGGTTGGATCCTGGTTCACGGTGGTGTTATAGCTGTACAGTCTGCTTGAAAAGGAAGTACAGTGAGATCGCCCAATGGTATGTGCCCCTGCAATGTTTTGATCTCATTTTTCTTGTAATCAAGATTGGCAAGTTAAAATCAAACATGATTCATTTAAAAGTGTACCAGAAAGAGTAACCATATCTTCCTGTGTCAAGCCATGGGTCGAAAACATCTGAGTGAGTTGATTAAGGTTAGCTGTTGAAGGAGGCAATGCCCTCGTCTCTGCTATTAGTGAAACTCTTCCATCTCTTCTCCCAGCTGGAACGTCGTATCCAAGCCCCCCAGTCTGCAAGTCACGGATTAGTATTAGATACTCTTGTATAACATACAACACGTGTTGAGCTGAGTTATGTGAATGTTAGTTAAATTAGTTACTAGGATGATGCTGTCTCTAGCTGCAAATGCGATAATATCGGCACAAGAAACAACTCCAGGACATGCAGATTCGATTCGAGCTTTTGCATTATCAATGACATCAAATCCACGAAGGCTAGGATTATTGGCTGGAGAGTCTTTCTCTGCCGTGTTTGAAGGCGTTGAGTCTAGCACAACGGATGCATCACAACCCTGCAAATCAGTAAATAATGTTTTAACTTGGAATCACATAGTAACATGTACCAAAAGCTAGTTAAATAGTAGGTGTATAACTCACCCGTACGAAACAATCATGAAAATGAAGTCTGACAAGACCAGCAGCAAGTCCTCTGTCTCGGAAAAAGGCTTTGGTAACCTCGTCTTTTACTATGAACTCAGCCATGAAACATGAGCCTGAGTAGAACCCAACTTGGAGCCGCTGAGCTTGTAAGGGGGACATTAGCATTAGCACTAGCATTATTAGCTTTAAAAAGAAAGTTGCATTCAGACTAGTCGTCGACATCATTGCTGAATGAGTTAATTTGACGTGTGCATGGAACGATCAAGTCATATATTTATAATGCTTGTGCATGGATCGCCAAATTAAGGACATGTGAGAGACAGGGCTTTTGAGTGTACGTTTTCGATTTGATTAATTAGCAAGCAATAGCATGATCTTATAATTATTGTACAAAGTTTTGTGGGGTTAGTGAGTTGAATTACGCGTTAAATTGTGAGCAATAGCATGATCTTGTCTGCTCCAAAATCAAATAATTGATAACAAAAAATGAATTTAAATCGTTATCAAGACATGAGGATGATAGCATCCAGACAAGCAGTCTTGACTTAAGGCCTTAAATCCAAATAAAGTAGTTCAAACCTATATTTCATATTTATGTACGTTCTACTTTAACACACAATTTATGGCTGGATAACCTGCACAGGGAATCGCCAAGTAGATACTTGTTATATGCATGTCACATATGGTAATTAAAGGGGAGTGCTTGCGAACGATAGGATCAAAGACAATATCATGCAGCTATTAAATTAACAAGTCCAGGTGCAGGAACAAATCATGTAACACCTCGATCGGGTCAGGTTAATTATGTCAAGAATCAGAAAATAGGCCATGGCCGGGCTCACTCCAAGTGAACATTAATTAGCTTCACATATCTAGGTTGCCTTATGTCCAGCTGATATGTGTAGTTTACAGGTAGAGACATATATAGCTTCTTTCCGTGTCAATATTAGGCTTATAAGTTTATAGTGGATTAGGTATTGTTGCCGTTCCCACTTACAAAATGTGTTTGCTGTCAATGTCACGCCAACTGGAGCAGGAAGCCTACACTACTTACTCGTGATATATATCGATCAGTTTAATTTCGTCTATAAACATCTTTCATAAATATTTATTAGTGCTCCTCAATTATTGCATTTTGATGGGCCTAGCTATTACAATTAAATTGGTTAATGTGATGTGTCAAAATATCATATTATACACATTCACACACTGATATCCATCTCTAATAACCAGATATCATATCCATTACAAAGTACTCAAACTTTACCGACACAAATTTAGATATCAGACCAGAGGTTATACTAAACATAAGTAGTAACATGATTTAAAAGGTGATATTTTCCAATGCTTCTGCTGCAAACAAACATACACACCCATTAACGCTGTCCACACTCCCATAACGATAAACATATTATAAAATTTGCATCCGTATCTGTATTAACTTCATCCTGAAATATAGCTATCCGTGTTGTTTCAGAATATATATTCAATTGTGCCATCACCCGAGGTTTAGCATCATCAATGTTTGCATTAGAAATATTGGTATTATCAGCCTTGGGAAGGACCTTTGGATCAGTAGGACCATTCTTTATGGCGGATTCATCTGAAAACAAGACAGAAACTGTTGAACACTTACCATGAAATGCTCAAAGCGAGCTCCATAACTGAGGAACAAAGCTGTACTTCAGCTTCAAGCCATATATATATAGATTCTTATACAATAGATGGAAGTTCTACCTCACACTCTAAATTCTCATCAAAATAAGTTTCCTAGTCCAAAGTAGAACTAATTAAAATAGAATTAAGCAATGTGCCAAACAACATTCTTATCATCCCTCAAGGGTGATTGCATTCACTTTTTACGCAGCATCCCCATACATCTCAGGTGATATAGCAAACATAGTTTCTTGTTTTCATCTGTTGTTCCTAACCGAAAGCTTGGCTCGTTGGTGCTAGAAACTCGCACCGGATTCCAAAACTTCCAAGGGAAGTGTCCTATATAATATATAGCACATATTAAGAAACTTAATGACCCATAGCCTTTTTCATTTATCTTATGTTTGATTGATCCATGATATATTTTATTCACTTTTAACACAAGAAATTCTCAATCACATCTTTGCAAGCAATCATATTCAACTTATGTAGAAAAAGAAAAAAGAAAAGAAATTGGCATATAGTAGCAATAAACTTTTGTTTATAAATGGTTCATAATTTCATATTGTTCATTTTACTTTTCACGATTCATTTCAAATATTCTAATTTTTTTGGCGTGAATAATTAGTAATTATATTGACTGGTCCTGGTAATGCCAGTTAAAAAAATGAACTGAAGTATGAAACTGCTCATTTTGGTGACTAACAGTGCAGGACCAGGATTGACAGAAAGCCGTGACTATTATCTAAACACATGACTTGTCCCCAACAACCTCAACCCGTGTACTAATTGACATACATCTATATCCTGAAGGTTAGCCAACCAACTCCATTTATAGGTCTCTTATGCAAGGCCCAAATGTATATCTTCAGAACCAATTTTACTGCTAATTTCATGGCCCAAGAAAGATTTAAAATGAAACGATAATACATTGCTTAGAAAAAACGACACATAAGAACCAAACAAGACTGAAAATGAAGGTCTTTTGAGAACCAAACAAGCTATATAGAGTAAAGACAGCCTCAAATTTTCATGAAAGTGACTCCATGCATTTATGATTGTATGTTAAGCAAAAGGATGGATGACATGGCACGGCACGGCACATTAATTAAAATGAATTGGATCTGTTGAAGACCTTCTTCCATGCGGCTTTCAAGTTTAGGGACAATGATCCATGTCCTTTAATGATACTAAGAGACGATCGACAAAAAGAGGGTGATGGTGGTGCTGTGCGTGATTGGATGGCATTATTACTTATGTCTTCTTCCACATTCCAGAGACGAGCTCCTTTTCTCTTGGCTCTAATGGTAGACAATACCTCCATCTTGTTGCAAATTCCCCACACCGTCACCTTTTGTTGTTTGTAATCCACATTTACCGAGTAAATACCTAATCAAAACTCATCATATACAGATAACAATATGCTTTAGAACATGTATGCATGAGCTATCAAGTTTAGTAATTGGTTATTACATTTGATAAAAATGTACCTTTGAAATGGGCCAAAGCTTTCTTGATTTTATTGGCACAACCATAAGAATAAAGAGGAACCATGATCTCCACAAACTGTGCCTGCACATCCTCATTAACCATCACCGGGACTATTTGACTTTGAACCTCCTCTGCGGCCATAATCCACTACCCCCCCGGCCACTGCACTCACTTAGCTGCTCGTCTTTGGCTTTGAGTTGCCCCATTCCTATTTATAAACATGCTGCATGATGAGTAAGGTAGACACTCAGTTAATTCCTTAAGATTAAAGATGCATATCCAACATTTCTTTTAGAATAAATAATAGAAGGGAATAATCTTTTTAACATGACATACCACTTTTCAGTATTGTGTGAGTGAGATGAGTGCGTAAATATGTCATCTGCTAAAACATATGCATATGATCCATGCATCTTAATACCTCTTTTTGCTTACTTTTGATGTGTAAATTTATCAATTGTATTAAAGGGCTATTTAATTGCCCCCCATGTGATGCTCACCCAAACTCCAAAAGCTGATTCATGCTTTGTCCATATCTAGCTCTGTTATCTTAATATGATCAGCAGTTTATATGAATATGATCGTTATATGTATCATGTATAATTTACAACACGAGATCAAACACCATAACGACTCATTAGGTAAGACAGTTATATATATTGTCACATGCTTATCCGGATATACACATCGGTAGGCACTCAGTAAACATGTAATAAATCTTTTTTTGAAGTTGTTGATACAAGTATTTCATTAAGCAATAATACAACGAATGAGGTCCAAAATTTCACTCAACATAAGCTATATTTATGTATACATATTTCTCTTCCTATCAAGCATATGATCACAATTATAAAGGTTGGGCCGGTAGATCTGGGCATCTTCCTATAGCATTGACGAAAAATCTATCACCAGCTCCTCCCATATTTCTGCTAAGATTTATCAAAGATGTCTGCAAATTTAGGTCAAGTGTGGCAGTGACACCTGAGTCAGGTTGCCAATTTTACTTCCAACAGTGATCACTTAACCATACATGCTTCCTTTATGTTTCTTAGAAACCAATCAGGGTAAGCGAGAGCATGGCATTCTAACGGCTGAAAAGGCAACAGTGAGGCGGGCATGATCAGAGAGTGAGTAATCATCTGGCCACATTCCTTTTTCTGCTTCACTTGGGTACAGTACTGCATTCTTCACGCTGTACCCTATTGTTAGGCGAGTGCTGTTCACATTGTCTTCATCTGGTTGTTCACACCTTGAAGGATTCCATATTCTTTGCTGCTTTGTCCAAGGCCAATACAGATTTTAATCAACACCATAACACAATAAATACATATATGCCACTTTTGCCCCTTTATAAACAAACGTAGTTAATCCCTTCCATACATGCTTACGAAATAACAAGTTCAAAGGGAGCAAATTTAGTACCTGGAATTCTTTGTAATCAAGAACATTATTCCCATCAATGTCTGCTTGAACCCAAAGGTCTTTTATCTCCTCGTTACTCAAACCATTTGGATGACCAATAAAATTAAGCTGCATGAAAGCGATAACATTCACATTTCTGATGTATAACATTTAGTTTGTATAAATATGTACAATAATGTAATTACCTGGCGTAAGGCTTCACAAAAACCGGTGTAAGTAATATAATCACCGTCATTTTCAGCTTTGAGAATTGCAAAAGCATCTTTTTCAGTGAGTGAGGCCCGGCGTAGATGATACTAAAAATACAAAGTTCTGGTTACAGATGTATATTGATATAATCATATGCATGATATATATAAAAAGTGAAAAGAAGAGAAAAATAGTCATCTTCTAAGCATTAAGAAGATTAGAGACAACTCACTGTGTCACAGCTAATTGATAATAACACTGATAGCCAGCATCACGAAGCAATGAGGGATACGGACTCCCTACATGTCTAAAGGTTACTGACTTCCTTTTTTTCAAAGCCACATATAGGTCAAAGATACAACTAATCACCAATAACAAAAGAAAGGCGCGGAAGCAACTTAAACAAAAAGTTGTGTACCTTAAATAGTCCAAAGACTGCATCACTCCAACTTGTTTTAAGCACTTTCCTATACTTGTTTGGATTTAGAAGCCATATGAAATCTACACCACATATGTTTCCTCGATGATTTCGGTGGCTAACCCACTGCATACAAAATCAAAAAATATGAGTGATGCAATGCAATGGTGGATGTGTGCATTTACAAATAAAGGACTGAAACTGACCTTATGTGCATCAGCATCAGTGTAGTGATGAGCAGTATCGTATGATGATACAAATCCCTGTGACCTAAGGAACTTGTAAACATGACCTCGCTTGCTCCCATTCCAGTCACTTGCAACAAAGAGATATATGAAGATTAATTACTTTATTTATATGCGGCGAAATATGTGGGTCAGGTAACGGGTCAAACGGGTCATTTTGAGAAGAAAAAAAAAGTTGAGCAGGTCTATTTTCTCGGATTTAATAAACAGACACATGCACTTGTAGCCACAAAGTAATCTGTCTATATTCTTGATTCAAGTACCCTTCTATATCAGATGTTTCCATTTAATCAAACTAAATCAAATGTGGTTCAAGTACTAGAGAGATGGACATATAAGCAATGTGAAATGTATCTAGACTCGTCAACTGATCAAACATTCAATGTGCAAGTCCAGATTTATCTGTCACGTCTAACCTCATATAGCTATGCAAGTTATGTAAGATGGTGTTTATGTTGGATTTTGGTAAAACGAAGAACAACTTTGTAATCAAAGTTTATATATGGCAATCGGCATGGAGAAAAAGTAGAATATTTACCCGCAGAGAATGATGGGCAGAGGAGTAAGATTGTTTTCTTTCTGATAAGCTTCAACCGACTGCAGGATCTTGTAGACCTGTGAAATAGAAGGAAGGATATTGATATGGTATGATAAGAACATGTGCAGAAACACAAGATAATAACAAGTGGAGGATTACCTGGCGCAATCTCTCCAAACACATGCTTGAATCGTGTGGGAACAACAAGTGAGTGTTAACTATAAGAATTTGTTGAGAAAGGTTATTGTTATTGTTAGTGAAGGGTGGGATAAGTTGAACATGTAAAAGCTGAGCAACACGGTCTCCAAAATCATTGAAGAGAAAGTCGCGGTGGTCTATGACCTGAAAGTAGTCTTTATGTACCGCTGTCAACAAACCTGTTGAGGGGAATAAAAGTCATGGATCATATATATGTTAGTGGGGTAAACAATTCATCAACAGGGAGGGTAGCTAGTTAGATGAAAAGTGATGGAGATGTATACTACCATCGCCACGGTTGTTGGTACGAGCAAGGTTGAAAATGATGTAGCCAGCAGCAGCAAGACGTGTGTGATACAAGTTAACAAGTTCTTCATTACCAACCCAAAACTCCTATAGAATATATATTTATTACTCGTAGTATTTAAAGTGAATAATAATACAAACTAACAGCATATAATGATGAACAAGGCAGGCAGGTACCTGAAGACAGATGATGGAAGAATTATTATTATTATTTTGAGATGAAGAAGAGGAGGGTGATAAGAGGAGATCCAAAATGCGTTGATTCCTATTCAACCAGAAAGCTTTAATCTCACTTTCTCTGCAGGGATGGTCCTCATGTATAAGACGTTTATAGATAGGAGCAAGTATGTTGAAGGTTGTACATGTAAAACTCGACACTAGCCTTTTCTTAGCCATAATTTTCTTCTTCTGAATATTATTAATCCAAAATGAAACAATGAAAAGGAAGGCTAGTAGTATGTATGAGGAAGACAATACAATGAAACAATGGGCTGTCTTGTCTTGTGTTTTTATCATTAAACTAAAATGCGTGTGGGGGCAGCAACCCCCCCCATCTCTTTTTTTTTTAATCCTTTTTACAATCATAATTAATTAGATATTTTTTTTGTCTTTGGAAAATACTACTATATAAATAAACATTCAAACAGAATATATATAACAGAAATGACGGTATAGGAAGGCATGTCTTATGGGACTAGTATAAGGACAATGTACATACTTCATTCCCCTTTATTAAATATATTTATTATTTTGCTGCCCTTTTATTTCTTTATTGTTTGTTTTTCTATTGTGTAGGTATGTAATGTGACTTGTAAGTAAAGTCAAACGCTTTCGGCCTTCTTTAATGCCTTCTGTTTCACCTTTTCTTAACCACGTTTATGTATACATGTTGTTCTGTCCTTGTTTTCACTTTCAAAACGTATATTCACGTCTATTGTTTTTGGTTCCATCACACTTTTTAAACATTCTTTATTGCTTAAATTGTAGTAGTAATTTCACACGTGTGCTTACAAAGTTACAAGTTACTCCTACTAGTAACCCGTAAATTGGCCACATCTTAATCACAAAACTTATTATCAATACAACGCAATCACAACTTTAATTCACACTCCGTTTACTCCAGTCACATTCGAAAGAAAGCTAGCTCATCTCTGATGTTGGATCCCGTCTTAGAGACTAATCAATTAGTCACCTGCCTGCAAGGCCGGGAATTTATAAAAATTCTCAAACTCTCAAAGTTGCCACTAACTGTCATTGGTGTGTCACACAATTTCCTATAACTGCTATGGGTGCATGTGGGTCTCTTAACACACCGTCAAAAATATCCTACTTACTTATAAAACAAAAAAAGAAAAGAAAAAAAAATAAGAAGAGAAAACCCAACAACGCTCGCCAATGCACCAGCGAAAGACCAAACGTCGCCAAGAGGTGTGGGCAACGGTGCAGAAAAGTAGCGTCGTTGGTGCCAAAAAATGCCTATGGTGTGTAGGGCTGCAAACAAGCAAAGCTTTTATCAAGCAACTCGAACCCGAGCTTGAGCTTGACTCGATCGAGTTGAGCTTTTATCGAGCTCGAGTCCTAGCTCGATTCAAATAAACTAGCTCAAAATACATAACAAGCGGAGCTTGAGCTTTCAATTGCTGCTCGAGCTTTTCGAGTACATATATATTTTTACTATGCATATTTGTATAAACAACATAAATGCTAATGTGAATATTGGTATAATAGTTAAATTTATCGTAGAAGGACTTCTTAAACCCTAATGCTCCAATGTTTCCTATAAGTTATTTAATCTTGAGTTAGTCGCGTATATTCTTGACTTTTATTGATGAGTTTGGATATCGAATAAAATATTAATGTATAAATTCGAGTTTTTCGAGCCGAGTTCGAGCCTTATTCGAGTATTACTCGAGGCGAGCTCAAACTTGGATGATCAAAGCTCGTCAAGCTATCGAGCCTACCTTGTGACTTTCGAGCCGAGCTCAAGCCCTATAACGCTCGAGCTCATCTTGGCTTGATTACAACCCTAATGGCGTGTTGTTGGTGTATTACATTGTGTTCTTTAAGAGATTTACAATGGTGATAGTTTGTGTTACATATAGAGAATGAAAAAAAAATGATGAAAGTACAAACTTGATAGAAATAAAAAGGAACCTTAATTCGATTAGGATTTATTAACTATCTTATAAGTAAACTATAAAAACCCAAGGCCTTTGGTCCAGTGGTATGTGAGTTACCCACTAAATTAGAGGTTTTTGGTTCAAGCTTTGCTGAAAGTATTTGTAAGATTAGGCGAGTACTCGCGCCTGGCGGCAGCGGTTCCTAGCGATAGACAATTAACATTATGCGATATTATGGCAAGTGTTTTGTTTAACATACAAAATAGAACGTGAAAAGATCAAAATGTAATTGCAAACGGTTATAACATTTAATAATTCAACTCTAACAACAATTCTTAACATGGTTTGAAATTCACGAATGGCATGAGAGTATATGGTATAACAGTTTTTTTTTTTTTTTTTTTTTTTTTTTTTTTTTTTTGCAAACAACGAATATTTTCCAAAGTTACTATGCAAAGTAATAGAAATCAAGTTTGACATTCACGAATGACAGTTTTCATTGCAAACCATGAATATTTTCCAAAGTTACCATGCAAACCACATTTTCCACTTTTTCACATTTCACTTTTTCAATTGTTTACTTTTTGACCATTTTTGTATTTTATGTAGTATAGATATAGAAGATATAGATATAGCAGAGTACTCGCGCATTTTGGCGGCGGGTACCATGTGACGATTAGCCGCAGAAATAGATCTCGATAAGACCTGATTCATCAGTTTGTATCGGTTTCAACGGGTCCTCTCTGGTTTATTTTCGGATGGCTTTAATTGGTTAGCCGAACCGGTTGCGACACCGGTTCCCGGTTGAACACGTTGGTCCGGTCCGGTCCGGTTTTCAAAACTACATGTAACATCAACTTGTTAACTTGTATGAAGTTTTGTGTGTTTTATTCATTTGTATAATGTGTATAATAACATGTACTTTTCATTTTAGGGTGTTTTAAAAATATCATTAATTAATGTGTTTAATTATTTATATTTTGGATTATATTGTAGCTTCTTTAAATTATACGTTATGAAAATTTTATTGTACTTTTTAGTAAGGGGTGTTTTAATTGATTGTTTTTAATTTGGTAGATGTGCTTTTAATTGGTTGTACAATGTGAATAAATTATTGTACTTTTAAGTAATGAGGTGTTTTAATAAGAGTAAAAGGTATGGGGTGCCATTGGTGAGCCATTGGTGAGTCGTTTGTGTGCTAACCTTACCGACCAACATGCTAAGCTTGTGCCAAATGCACTCTTTTGTGTTTTGAGCCACTGCATTGGCTCATGCCAAATGCAACTTTTGTGTGTGTGTGTTTTGTGTATTGTGAGTGAGTGGTATATTTGGTGGGGTATTTTGCGGGACCTACAGGTGATGTTAGTGGTGTGTTATGAGGGAGGGTTGTTTGAGTTATTGGTGTGTTATTGGGAAGTGTATGATGTGGCGCTGATGTGGCATACCAATAACGTGTTATTGGGTCCTTGCATACCTTATGCTCTAAGAGTATTAATTACAATATGCATTTCTTCTTCATTTGACCAATTTCAACAATTCAACTTTTCACCTTTGACCGCTTTTCTATTATATTTAGTATAAATATAAATATAGATATATTGTAAGAAATGTGTGCAAAAAATTATCGTTCAAAAAAAATGTAAAGTTCCAATGTGATTTTATCCGCAAAACATCCAAGTTAGAAAATGGTTGACATAAAATAAAGTAATAAACCAAACAAAATCTATCACATAAATAGATTCTTTATGCAAAAAAGTCAACAAATATTCGGCTGAATATCGACAAACGACGTTATCATAGTTTACTTTCAATTTAGTGAAAATTACTGTAGTACTCATATGATTTATGGTGTGTCTGCACAGACTCACGTTTTGGTTCAATATCAAAATTACCCATCCATGTCGTGTATTTATCTTCACTATATACACGACATGGACGTGTATGGCTAAAATTGATCCTGGCAATTAAATCCTTAACCATGTCGGGTAAAAAAGCACATGGTATACACGACATGATATTTTATTATTCTTCACACTTACCCAAGCTCATCTAGTGTATGTAATTACACGACATGGTGAATAAATACACGACATGGGAAAAAGTTAAGGGCATGTCGGGTATAGAGGACGAATATACACGACATGGGGAAAATCACATGGTAATGTAGGGTATAATGATAAAATATACACGACATTGACATAATTTGCATTCTCATTTAAAGCCCTAGACTACACGACATGTTTTAGGGTTTTGTTTATTTTCTACTAGACATGTTTTAGGGTTTTGTTTATTTGACATAGATGAAATGGTAAATGACAACAGAATTTGTATATATATAGACATACAAACACATATCTCACACATAAAATCTCTTCAATGGCTCACCAAAAAGATTTCTCACAACAATTTCCTGATGTTAGAGACTTTTCACAACAATTTCCGGAGAACTTGGTTAACACCCCACCGGTAGATATCGTTCTGGTATTTCCACCGACTGAGTACTTGGTTAACACCCCACCGGTAGATATCGTTCCTGTATTTCCACCGACTGAGTACTTGGTGAACACCCCACCGGTAGATATTGTTCCGGTATTTCCACCGACTGAGTACTTGGTTAACACCCCACCACCCGTGAACGTGAACCCCCCACCGTATGTGCACGTGTTGAACACTCCACTGGGTGTGATACTCCAACATAATCCAGGATTTTTAACTGAGGACCAACTACGTCATCTTGGACAGGATCAGCAAGTACGAAGAGAATTTGAAGAAAATGAAGCACGTAAGGAAGCTGATCAGAGGGATCATGAAGCAATGTATGAAGAATATCTCAGGAACAACTGGTTTGACATTGAGAATTCGGATTACAGTGATGGTTACAACACACCATGATTCGTTGTTACTTGTATTTTCATTTTCATTTCCGTATCGTTTAGTATATGTGCTATGTAATCCGTATTTTCAATATAATGGTTAATGTATTTTCACTTCTGTAGTATACAAATCCTTTAAACATTACATTTTTTCATAGTTTTTTAAAATGATGGGAAAAAAGTACGTACTTAAATATATGTGAATGGTTAGATATACGGTTTTTAATTTATCTTGTGTGTAAAATTAATTTTGAAAACATTCTGGAAGCATCTACAAAATTTTAAAAAGAGTTCATATGAAAGTCATTGATTAGTCATCTCAATGTCATTTTTCGTATTAAATTGTAAGCGACAACGACATTGTCAGTGAGTTGTCATATCAATGTTCGTACTTTAAAATGTCATATTTCGTATAAAATTGTAAGCATACACGACATTGTCAGTGATTTGTCAAATCAATGTTAGTTCTTAAAAATGTCATATTTCGTGTAAATTTTAAAGCATATACGACATTGTCAGTGAGTTGTCATATCGACATTGTCATTTATAACCTACCTTATAGCCTACCTTAGAATTGAAATAAACATAGATTTATTACTTCTCTCTAGGGTAGCCATGAATTCAAATATTAAGAAGTTCAAGTGTGTATTACATTTTGATGATCAGCATCGAGGTGTAATTATGTATAATGATATGACGTACTCAGGGTTACTTGGTTTGGTGGTGAAGAAATTCAAGTTAGATCCAAATCTTCCGATATATTTGTCTTGTAAGTTGCCTTCATTTGACTATCGTATTGATATTACTGAAGATGACGAGGTAATGTTTTTCGTTGAATGTGCTTGTACTGCTTATGATGGAGTGGCACAAATGTTTGTTGTTCAACCCAAAAAATAAGAGGATTGTGTTTATGTTTTTATCTTATGTGGTTTGTCTTTCAGTAATGAACGTTTGTACTTTTAGTTGAATAAATGTAATTTGAATACATAGGCTAACATTCATTCCAGCATTGATAATGAAAATAATATAAATAAGACAATCTTAAAGCATACATGACACTTATTCAGTGATATGATTATGAATACGAACGATTATTCCATATGGCTTTATGACGACGTTCAGCTGCTTTAGCTTCCTCATTCTGAAAGTGTTCTTGTTCCGCCCATTCAACCATTTGATCAAATGTGTCATCTGGTTCTGTTACGTGCTTTTTTCCGTCTTCGTTGTCACTTGTGTAGTCTGTTATCACATGATCCATTATTTTTGCCAAGGTAGCATTTGGGCATATATAATTTGCAATAACAAAATCGACACCCACATGGTCAATGTAAATTTCCAAGTTGACTTGTGCTGCTAAAATGTCAAACATTACATGCATATCATAGTTGTTTCTTAGTTTGACGGTGCTTGTAATGCCAAAGTGTGGTACTTCATAATAAAGAGCATGAATCTTCCTGTCAACGATGTTAAACAGATATTGCTTCATTTCTTCTAGCTTCATTCTTGGAATACTGATGTTCATCTTCCAACCATTTACATATTGTGGTTTTCCGCCAATGCAAACCAATTGACCGTTATTATGCACAGTAAAACTTAAAATGGTTTGTGTATACGGTGTAGTAGGTTTTGTTTTTTTGTTGTACCAAGCTTTATACCGGACACGCTCTTCAAGCTTGTTTTTTGTTTTAACCATTTCATGTAGATACCGGACACGCTCTTCACGCTTTAGTTTTGTTTCTTCTGAAATTACCCCAGCAAATGATTCTTCTAGAGAACCATCATCTGGAATCAAAATTGTGCTTAAATGTATTGGTTGCTCAGAAACGAAAAGTTGGAGCTTCCTAGCAACCTTTGCGATGTCATACATAACATCTATATCATAATCATTTTCAATTGGTTTCAGACCGATCAACGTTTTGTTTTCTGGCAATGTGTAATATAGACTGTTGACCCTCGTTGGTATTTTTCTCTTTAGATAAGTAACCATATCATGAAAATCAATTTCTGGAACATTGATATTCATGTTTGAACCATCTTGATATGTTACTGGGTTAAGTGTAAACTTTCCGTTGAAGTTGATAGTGAAGTTGAATGTAGGCGTACTAGATGTTGACATTTGATGAATGAAAGAAGTAACAATTGAATTTGAGTAATTGAAACCACCACAAAGTAGTGGTTATATATATATATATATGATTAAAGGTGCTTAGTCATTTCTTTGTCAAAATAGGTGAATGAGTAATCACGTCATGTTTTTGTTTTTATGATTAAAGCTGAAAAGTCAAATATTCTGTGTTATCAAATCAACATTGTAAATGATTATGTTTTTGTGATCATCCATTTGTACTTTCTGAAATAAGGTGGTTGTGGAAATACATACTAGCATAACATAAACATAACATATGTTACAAAATCAAACCAATGTAAGAAAACAACATAAAAAAGGTACTACTTAGTTTACAAACCAAATAAATTAAACCAACTATTATTCGATGACTGAGTGTTTTGATCATTTAAATGTTGAGAGGCGTATGGTTGGGAGTTGTATTGCTCATAACCTAGATACGGGTTTTGATGATCATTTTGTTCATGACTTGGTTGACCTTGGTCATATGGGTCTGTTGTGTAAAACATTTGATCATATGGTTGTGGTGAGTATGTGTTTTGTTCAAACGGTTGCGTTGGGTATGAGTCATAATTAGGGAAGTTGTGATCAAGTGTTTGAGTCGGGTATGAGTCGGCCGTAGGTGTATTTTCAGGTTGCTCGTTAACTGACTTTTTTGTCTTTGAGTATTCTTTCCGTTTTAGTGGCTGGAATACAAATGGTTTTTTGCATTGCCCACGTAGGTGGCCTGCTTCACCACACCTACCACAATGTTTAACTTGTGGTTCCTCACTCTAAGATCGTATACGGTCAGCATTTTTTGGCCGACCAGGTTGTGGGTTGTCCATTCATGGAGGAGTGATGGGTTGTATATACCCTAGATAATCCCATTCGTGAAACTCTCCTACAAAATTAACCGACTCTGCGTACGTCGCCTGGTATATTGGTTTTTTAAACCAATGTTGAACAAATTGCACACAATCCGTTTGATTCAAAAACCTAGTAACAGCAATAACGTGACCACAAGGTATGCCGGAAAGCTGCCATTTGCGGCATTCACATGACATGTTCTCTAAGTTCACTTCACGGTTGTATCGCCCATCATAAACCTGGAACCTACTTTCATTAACCCCATATACACTCCAAGTTGCGCTTTTTATTTTTCTCTTATCCACCTTATGGGCAGCCCAATCTGTGATTTCATACTTCATTTTCGCTGCATGAACACAAAGACGTGAATAAGTTTCTTTGTAGTAAACAAAACCATTTAAAAAATATATTTTCTTTTGGAAGATAAATACCTGCAGCTTGTCGCCGTTTATAATACCAATCTTGCACCATTGATCGATATTGCTCGGTCAACATTGTGATTGGAAGCTTCCTTGATTTTACAGTACAAGCATTAACAGACTCAACGCTGTTTGATGTACAATAATTGTAATGAGTGCGTGGGCAATACGCTCTGGACCATCTTTGCATATCTGCTTCAAGTAACTTGTTGTACGCCTCAGGCTCAATAGCCTGCAGAATTTGCATCTGACTATCAAATTCTTCAGGTGTATACGCTTTGCATACTCCAATATAGCCCAATTGTTTTTTTTTCTTTTTTAAAGAAATGTTCATCAAAAGATGATGACAACAAATACCATGAAACGCCAATGGGTATTCATTGCGTACTGCTAACGCAATGGCAGGATGCCTATCAGATATTATAACCAAATCCTGGTTATCACCTATGCAAAATGATTCTATAAATGGTCAACTATATAAAAAGTGACATAGTTAATGAATTATTGCTCTACAATAGTTAATTAATTATTGGTCTATAAATGGTCAACTATATAAAGCCATTCTAGTGGTAGCATGTGTTGATAAGGCATTTATGATGCTGTTCATTGGCAGAATTAGCCATACTTTATTGACAGTTCGTATTATGTACACTGACATGTATTTGACAATTCCATGACATCAACGTGTATGTGTAATTTATTACGTGATATATGACAAGGATTTGACAGTTCGTATTTTGTACACTGACATGTATTTGACAATTCCATGACATCAACGTGTATGTGTAATTTATTACGCGATATATGACAAGGATTTGACAGTTCGTTTTCTGTACACTGACATAGATTTGACAATTCATTGACATTAACGTGTATGTGTAATTTATTACGCGATATATGACAAGAATAATTTCTTTATCCCGACATGATTTGACCACACCATAAAAATTTACCTATAAAACCTCATTTACTTCCATTTTTCTAAACACATATCAACATTATTGATATTTCTACTCTCTACAAAGAAGGTTACTCTCCACAATATGTCTCGACAAAACAATACCGGAAACACCAAACGATACAACAACTCACCATTCGTTCCACCATCCCAAAGAAAGGACACAACATATGCACCCCAACATAACGTTGGGGGTTCTTCAACCTCTTCAAACAACCCGACTAGGATAATACCTGGTCCTGCTGGTATTCTTCAAGTGGCTATTCTCCGCAAAAATTCAGACATTAGGGAAGGTGGCCCCGAATATTGTGTAGTGCCAACACAAGAGTATGTAAGGAAAATAAATGAGGATGTCACGGAGGATGATCATTTTACCCGTGGGCCATGGCTAAGCGCGATTCATAAGCTTCTTAATGATGAAGATGTCATCGTAACTGGTTGTCTTGGCGATATAAAAAACTATTGTGTGAAAGGGAAGCTTGAACTTGTTGTAGCTGTAATCAAGACTTGTACACCTAACGCGCTTGGTGAGCTAACAGTGACACTAAAAGATCTAACATGGACAATGTCTGGTACAATTCATCACAAAGTCCTTACAGAAGAGGCAGGTTACAAAAAGTTTATCAAAGTCGGAGCGGTGTTGGTACTTCGTAATGTTTCGGTGTTTACCCCAAAATCAACACCCCCTTCTCTTAACATTACATTGAGGAACATGGTTGCTGTTTTCGACAAGGATACTGTTTTTTTTGGATGAATCTTTACATATTCATCTGCTACTTTTAGGTAATGTTATCTATGTAATGTTTATCTAACTCAACGTCATCTATATGTAATGTTGATTTACTTGAATAAAAGTTTGAATTTACATCAAATATAAGTTAAACATAAAATATAAAAATATATACAACTTCCATTAAAAATCACTGTCAATCATATCCACAAGAACTAGTCTCCTCGCAACGACAATCGTAAAACATCTTAGACATACTATATATAATATTCTTGAAAAAGCCTTCAACATCAAAACTCCATTGTGGTGGAAACTTACCAGTAACAAACTCATGCATGAGCCAACAAGTGATGACTCCACAATCGTGAGTGTTAGTTTGGTGTGGGATCGGAAATTTTTGGTCGTTGTAACAGAATTTGAAATTGTAGTGCAGACGTCGGGTTCTTGTGAAATGTCCTAGCTCTTCTAAACATTTGTTAAGAACTCCGGTCCATTCTAGAACATACCCTCGTAAATACTCACAATGCTCCGTGCTAGGCAAAGAGTCGAGAACCAGAAAAGTGGATACCCTTAGATCAATAACTGCTGTGACCCAATGATACCCTCCTGCATTCATCGGCATCACCACCTGCGTCGAAAATATATTCAAATATATACAGTTAAATAAACTAGTAAAGCGTAATTTATGAGAAAAATTAATTATACGTTGAAACACATTTACTTACCCATCTTACTTGATCCCATGAAGGGTACGGCTGCGTGCTACCATCTAATGTTCCCATAATCGAAGGAGCTATCGAAAGCATGGGTACACTACCTGTTAGGAATTTGAAATTCCAAGTATTAAAGAGTCGGTCACCTCAAGTATATGTATTCGTTAGAAAGCTCGTAGTCGTAGTTCTTTTATGTTAAGTAGTATTTAGTTACGTAACATCGTGGAGGACGGACGGGTCTTTACCCACTGTATGCCTGATCCACAGCCCGTTGTGTGGCGTTATATTGTAAAACTATAAATACCCTCTACCTCCCAAGGTAGAGGGTTGGAGCTCATAATAATATTTTCTTTCTCTCACTATAGTTCCCAACTCTCTTCCTTTCTCTCACTAGAACTTTCTCTTTCTAACATACTTATACGCCTACTTTGATCATGGTTTAGAGTGTTTGTGAAATCCAATATCCTACAATTGGTATCAAGAGCCATGGTTTGATCACTCATCTTTCATGCTCTTTGTTTTGGTGGATTTCATAAGGTTTTTGGTGTATTAAGGGTTTAGGAGAGTTTGATTCATGATGAGTGTCTAAATACTCATCATTTTTGTATAATCTAAACTGCAAAATCATCTGAAAACACTCAGAAACACATCAAAATGATGAAAATATCACAAATCAGTGTTTTATGTGTTTTAAATGCAAAAATATCAAAATCAGATGAAAAATGTATCAAGTTTGCAAAATTGGCAGTTTTAGTCCCCCAAGTTTTAAAAGTTGTCAAATCTAGTCCCTGGAATTCAAAAATGTGAAGTTTTGTCATTCAAGGTCCCTGAAGTATTCTAAGTTATCAAAAATGATCCTTGAATGATTCTTTGGTCAATTGGCAAGAAAGGTCCCTAAACTTTTGAATTTTGCAAAATTAGTCCTTGGACCTTTTAAAATGGATTTTATGCAAAAAGGGTCCTTGTTCTATCAAAGTTGTCAAGTTTGGTCCTTGTGAGAGCATTGGAAAAAGTTCATTTTCAGTCCTTGAGGTTTGGCAGATTTGCACTTTTGGTCCTTGCTAATAATACTAAACCAAACGGATCCTATATCAATCCAAGGCCCAAATCCAATCCAGCTAACCCCAACCTTTGGCCCAAACCCGACCCCTTTGATATTAACCCAGCGGTCAACAAAAGTCAAACAGAGGAAATACCGCCCTACTGTAGCTTCTCCTCTCCCACCCCTGAATCCTCAAAACCAGAGATGGTTTTCCATCTTTTTCAACCCCCTCTCCATACCTTGTCCCCTCCACCTCCACTAACACCCAAATATCCTTAATTGATTGAACCAAATCCATTAATTGCTCAAACCTGCTTTGAAGAAATATTTGGCGCCAAAACTACAAGTGGACGGATATGATGGTTCTAGCCAATCCAATGGCTCAGGAGTGGTGGGAAAGATTCAGATGTCAAAGAGAAGTCACAAAAGTCATTATAAAGAGGAGGAGGATGCATTGTATCTAGTATCTAGTGTAACTTTTTAATTTCTATGTCGTTTTAGTTAATTTCAGAATTCCAGTGTAATTTAATCTTTCCAAGTATTTTGTTTAAGTTATTAAAAGTATTTGAGAACCTTTTTCAGTTTCAAATTCAGTTTTAAGTTACTTTTCAAGTTTATGCATATTTTCTTGTTCAAAATCTCAAAATGATTCGAATGTTGTTAATAGATGTTATTAAGGACTGAGTAGGTACATATAAGCTCCTAGGTAGCTTATAAAAGCTATTAGATACACTAAAACTCAGTTTAGAAGCAAAATCAGAAAATCACCAAAAATACCAATTAAATAGTTTAAAATTCAAAAATCAGTTGGAAATGATGTATACAGCTGGAGCAGGGTGAATTTTGGATGGCCTTGGGTTAGAAGCTTTGTGGAAAGCTATTAGGATTGGTCTTGGTCATTGGTTCTATGATTTCAGTTGGATAGCACTTGTAAGCTTTTTTGTTCATATTTGCATTTCTTTGTTTTAGTTGTCTAGTAGTTGTAATTTCTGTTTCTTAGTGATCATTAGTTATAATTAAGTGTATCTAAGCTTTTAAATCAATAGGTTGTTCTCTTAAATTTGTATTTTGTAAAAGTCTAATTTGGACAGTTAAATCAGTATAATCATAAGTCTTGTGTTTTATGTTGTTAGCACTGTTGGATCATGTCTATTTAATCTCATATAATGATATTGTAAGGTCTATAGTCAATCTCATGGTTTTAATTTGTGATTAGCCTTGAAAATCTTCAAAACAGTTTCAATAAGGTGTGTTTGGTTTACCTTGTTTAACTGTGCTCAAGAGTGCTCATGTCAGTATTGGTACTTGCTCTGTATCACATTTGGTCCAGTTAGTTCAAACAAGTCAAGAAAAACAAGTGCTCATAAGCAAAAAGTCAAAATACCTTTGGATCAAATATTGTGTACTCACTGTTGGATTTTAAAAAGATAGGATCATGATTCTGTGTTAGGAAGTTGTTAATCTTGCTCAAGTTAGTCTTATTACACCTTAACATAACATATTCAGTGTTTTAAATCAGCTTAAAGTTCATAATAGTCAACTTCTGTGTTTTCTTAAAAAGTCAAAATTTCCAACTTGGTCGTTTTTGAATAAAAAAGGTAATTTTACTGTGGGTTTAATAATAAGTTTTAGCTTAAAATCTCTTAGGGTATTAGAGTATAGTTGCTAAACAAAAATATAAAAATACTAGTTCCCTGTCCATCAGCTTGTTAAGTGCTTATTTTCTAGCTTTTTGTGGATACCTGTTCTGAAAAGTGCCCTGTGCACAGTTGATAGGTCCAACTTGATAAGCTCACATAGAGCTTATTAGTTGCTCAAATCTTGTGTTATTTGGTTCTTTGGAAAGCCAACCTGGCCATCTTGAAGTATCAAGCTTTGTTTTTCAATTTCTAGCTTGTTTGCTAGGGCTGCAATAAGCCCTAACTTTGTCCCATTTTCTGTTTTTCATCACAAATAGCAAAGTGCTTATCTGCTTATTTCTATCTTAGCAATGTGCTTATCTGTGTGTTTTAGCTTCATTTGAGTAGCAGTAGTCTACTTGCATCCATTTTGAGCTTTTGTTTCAGCTGGTTAGCTTGTTTGAGCTTATTTCCACAAAATAAGCTCTTAAGCCATCTGTTGGGATTATAAGCTCCTCAAACTGCTTATTTGTGTTTTGTAAAATTTTTGTCTTTGTTAAAGTTTCATAATATCAGTATTAAAGTAGTTTTCAAAAAGAAAATCCAGAAAAATATCAAATTAAAAATCAGTGATAGTGTTTATTTAATATTTATTAGCTTTTTGATTTTTCTTTTCCGATTATTAATAAGCAAATCTTGTTTTTCTATTTTTCTTAGTTTTCTGTCATCATATAGTATTTTTAGAAAAAAGTTTCATATTTTTCTCTATCTTTTTAGTATTTATTATAATTTTAAATAGTTAAAAATAGTAATTAATTATTAATAAATAATTAAAAAGCATAAAAAATATATTTTAAGTTTTAAAATTAGTTTTATTATATTTTAGATTTTTACAAGTTAAAATTTTATTTTTCCAAGTTTATTTTATATTTTCTAGTAATTAAGTGTATTTTAAATAGTTATTAATTAGAAATAATTAAATAAAAAGTGTGAAAAATATATTTTTAATTTTAAAATTAGTTTTATAGTATTTTAGATTTTTCTGAATCATAATTTTATTTTTCTAGCCTTATTTTGTATTTTCTTCTATTTTAGAGTATTTATTAAATAGTTAAAATAGTTTTTAATTAATAATAATTAATTAAATAGTGTTAAAAATAATTTTCTTTTTCTAATAATTTTCTTTTATTTTTAGGATTCCAAAAATGTTATTTTCATATTTTTAGGTCTTTTATTTCTTAGATTTTACTTTTTATTTTGTACGTCTACGTAGTTTTTTTAAAACTTACGTTTACGTTTCTTTCATCTGATTGTTGTGCTTTCCAGTTCTTTATCCTATTCCTTTCCAATCAATCAGTAGTATAATATTTCTAATCAAAACCTTTACTGATTACTATCCTTAGTGATCATTATATCATCTGAATCAGTTTTGACACACCATTGAGTCTCCGTGGGACTAAACGACCCGGGAATTCACTATATTCTCCAGGACTTCATTGTATTTGTGTTTTAAGCAGTTTTAAGTCTATTACGGTTAGCCATTCACAAGTTGCTAGCTTGTGTGATTAGACTTGACTAGTTTAGCACAGATCAAAATTTTGGCGCCGCAGCCGGGGAGGCTTTAGCGTGTGTTTAGCCATTTTCAGACCCACTCTTGCACATACCCCATCATTTGTAAAAAAAAATTTGTAAAGTTATAAGAAAATCAAAAAGTTCATTAGCACTTTTCCTAAAGTGTTAAAAACACCAAAAAAAAAATATAAAACAACAAAACAATCGTAGCGTTTTCTATCTTGTATTGTCTTTAAGGTGATTCTTAAAACAATACGATTTGGTTAAACGAGACGATCCCAAAAATATTGTCCAAAAGTTTTTGAACCCATCTGCACAAATCTTACCTACGTCTTTTCAGTGGTACTTAATTTATACATAAAAATCAACCACCGCAAATCAAGGCAGTGCACTACCTAACTGGGGGTGCGACCATAATAAGTTCCCGAACATCAGATTTAAAACTTGCCTTTGTGTCACTTGTGATTTGGTGTACCTTTTTCAAAGAAGCCATTTCATTTGTGATTATTGGTTAAGTTCACTTGTCGTTTTGCCTCGTTTGTTTTGAAAATTGATTTTTATACTTAGTGCATGTGCACTCGTTCTTCCAGTTCTACAAGTCCACTTTCTGAACTTGGAAACATTCCTCGTAGACGTAGAGGACGTTCAGCTCCTTCAGCCGTGACTGAGGAACGTCTACCACCACCACCCCCTGTCGAAATGGCAGAAGACAAACCTATGAATGAGCTTCTCCAAGCACCCATCGAGGGTTACGGAGATGCCATTGTTGTTCCAGCCATCGTGGCTGACACTTTCGAGCTCAAAACCGGGTTGCTTAATCTAGTAACCCAAAGCCAATTCTATGGTTTTGAGCGGGATGATTCTCATGCACACATTCGATGGTTTAACAAGATTGCATCTACCATCAAGTATAAGAATGTCCCACACGAAGCTATCAAGCTTCTTTTGTTCCCATTTTCTCTAGAGGGACAAGCCCGGAATTGGCTTGAGAAACAACCCCCTCGTTCTATAGAGACATGGGAAGATCTTGTCACCAAATTCGTTAACGAGTTCTATCCTCCATCCCGAACCACAAGTCTTAAGAATGAGATAATGAAATTTTCTCAGAGATTTGATGAATCATTCGGGGAGGCATGGGATCGTTACAAAGAGTTGCTTCGCAAGTGTCCGCATCACGGTTTTACCGAGTTAATGCAAATGGATACTTTCTATAATGGTCTCAATCAGACCAATCAAGACTCTTTGAATGCCTCCGCGGGAGGTAATTTCCTGAGCAAGACCACAAAAGATGCCTTGCAAATCATTGAGAACAAATCTCAGGTCCGTCCTTTCAGAGCAAAGACATATCAGTCTCATGCTGGACCTTCTTCTTCTTCATCCCCCGTGAGTACATCTAGCACCGATGCTAAGATTGACAAACTCACAGACATTGTTCAGGCTTTGGTTCTTGCTAACCAGAAGAAAGTGACCTTCACTCAGACACCAACACATGCTGAAGTGAAGAAAGTTGAGAGTTGTGTCACTTGTGGTGGTCCTCATGCTTACTACAATTGTACTGCCACCGATGGTAGTCCTTTTGAAGCCAATGCTCTAGCCGGTAGTTCACAGCAAGGAGGTACTCAATACCGTCCTCAAAATGAACCACACTACCGTGCTAACACTAATCAGGCACCACCCGGTTTTAATCAGAATCATAACATGCAAAACCGGAATCAGAACCAACCAAGAATGAACCAAGGTTATCAAAACCAAGGTAATTTCTATCCTGGACCCAATCAAGGTTTCCAACATCAAGGAAACCTTAATCAAAACAATTTCAATCGAGGGAATCAATTTCATGGGAATATGAATCCTAATCAAGGGAATTTTGGCTATAATCAAAACATACGGCCTCAAATTGTCCCTCCAGCTCCTCCCGTCATTGTTCCTCCAGGACCATCATCTGATGAGTTACTGAAGCAGTTCATGAAATCCCAAGATGAAATGAACAGGTTGTTGGTCAGTCAGATTGCTGATCTTAAGAAGTCTTTAAATGATCAACCCTCGGGCTCAGGAAAACTTCCGAGCAACACGATCGCTAACCCGAGGGGCGATGCAAAGGCGATCACAACCAGAAGTGGTGTTTCATATGATGGACCTGCTGTTCCTACTACCTCTTCTTCTTCTTCTTCTCTTCCAAAGGTAGTGGAAAGTGAACCTCCAAAACACAATGGACCTACGAATCCAATGCCTCCTCCACCTGTGGCAATGAGTCAAGTTACCAAGGAAACAACGGACAAGGTGCATTATTCTAGCCCACGAAGTACCGCACACGTCCTACCTTCGGTAGTCCAACCTCAAATGGTCCAGAAACCCAAGTCAAATCAAGGAGTTGTTTTTGAACCTCCTGTAGCTCCTGTTGAGAATCAGAAATCCAAATCTTCTATTCCTTACCCATCACGTTTGAATGAGCAAAAGCTCCGTGAAAAAGCAAGTCATCAAATGGATAAATTTTTCCAAATTTTCCAAGAATTACATTTTGACATAAGCTTCGCGGATGCTATCATGCTGATGCCCAAGTTAGCATCGACTCTCAAACACATGTTAAGCAATAAGGAAAAGCTGTTTGAAATGGCAAAAACTCCTCTTAACGAGAACTGCTCAGCAGTTATTCTGAAGAAGCTTCCAGAAAAACTTGGAGATCCTGGGAAATTTATCTTACCTTGTGTATTCCCAGGAATGGTTGAATGCTTTGCCCTAGCAGATCTTGGTGCAAGCATAAACCTTATGCCTTATTCAGTGTGGAAGAAACTTTCTCTTCCGGAACTCACTCCTACATGCATGACTCTCGAGCTTGCTGATCGTTCCATATCCCGTCCTCTTGGCATTGCCGAGGACGTATTTGTGAAAGTAGGAAAGTTCCATTTTCCAGCTGACTTCGTGGTTGTTGATTTTGATGTCGATCATCGGGTTCCTCTCATTGTTGGTCGAGTATTCCTGAGAACGGGCCGCGCTCTCATTGATGTATTTGAGCAGGAAATCACATTGCGTGTTGGTAATGAAGCTGTCACCTTCAACCTTGACCAAACTTCGAGGTACTCCGCAAATTATGATTCTGAATCGGTTAGCCGAATAGATATCATCGATGTTGCTTCTGAAGAGTACTCTCAAGAAGTTCTTGGTTATGCTCATAATTCTATGAGTGGGGATTCCACCACATCTTCTCAACCTATCATAGCCAATTCTACTCCTTCTCTCACTCCGTTTAAGGGAAGCGACTTCATTTTAGATGAGATTGAAGCATACTTGGCTAGTGATTCTGTTCCATGGGAAATTGATCACGCTCCAATTGATATTGAGGGGGACATACTTCTTATTGAGAAGTTGCTCAATGATGATCCATCATCAACCCCTCACCCTAGTGATTCAATTCCTGATGAGATTAATCAAAATGAGATTAATCTGGAGGGAGATATTCTTCTTGAGAAATTGTTAAATCTGGACACTTCTCCTCCTCTCCCTCCCATCAAACTTCATAACAAGGAAGTCAAGTCAGTTGAGAAAACTGAAGAATTTCCTGAGGTTGAGCTTAAGGACTTACCTCCTCATCTCAAGTATGCATTTCTTGAAGGTGATGATAAATTACCCGTCATTATTGCTCGAGATTTAAGTAAAGATGAAGAAGCTGCTCTCATAAAAATCTTGAAGTCACACAAACAAGCAATTGCTTGGAAACTCTCCGACATAAAGGGTATCAACCCTGAGTTCTGTACTCATAAAATCTTGATGGAGGATGACTTCAAACCAGCAGTTCAACATCAGAGACGAGTGAATCCAAAAATCCATGATGTTATCAAACAGGAGGTTATCAAACTTCTTGATGCAGGATTGATTTACCCTATCTCAGATAGTCCTTGGGTTAGCCCAATTCATTGTGTTCCTAAAAAGGGTGGCATTACTGTTGTCACAAATGAAGATAACGAGTTAATTCCAACTCGATTGGTTACGGGATGGCGTGTGTGTATTGACTATCGTAAGTTGAATGACGCCACCCGTAAAGACCATTTTCCTCTACCCTTCATGGACCAAATGCTTGAGAGATTAGCAGGGAATGAATACTATTGCTTCCTTGATGGTTTCTCGGGTTACTTTCAGATCCCTATTGATCCACAGGATCAAGAGAAGACCACATTCACCTGCCCATACGGAACTTTTGCCTACAAACGTATGCCTTTTGGCTTATGTAATGCTCCTGGCACGTTCCAACGATGTATGATGGCCATTTTCCACGACATGATCGGGGAAACAATGGAGGTGTTTATGGATGACTTCTCGGTTATTGGGGATTCTTTTCAATCATGTCTCTCCCATTTAGATAAAATGCTTCAAAGGTGTGAAGACACCAATCTTTGTCTAAACTGGGAGAAAAGCCACTTTATGGTCAAAGAAGGCATAGTCCTTGGCCATAAGATTTCCAAGAACGGGATTGAGGTAGATAGAGCAAAAGTAGATGTTATTGCTAAACTGCCTCATCCTACTACCGTCAAAGGTATTAGGAGTTTTTTAGGTCATGCCGGTTTCTATCGCAGATTCATACAAGATTTTTCTAAAATCGCCCGGCCTATGACCCATCTTCTTGAAAAGGATGCTCCTTTTATCTTCTCACCCGAGTGCATCATAGCTTTTGAAACATTGAAGAAAAAGCTTACTGAAGCACCCATTCTCGTTGCTCCCGACTGGGATTTACCTTTTGAGCTTATGTGCGATGCAAGTGATTTTGCTATCGGTGCAGTTTTAGGGCAACGCAGAGCTAAGCATTTTCAGCCTATTCACTACGCAAGCAAAACTATGACTGAAGCTCAAACTCATTACACCACTACAGAAAAAGAGCTATTAGCCGTGGTGTATGCATTTGAGAAGTTTCGGCCATACTTAATCTTGACCAAATGCGTGGTGTATACGGATCACTCGGCTCTTAAATATCTCTTTGCAAAACAAGATGCAAAGCCGAGATTGCTTCGTTGGATTCTCCTCCTCCAAGAATTTGATATCATCATACGTGATAAAAAAAGGAGCTGAGAATCTAGCTGCTGATCATCTGTCCAGATTAGAAAACCCTCACCAAGATGTTTTCGAGAAAAAGGAAATTAATGAAACATTTCCTCTCGAGACACTCAATGCGGTTTCTTTTCGTGGAAATTCTACCACCCCATGGTTTGCTGACTTCGCAAATTACCATGCGGGTAACTTCATTGTGAAAGGGATGTCGACCCAACAGAAGAACAAATTCTTCAAAGATGTTAAACATTATTTCTGGGACGACCCTTTCTTATTCAAAATCTGTGCGGATCAAGTCATCCGACGGTGTGTTTATGGACAGGAAGCTATTGACATTCTCACAGCTTGCCATGCTGGACCCACCGGGGGCCATCATAGTCCAAACTACACCGCCAAAAAGGTGTTTGATTCCGGGTTTTATTGGCCCACAATCTATAAGGATGCCCACGAATTTGTCAAAGCCTGTGACGCTTGTCAACGTCATGGTAATATCTCTCAAAGGAATGAAATGCCACAAAATGCCATTCAAGTCTGTGAGATATTTGACATATGGGGTATTGATTTTATGGGGCCATTTCCATCTTCTCGTGGAAACAAGTACATACTCGTGGCTGTTGACTATTTGTCAAAATGGGTTGAAGCAAAAGCTTTACCCACCAATGATGCCCGAGTTGTTGTGAAATTTTTGAAATCTCTTTTTGCCTGATTTGGAACTCCGAGAGCGATAATCAGTGATCGTGGTACACATTTTTGCAATGACCAATTTGAAAGAGTCATGCAAAAGTATGGTGTTACCCACCGTCTCTCTACTGCATACCACCCCCAAACAAGTGGGCAGGTGGAAGTTTCCAACCGTGGTATTAAAAGAATCCTTGAAAGGACAGTAGGCGAAAATCGTGCATCCTGGTCGGATAAACTTGATGACGCACTCTGGGCCTTCCGTACAGCTTACAAAACACCCATCGGGTGTACTCCATACAAGCTAGTGTACGGAAAGGCATGTCATCTTCCGATTGAGTTAGAGCACAAGGCATACTGGGCATTAAAGTATGCAAACTTCGATATACAGACAGCTGGTGATCATAGGAAAGTTCAAATGAATGAATTAAATGAACTTCGTGATCAAGCTTACGAGAACTCTTTGATCTACAAGCAAAAGACAAAGAAGATTCATGACTCCAAAATCAAGAACCGCGTTTTCAACGTTGGTGATCGAGTCCTTCTTTTCAACTCAAGATTGAAGATTTTCTCGGGAAAGCTCAAGTCCCGTTGGTCTGGTCCATTCACTATTGCTAAGGTTTATCCTTATGGTACCGTTGAGTTATCTCAACCCGATGGTCCTAATTTTAAAGTGAATGGTCATCGAGTGAAGCATTACTTTGGAGAGGACATTCCCCCTGTGGTTGTCCCGGATTTACAAACTTTCCCCATGAACCAATGAATGCGGGGATCGAGTCAAGCTAGTGACTCGGTAATCAAAAACTTTAGCACGCACCATATGGGTTTTCACCCATATTTCTGACTTCTTACCCCTTTCTACCACCTAAGTGTGGGGGTGATGCCCCACAGTATATATATATATATATCTCTAAAAATATATATATATATATATATATATATATATATATATAGTGTAAGGTTATTGTCAGAACCAAAAAAATTGCGAGAACTGCGAGAACCAATCTGAGCCATTTATTTTTCAATCAATGGCCACAAATAAAGGTGGCATAAATGTAATAAAATGAAACTTCAGGTTATATTTTAAAACTTATTAGAGGGTGTTTAAGTCATTTTACATTACCCCTAATAATAACTGCTTCTTCACATTATCATTCTCCCTTTTCCCTAAAAAGCTCCCCACCTTCTTCAAATCCCTAAACAAAACCTAGCAGCCGCCACCACTTCTTCTCCCTCCACGATCATGGTTTTGTTTCACAATCTCCATTTATAGATCGTTTTGATTTTTGGTGGTCTGAAATGTTTCTTCATCTCAATAGATGGTCTTTTTTCACCATCTCCCTTCACGGTGTGGTTTTAAAAGTCGCCAAAAAGAATTCTTGCCATGGCCACGCTAGTCTAGGTTTTATCTATTAATCTTTGTAATCGATTTTTTGTTCGTAACAAGGGCTCGTAGCTGTTAACGAAACAAGAAGAATGACAAGGTATTATTTACTCACGCATTTTTTATTTATATTGTTCGTGATATTGAGTTAAGAAAAACTAAAATCAAATTTGGTGTCACTTTTGAAAACCTGCTAGTAGACAATATTATATTTTTTAATTTGTTTCATGAAATGTAAGATGCAAGTTTTATTATTATAATTCGATCAGGTTGATATTTGGATAATGTAAGATGTGGAAACATGATTTCAAGTGCAGAAATGCAAAGATATGATGTGCTTTTTTTTATGGTGTAGGAAGTGATAACTGCAAAGGATTTGGCGTCTCATCTGGATGTGCAGTTAA
This sequence comes from Chrysanthemum seticuspe, assembly GCA_019973895.1. Lineage (NCBI taxonomy): Eukaryota > Viridiplantae > Streptophyta > Magnoliopsida > Asterales > Asteraceae > Chrysanthemum > Chrysanthemum seticuspe. The sequence continues at coordinate 277,359,850 of BPTQ01000002.1, forward strand.
TGGGCGTCGTTGTATTTCAAGAATAATATTAATTGGTATTAGAGAAACAAGTGAATTATGACGTAAGTTATTCATTTATTTTTTTAAGATAAATGATCTTATGAAGTTGAAATATAATATAAGTATTGGGTGTTTTATATAGTTTGTTGACTGATGACTCTTTATTTAGTAAAGATTCTAGATAACATGCTTATTGGTCACACCGAGTATTTATGGACAGATTCTTATTGTGTAATGAAGGATGATATAAGAATGTTACTAGTATATATCAATTAGGTGGTTTATGAAGAGGGTGCACTTTTGTTTTGAGGCTCTACTAATTTTTCTTATTCGAGGGTGCACTTGTGTTTTGAGGCTCTACTAATTTTTCAAAGAAGTCAAGAATATGGTCTCTTGTACATAAGTCAGAAATATATTGTGCATATGTGTTTTGTTAGTTATGATTAAATAATTTGTTTATTAATTGGGTGTGGTTATAGGTACGAGTATGATGAGTAATGTGAATGATGCACATCTGCTTTGTATGATGAGCAATGTGAATAATGCACATGTGTTTTGTTATGATTAAATAATTTTATTTATTAAATGGTGTTGGTTACATGTACGAGTATGATGAGCAATATGAATAATGCATGTGTGTGACTGAGAGGGCATATGTGTTTTCATAGTTTTTGGTGAATTGATGCCTTCTGTGCATATGTGTTTTTACGGTTTGTGAGTTTAAATATATTGAAAGTGCATATATGTCTTTTCTTTATGATATACGGATGTTTTTTTGTTTAGTTCTCATTTAAGGGTGCACTTGTGTTTTGAGTTTTAAGTTTGTATTAATTTCTCAAAATGGTCTCTTGTGAACAAGTCAGAAATATATTGTGCATATGTGTTTTGTTAGATGTTATGCTTAAATAATCCGTTTCTTAATTGGTTGTGCTAACAGGTACGAGTATGATGAGCGATGTTAAGAGTGCACATGTGTTTTGTACATACTATCTAGCGAGAAAATAGTTATGATAAAGAAGTAAAGAATAAAGACACAAGTGCATGAAGCTGCGAGAAGACTAGAAGATACGGCTATACATCAACGAAACTTTCATTTATTCTTTACTTTTAAAATTTTGTATTTGAATTGTATATGACATGATTTTTAATATTGTGTATAATGTTTTTGTTTTGAAATATATATGATACATGTAAAGTATATATATTTGTCATTCAATGCACGTGTGTAAATATATTTTATCAAAACACATAAGAGGTTTAAGCAATTGAAAAATAAAAATATAAGTAAATTTACTATATATAAAAAACACATGCGCACTTTACCTTTAGAAATCATGCATGATACTGAAATTTAGGACCTAAATTACGTTTTTTGTTAAAAAAAATTAAAAATAAATAAATGTAATTTTACTATTATACCCTTTTGAATTAATTAATAATAATAAATATTCAAAAATATCTGATTGGTTGATGTTGGTTCTCGCAGTTCTCGCATTTTATTTGGTTCTGAAAATAACCCTTCCCTATATATATATATATATATATATATTCTTTCTAAATAATGGCCGTAGTATTTCCCTTTTACGTTCTTTGTTTCGGCATAACCGCCGGTACTTTGAATATTGAGGGCAATATTCATTTCTAAGTGTGGGGGGAATTCTCACGAATTTTATCATATATTATCCACCTAATTCCCCCGTTTTTGGCCAAATTTTTTTTTTTTTGGAGTAAGTGTTTTACACTTACTCATCTTGGTTATCAGTCCGCCATGTCTGTAAGACAAAAGGATTGGCTAATCCAGGAGCAAACGGCTCTTGGTAAAGATTTCTCAAATCCGTTTATATGGCTTGCAATTTGCCCAAAATTGTATGGTTCTCAACTCACCATATCCTAAAAAGTGAAGAGTTGGCTAGCCCGCAAGGTTATGGCTTGTGGTAAAGGCAGTGGAAAATCCATAATTGGTATTCAGCTCACCAAAGATAATTCTGATAATTTATCTAAGAGTTGGCTAGTCCAGAAGGGTACGGCTTCTGGTAAAGACAAAATCAAATCCGTTATATGGTTTATGATTTGCCAATAAATCATTTGGTTATCGTTGTACCAAGGTTCTTACTTGAACTGAAACAATTGGCTACTCCAGAAGTGATGGCTTTTGGTAAAGAGTTTTTAAAATCCATTAAAGTTTTCTCAAATCATTGCTAGGGACTAGCAATATCTCAGTATGGGGGATTGATGAGTGTCTAAATACTCATCATTTTTGTATAATCTAAACTGCAAAATCATCTGAAAACACTCAGAAACACATCAAAATGATGAAAATATCACAAATCAGTGTTTTATGTGTTTTAAATGCAAAAATATCAAAATCAGATGAAAAATGTATCAAGTTTGCAAAATTGGCAGTTTTAGTCCCCCAAGTTTTAAAAGTTGTCAAATCTAGTCCCTGGAATTCAAAAATGTGAAGTTTTGTCATTCAAGGTCCCTGAAGTATTCTAAGTTATCAAAAATGATCCTTGAATGATTCTTTGGTCAATTGGCAAGAAAGGTCCCTAAACTTTGGAATTTTGCAAAATTAGTCCTTGGACCTTTTAAAATGGATTTTATGCAAAAAGGGTCCTTGTTCTATCAAAGTTGTCAAGTTTGGTCCTTGTGAGAGCATTGGAAAAAGTTCATTTTTAGTCATTGAGGTTTGGCAGATTTGCACTTTTGGTCCTTGCTAATAATACTAAACCAAACGGATCCTATATCAATCCAAGGCCCAAATCCAATCCAGCTAACCCCAACCTTTGGCCCAAACCCGACCCCTTTGATATTAACCCAGCGGTCAACAAAAGTCAAACAGAGGAAATACCGCCCTACTGTAGCTTCTCTCTCCCACCCCTGAATCCTCAAAACCAGAGATGGTTTTCCATCTTTTTCAACCCCCTCTCCATACCTTGTCCCCTCCACCTCCACTAACACCCAAATATCCTTAATTGATTGAACCAAATCCATTAATTGCTCAAACCTGCTTTGAAGAAATATTTGGCGCCAAAAATACAAGTGGACGGATATGATGGTTCTAGCCAATCCAATGGCTCAGGAGTGGTGGGAAAGATTCAGATGTCAAAGAGAAGTCACAAAAGTCATTATAAAGAGGAGGAGGATGCATTGTATCTAGTATCTAGTGTAACTTTTTAATTTCTATGTCGTTTTAGTTAATTTCAGAATTCCAGTGTAATTTAATCTTTCCAAGTATTTTGTTTAAGTTATTAAAAGTATTTGAGAACCTTTTTCAGTTTCAAATTCAGTTTTAAGTTACTTTTCAAGTTTATGCATATTTTCTTGTTCAAAATCTCAAAATGATTCGAATGTTGTTAATAGATGTTATTAAGGACTGAGTAGGTACATATAAGCTCCCAGGTAGCTTATAAAAGCTATTAGATACACTAAAACTCAGTTTAGAAGCAAAATCAGAAAATCACCAAAAATACCAATTAAATAGTTTAAAATTCAAAAATCAGTTGGAAATGGTGTATACAGCTGGAGCAGGGTGAATTTTGGATGGCATTGGGTTAGAAGCTTTGTGGAAAGCTATTAGGATTGGTCTTGGTCATTGGTTCTATGATTTCAGTTGGATAGCACTTGTAAGCTTTTTTGTTCATATTTGCATTTCTTTGTTTTAGTTGTCTAGTAGTTGTAATTTCTGTTTCTTAGTGATCATTAGTTATAATTAAGTGTATCTAAGCTTTTAAATCAATAGGTTGTTCTCTTAAATTTGTATTTTGTAAAAGTCTAATTTGGACAGTTAAATCAGTATAATCATAAGTCTTGTGTTTTATGTTGTTAGCACTGTTGGATCATGTCTATTTAATCTCATATAATGATATTGTAAGGTCTATAGTCAATCTCATGGTTTTAATTTGTGATTAGCCTTGAAAATCTTCAAAACAGTTTCAATAAGGTGTGTTTGGTTTACCTTGTTTAACTATGCTCAAGAGTGCTCATGTCAGTATTGGTACTTGCTCTGTATCACATTTGGTCCAGTTAGTTCAAACAAGTCAAGAAAAACAAGTGCTCATAAGCAAAAAGTCAAAATACCTTTGGATCAAATATTGTGTACTCACTGTTGGATTTTAAAAAGATAGGATCATGATTCTGTGTTAGGAAGTTGTTAATCTTGCTCAAGTTAGTCTTATTACACCTTAACATAACATATTCAGTGTTTTAAATCAGCTTAAAGTTCATAATAGTCAACTTCTGTGTTTTCTTAAAAAGTCAAAATTTCCAACTTGGTCGTTTTTGAATAAAAAAGGTAATTTTACTGTGGGTTTAATAATAAGTTTTAGCTTAAAAGCTCTTAGGGTATTAGAGTATAGTTGCTAAACAAAAATATAAAAATACTAGTTCTCTGTCCATCAGCTTGTTAAGTGCTTATTTTCTAGCTTTTTGTGGATACCTGTTCTGAAAAGTGCCCTGTGCACAGTTGATAGGTCCAACTTGATAAGCTCACATAGAGCTTATTAGTTGCTCAAATCTTGTGTTCTTTGGTTCTTTGGAAAGCCAACCTGGCCATCTTGAAGTATCAAGCTTTGTTTTTCAATTTCTAGCTTGTTTGCTAGGGCTGCAATAAGCCCTAACTTTGTCCCATTTTCTGTTTTTCATCACAAATAGCAAAGTGCTTATCTGCTTATTTCTATCTTAGCAATGTGCTTATCTGTGTGTTTTAGCTTCATTTGAGTAGCAGTAGTCTACTTGCATCCATTTTGAGCTTTTGTTTCAGCTGGTTAGCTTGTTTGAGCTTATTTCCACAAAATAAGCTCTTAAGCCATATGTTGGGATTATAAGCTCCTCAAACTGCTTATTTGTGTTTTGTAAAATTTTTGTCTTTGTTAAAGTTTCATAATATCAGTATTAAAGTAGTTTTCAAAAAGAAAATCCAGAAAAATATCAAATTAAAAATCAGTGATAGTGTTTATTTAATATTTCTTAGCTTTTTTATTTTTCTTTTCAGCTTATTAATAAGCAAATCTTGTTTTTCTATTTTTCTTAGTTTTCTGTCATCATATAGTATTTTTAGAAAAAAGTTTCATATTTTTCTCTATCTTTTTAGTATTTATTATAATTTTAAATAGTTAAAAATAGTAATTAATTATTAATAAATAATTAAAAAGCATAAAAAATATATTTTCAGTTTTAAAATTAGTTTTATTATATTTTAGATTTTTCCAAGTTAAAATTTTATTTTTCCAAGTTTATTTTATATTTTCTAGTAATTAAGTGTATTTTAAATAGTTATTAATTAGAAATAATTAAATAAAAAGTGTGAAAAATATATTTTTAATTTTAAAATTAGTTTTATAGTATTTTAGATTTTTCTGAATCATAATTTTATTTTTCTAGCCTTATTTTGTATTTTCTTCTATTTTAGAGTATTTATTAAATAGTTAAAATAGTTTTTAATTAATAATAATTAATTAAATAGTGTTAAAAATAATTTTCTTTTTCTAATAATTTTCTTTTATTTTTAGGATTCCAAAAATGTTATTTTCATATTTTTAGGTCTTTTATTTCTTAGATTTTACTTTTTATTTTGTACGTCTACGTAGTTTTTTTAAAACTTACGTTTACGTTTCTTTCATTTGATTGTTGTGCTTTCCAGTTCTTTATCCTATTCCTTTCCAATCAATCAGTAGTATAATATTTCTAATCAAAACCTTTACTGATTACTATTCTTAGTGATCATTCTATCATCTGAATCAGTTTTGACACGCCATTGAGTCTCCGTGGGACTAAACGACCCGGGAATTCACTATATTCTCCAGGACTTCATTGTATTTGTGTTTAAGCAGTTTTAAGTCTATTAAGGTTAGCCATTCACAAGTGGCTAGCTTGTGTGATTAGACTTGACTAGTTTAGCACAGATCAATTCATTTGAACAAATTCTAGTAGTAAAGCTTGAATTTTGCTTGTACTTTTGTGTTTAGGATCATCATAAGTGTTTATGTTTTGAATTGGAAGGCTTAAATCATTGTGGTTTGGTTGTTTTGGATTGATAAAGTGGTTATTTGTGAAAAAAGGACTAAGCGAGCTGTGTCTCGGACTTGTGTTTCTTCAAAGCGAGTTGCTTTTTTATTTAATGCGAGTTGGTACATGCGACTTAGCTGTTTAGCGAGTTGATATTTATGCTACTTGGGTTCTAAGCGAGTTGTTTCTTTAAGCGACTTGAGATCTAAAGCGACTTGCTACTTAGCGAGTTGTAACGTTAGCGAGTTAACTTAAGCGACTTAGTGTTCAAGCGAGTTGATTGTGTTGCGAGTTGAGACTAAAGCGAGTTGGCTATTTAGCGACTTGATTAATTAAGCAAGTTGAGTGTGTTGCGAGTTGACTGCTTATGCGAGTTGTGTGTTTAGCGACTTGTTCATTTAGACCTTTTTCTTCTTCGTGTTACATTCTTACGGTTGTTCTTGTGGTTTAGTAAAATCCCGTGAAAGAATCAATTTCCCGGTTTAATCAAAGAATTGTAAAATCCCGTAGAGCTTGAAACATGTCTACTAACGTTCCTACTATCATCTCCACTGTTGCCGAGGATGTTCAAGCAGCTGGTTCAGATACTCGTCCACCCATGCTTGACAGAACTGACTACGACTCTTGGGCTCAACGAATTAGATTGTACTGTCTTGGAAAGGAAAATGGAGTCAACATTCTCAAATCCATTGATGAAGGACCGTATCGGGTTGAGACGACTAGAGATGTACTTGATACTACTGAAGATGGAACTCTGATTTACGGAATGGACAGACCAAAAATGTATGATGAGCTTGATGATAAGGAGAAAAAGAGATTCGATGCTGATATCAGGGCTTCTAACATTGTTCTTCAAGGTCTTCCTAAAGACATCTACAAGCTGATCAATCACAACACCGATGCAAAGGCAGTATGGGATAATGTCAAGATGCTTCTCTCAGGTTCTGAATTAACTATGGAAGACAGAGAATCACAACTCTATGACGAATTTGAACACTTCAAGATGAAACCAGATGAGAGTGTCTATGAGTACTATGTGAGATTTCATAAGCTGGTGAATGATATGAGGAACATCAGAATGACTATGCCTAACATTCAACTGAACTCAAAATTTGTGAACAACATGAATCCCGAATGGCACAAGTTTGTTACTTCTGTGAAGCTCTCTAAAGGATTGAAGAATACGAATTATGAGCAACTCTATGCCTTCCTTCTTCAGAATGAGAGACATGCAATGTTTGAAAAGATGATTCTTAATCAGTTCAAAACCAACCAGGGAGAGACAAGCTCATCTAATGACTCAACTGCCTTCTACTCAAACATCGGAATCACAACCAAAGCCTCACAAGTCATACCCATGGATAATGGTAATCACAAACTCATTCCCGATCCTATGTTCAAACAAGCTGATGCTGATGCACACGTGGGTAACATCATTAATCAACTAGCTCTTCTGATTAGTCAAAACATGAATTCTCTCCCACAAACCAACAACAACCTCAGAACAGCATCTAACCCACACAATCAAGCTACTGTTAAAGATGGGAGGATCGTGGTGCAACCAGTTCAGGAAAGACAGTATGATCAGGGAAGAGGTGGAGCTGGTAGAGGTTATGTTGGTAATCAGAATCGAGGAAGGAATGGTAATCAAGGTCAAGCTAAGCCGATCAAATGTTATAACTGTGGTGGTGAGGGACACATTTCAAGAAACTGCACATCTCCAAAACGTCCACAGAATGCTGATTACTTCAGAGATAAGATGCTGCTTGTACAAGCTCAGGATAATGGTGCTGCTTAGGATGAAGAGGAACTGTTGTTTCTTGCTGAGGGCAATGCCAAGACCTATGATGCAGATGTAGATGAGCAGCCTATTCAGGAGATAGGTCACAATCATCAAAATGCCTTTCAAGTCGCTGATTGTGATGCATACGACTCTGATGTGGATAATGGACCTACTGCACACACAATTTTTATGGCTAGCATTTCTCCAATGGTGTCTCCCAAGGTCTCATCTTCACCACAAGCTGGCCCATCCAAAGACAAACTCATCTCAGAGGTATTAAAACTATACGATGATGCTGATGTGCAAAAGATGCATGACAAAGTACAAGTAACTGAAACTACTGTATCAAATATTGAAAATATGGGTAATATCAATGTTGTCCCATATGATCAATATGTGGAACAAAGTGAAAGTGAAGTTGTACCAAGTGATGCATCTTCTGCAGTCAACAATGACTATATCTTTGATGAATACACTGCATGTGCCCCTGATGATTCTGTAATTTCTGAACTAAATGCCTATAAAGAACGTGTTGCTATTTATGAACAACGTGCAAAATTTGAGTTGACCACTCGTGAGCAGGAAATGGATGACCAAGTGCGTACAATCATTAGAAGAAGTAATTTTCGAGAAGAAGTATTAAAACAAGAGTTAAACTCCTTGCAAGAAAAGCTTTCTAAAACTGCTAAGCAAAAACAAGAACTTCAAGAAAATGTGAAAATGCTTAAGCAAGAATTTAATATAAAGGAATCAAAACTCTTGAAAGATTTTTCTAATCTGAAAACTTTGAAAAACAAACTTGAAAACAAGTTGTACATACAAGGGAACACCATTCAGACTGCTCACATGATCACTAAGCATAGAGTCTTAATCGATAAGCATAGCATTCCCCTTATTGAGGAACCAAATCCAGAGGTTATTAAAAAGGCTAGAAATGCTCATAAGGTTCTTTATGATGGCAATGAAATCCTTAAACCTAGACAGAAACCTAGTTGCGTTGAGTGCACTGAGGAAGATAAGAAATCAGATGAAGTCACTAGGGAAAAAATGAACAAGAAATTAGATGATCCTAAATGTAAAGAGAAGAAAATAAAGATCACACCCCATGACTACAAGAAGGAAAACTGGATTTCCTTGAACAAGTTTAAGCCTCAGACTTTGTTGACTCCCGAACAAGTTTTTTGGAAAATAGATCTAGATAAGTAGAAAGCTGAAAATATTGTTGAAACAAACCCTCCCCTTTGGAAAATGCCTAGAGCGACTGTGTATCCTCCTAATACACCAATGCATCTTGTTCCTAGAACAATTGCCACTAAAAGCAAGACCTTAATTAGCCAATATGTTATCTTTCAACTATTTGTTGATTTTGAGAAAACTTGCAAGAAAAGGATCACACCCACTGGTATAACTGAAGGAGAAAGGGGTTTTGAGCAAATGAAAGAATGCTATTTAACTGAGGTCATGCCTTTCTTTAAACTTCTAAAAGATCACTTTGAGAGTCTTAAAAAGGGGATAGATACTGATATTAAGGGAATGGAAAAGGAATTTGATGCAATGATAGTTGAGGTTAGTGACTATGAGCGAGCACTAAAATATAATGAGATTGAGAGGAAGAACTTGCATACACTAAATGAGAACCTGATTTCTGAATGTGTTACTCAAGATGTGTTCTACACTGCTACTAACTGTTCTATTACTGCTTCTCGATTCCATGAACTGTCTGTTGCTTTGAAAGTCTCTCATGATCGTGTCATTGAGCTTGAAAAAACTAACTCTGAACTAAATGAGAAAATTGAACTGGATGATCACGACAATTTGGTTAAACATTTTTCTAAACTAGAGGTTGAGCATTTTAATTTACAACTAAAATATCAACATCTTAAAGAAAATGTCAAAACTTCAAATATCAAGACATCCTTAGATGCTCCAGAGTTTGATGCAGTTTTTCAAATTAACAAACGTGATGAACAGATTCAAGCTCATTGCAATACGATCAGAAAATTAAAAGCCCAAATCTCTCAATTAAAGGGTCAAACGAACAATGTGACTGGTCCCCAAATGCCTCCTCCTCTCAGAATTCTCAAAACTTTCATCTTCAAAACTTAGTAAATGCTTTACAAAAGGAAAATGAGGTTTTTCTTGAAGAAAATGAAAAGGTTAAACGTCATTTCAATGAATTATTTGAATCTATAAAGGTTACTCGTAACAAAAATAACGAAACGGTAGCCTCGCTACAAAAAGAAATTGAGAATCTAAAGAGTCAGGTAAAAGGGAAGATGCCAATGACCAATGGGGAGAATGGTGTATCAAAGGTACATGTCTGTAATAAATATGCTTTGTCTGTGAAATATGTTCCTCCTCATCTTAGGAATAACAAACTTGCTATTCAAACATATTTCTCATACCTTAAGGACATCCTAGAATGTCTCCGTGAGATTGTAGAAGAGGATAAGTTAGAGAAACCAGATGATAATGCAATTGGCCATGCATGCTTATATGCCAAACGATCTCAAGAACTTCTAGAATGCCTAATTACAATATGCCCTAAAACCTTAGGTGAGCAAGTCAATCCCTTGATACCGTGTTCTATGCCTAGTGCCAAGCATGCAAGTCACTCAATGCCAAATGTTATGAATGTGAACCCTAATGTGCCTTCAAGTAGTTCAGATTTCAAATCTGTTAGTGCTAAGAATGTGAACTCGAGTGTGCACTCTAGGTGTTCTAATCCCAGCTATTCAAGTGTTAAAAAAGTTAATCTTAGTGTGCCTGCATGTAGCTCAGATCCCAGCACATCTAAACAGGTGAAGCAAATAGTAGCCAAACCAACTAATGTTCCCATTCCCTTTACAGGAGTAATCAGTGACATTAAAGCAAGCAGGTCAAAGTCTCAAGACAATACAAGGAAGGACACGACCTCGCAAGCTAAGAATGTGCATTGGAAGAAAGTAGAAGACCTACCTAGGAACTTTAAGTTTGAGCCGAATAAAACGAATCGTGTTGATTCTAGTATTAGCCATAGGCGTACTGTAATTAATTCGAATTCTGATACTATTTGCAAACCTTGTATTAATGTCTGCTTGAATTCTGTTTCTAATCATGAATGTGGTGTTAATGTTTTGCCTAATGATGTTAATTGTCCAATTAATATTGTTAATGCTAAAAATCATGCTAAGAAGGCTAAAAGGCAAAAACGAAAGAAAGTTAGAAAACAGTGGAAACCCACAGGAAGAACATTTAGTAAGATAGGCTATTATTGGATACATGTTGGTCGTAAGACTAATCAGACAATGCCCACTAGAAAATGGATGCCTACTGGTAGATCTATTCCCTTAAGAAGTGAGCACACTGTGAACAGGGCTAATAAAGACACTAGTACTGCATCTATTCACAATGATTCCACTGCCCTATTTTCTGATATGAATGCTTCTATTTCTGATGTGGGTGTTCCAACCTGTGTTACTAACCAAATGGAACCCATTCTTGCATGGGGATCCCAATTATCCAGTTATCCATTCTTGTATGTGTTCAACTGCAGATCGTTCAAATCGTTCTGTGGTACCTGGACTCAGGCTGTTCCAAGCATATGACTGGCGACCGGTCACGGCTCATGAACTTCGTGAGCAAATTCATCAGGACAGTTAGATTCGGTAATGATCATTTCGGTGCAATTATGGGTTATGGTGAATATGTTGTGGGTGATAGTGTCATCTCTAGAGTATACTATGTGGAAGGTCTTGGTCATAATCTGTTCTCTGTTGGTCAATTTTGTGATTCTGATCTAGAAGTAGCCTTCAGAAAACATACTTGTTTTGTTAGAGAACTTAATGGTAAGGAATTGTTACGAGGAACTCATGGGTCAAATCTTTACACCATCTCTATCGATGATATGATGAAGTCTTATCCTATTTGCTTGTTGTCAAAGGCCTCGAAAACAAAGTCATGGTTATGGCATCGTCGTCTAAATCACTTGAACTTCGGCACCATCAATGATCTCTCCAGAAAGGACTTAGTTGTAGGTTTACCTAGACTAAAGTATGAAAAGGATCATCTTTGTTCAGCATGCCAATTGGGAAAAAGCAAAAAGTATACCCATAAACCCAAACCTATAAACTCAATTACAGAAGTTCTTCATACCCTTCATATGGATCTATGTGGACCAATGAGAGTGCAGAATATCTTTGGGAAGAAATATGTGTTAGTTGTGGTTGATGATTACTCTAGATTCACCTGGGTCAAGTTCTTGAGGACAAAGGATGAAACTCCTGATATCATCATCAAACTCATCAAACAGCTGCAGGTTCGACTAAACAAAACCGTCAGAATTATCCGAACAGACAATGGAACTGAGTTTGTTAACAAACAACTTAGCGAATTTTATGAAAGCATTGGAATAAGCCATCAAAGAAGTGTTCCACGAACTCCTCAACAGAACGGTGTAGTTGAAAGACGAAATCGAACTCTTGTAGAAGCCGCTAGAACAATGCTGATTTACTCAAAGGTTCCAATGTTTCTCTGGGCTGAAGCTATTGCCACTGCATGCTACACACAAAATCGTTCCCTGATTCACACTATTCATGGAAAAACTCCATATGAACTTTTCCACAACAGAAAACCTAATCTCTCTTTCCTTCGTGTGTTTGGTGCATTGTGTTATCCAACTAATGAGGGTCAAGACTTAGGCAAACTTAGATCTAAAGCAGACATTGGAGTTTTTGTAGGGTATGCACCAAACAAAAAGGGATACCGAATCTACAACAAAAGAACCCGAAATATCATGGAAACAATTCACGTTACGTTTGATGAGCTGACCGGTCAGATGGCTCCTGGACAATTCAGTTCAGGACCCACACTTCAAAACAGTCCCATTGGTTCATCCCTTGTTCCAAACTCTTCTCAAGAAACTCCATATGTACCTCCATCTGAAGATGATTTAAAGAAATTGTTTGATCCTATGTTTGATGAACTTTATGATCCAAGTACCAATGAGGTGTCGATTCCTTCAACAGAGGCTGCTCATATTCCTGTGAATGAAGACAATCCCTCAGTCTCAATATCTTTAAGTCAAGAAGCGCCTGCTGCTGATCCTTCAGTCTCATCAACAAATCATCATTCTTCAAATGTACATCATGGAGATGTTTCTGGCATCAATGATGAAGTTAATCCCTTTGCTACTCCTGAAGATGCTCCATTCGAAAACATATTTGCTCCTGAATCTTCTTCAGAACCATCTTCTTCAGGAGACATCAACTCTGCTACTTCAGTCCCTCAACAACTGCCACATGAACACCTTAGAAAATGGACTCACGATCATCCATTAGACAACATCATTGGAAATCCCTCTCATCCTGTATCAACACGGAAACAACTTGCAACCGATGCCTTATGGTGCTTCTTCAACTCCGTACTCTCAAAGATCGAACCAAAGGATGTTAAAACTGCCATGAACGAAGACAGCTGGTTCAATGCTATGCAAGATGAAATTCATGAGTTTGATCGACTTGATGTATGGGAGTTAGTACCTGCTCCAGAATGTGCCATGATTATTGCTCTAAAATGGATCTTCAAAGTGAAACTAGATGAGCATGGTGATGTATTGAAGAACAAGGCTCGATTAGTTGCTAAAGGATACCGTCAAGAGGAGGGTATCGACTTTGAAGAATTTTTTGCTCCAGTTGCTCGAATCGTGGCAATCAGAATCTTTTTGGCTAATGCTGCTAGTAAGAACATGGTGGTCTATCAGATGGATGTGAAGACGGCATTTCTGAACGGAGATCTTAAAGAAGTCGTCTACGTCAGCCAACCTGAAGGATTTGTAAATCAAGAGCATCCCACTCCTGTTTATCGTTTGAAGAAGGCTCTTTACGGTTTAAAGCAAGCTCCAAGGGCATGGTATGATACACTGTCAAAGTTTCTTCTATCTACCCGATTTAGCAAAGGAGCAGTTGATCCAACATTGTTCACCAGGAAGTCAGGCAAACATTTAATTCATGTTCAAATTTATGTTGATGATATCATCTTTGCCTCGACTGACCCCAATGAGTGTGACCGTTTTTCAAATGAAATGAGTTCAAAATTTCAAATGTCAATGATGGGACAAATGTCATTTTTCTTGGGATTACAAATTTCACAAAGTCCCGGAGGCATTTTCATAAATCAATCTAAATATGCAACTGAGATCTTAAAGAAATTTGGATTTGATTCAAGTGACCCTGTTGACACTCCCATGATTGATCGAACCAAACTAGATGAGGACCACTCAGGGATCATGATTGATCAAACGAAATATCGTAGTATGATTGGATCCCTGATGTACCTCACTGCTAGTAGACCAGACATCTTGTTCGCTGTTTGCATGTGTGCTAGATACCAGGCTAAGCCTACTAAAAAGCACCTTGAAGCGGTTAAACGGGTCTTTCGGTATCTCCAAGGAACCATCAACATGGGTCTTTGGTACCCGAAGGACACCGGTATGTCACTAACAGCCTATGCAGATGCTGATCATGCAGGGTGTCAAGATACTCGTCGAAGTACATCTGGAGGTGCTCAGTTTTTGGGTGATAAGCTTGTGAGCTGGTTTTCAAAGAAGCAAATGAGTACTTCTATTTCCTCTACAGAGGCTGAATACATAGCCATGTCATCTTGTTGTGCTCAAATCTTATGGATGAGATCTCAATTATCTGACTATGGCTTTGAATTCAACAAAATCCCTCTGTACTGTGACAATAAAAGTGCTATTGCTCTCTCATGCAACAACGTTCAACACTCAAGAGCAAAGCATATCGACATTCGACATCATTTCATCAGGGAACAAGTGGAAAAAGGTGTGGTGGAACTCTATTTTGTGAGGTCTGAATATCAGTTAGCAGACATCTTCACCAAAGCTCTTCCAAGAGAACGTTTTGAGTTTATTCTTCCACGTCTTGGCTTGAAAAGTCTTCAACCAGAAACACTCAAACGTCTTCAGGAGGAAGACGAGGAGTAAAGGTCTATCTTCATCTATCTCTTGTATATATCTATTCGAAAAACAAAATACAAAATTATAAAACCCTCAAAAATCAAACAGAAAAATATAAAACCTTCAAAATCCATAAAAATCTGAAAAATTCGAAAAAATCTTCAAAAAAATATTGTCAATTTGTTATGTTTTTCTCGGTTCGATAATATCTACGGTCTTTGTGCTGTCATTCAAAGAATGACACGGGACTTTAGATGTTGTTAGAATTCTAAAAAAAAAAAAAAAAAAAAAAAAAAAATTGGGAGAAAGAGAAACTGATGAGTGTCTAAATACTCATCATTTTTGTACAATATAAACTGCAAAATCATCTGAAAACACTCAGAAACACATCAAAATGATCAAAACATCACAAATCAGTGTTTTATGTGTTTTAAATGCAAAAATATCAAAATCAGATGAAAAACATATCAAATTTGCAAAAATTGCAGTTTTAGTCCCCCAAGTTTCAAAAGTTGTCAAAAACAGTCCTTGAGCACACAATTTCAAAAGTAAAATCACCAAAGGTCCTTTTAATATCATAACTTGTCAAAATTAGTCCTTTGGTGAAAAATATAAAAAGTTTGAGGAAATTACAAATTGGTCCTTCAAGTTTAAGAATTGGCAGAATTGGCCCCCGGAAAATTGGAAAATGGCAAAGTTAGTCCTTATACTTTTGAAGGTTGTCACTTGTGGTCCCTTGGAATATCTTTGCATGATTGACAGGATTGACCCTTGATCTTTCAGATTTTACAAAACAAGTCCTTGTTATATTAAGACCTTTCACCCTTTTTGGACCCTTGTACCCCTTGGACCCCTGTCAAATAAGCACTTTTGAACCCCCTGCCTATAACTAATACTCTGGTCAACCATGGCAGTCAAACCCACCCCAACTTGGCGCCTAAAGTTATCCCCTCTCAACTGCTTCCCCTGAAACACTCTCCACACACCATCCCCCCAGCTCACCTTTATATCCCCTTGTCCCCCCACCTCAACACAACTCCAAAAGCCATTAAATGCATCCTTTCTCCATTCACTCTACCCCTCCAGCTGTTAAAAAGGAATTTGGCGCCAAAAATACAATCTATGGCCATGATTCATTCAAGTCATCCAAGGGTTATTATTATTAGTGGGAAATGCTAAAGTCAAGGAGGAGAAGCAGTTGGCATATAAAAAGGAGAAGAGTGAAGCAGTAAAGAGGGGTAGCTAGTTTCATTTTTTCTTTCTTTAATGTCGTTTTTTATTTAAATTTCTTAGTTTTAGTTTAAATGTTGTAATTTCAGCTTTTATGTATAACAATTAAGTTAAGACAGCTTTGTATCTTACTTTTGAGCATCAATTTCAAGTTTTCATATAAGTTCCAACTTTCAAGTTACTGTTGCAAAATTTCAGTTTCTAAATTCTCTTGTCCAAGATTCTAGTGTTTGTTTTTAAGTTCAAAATGGTTTAGATAAGTTGTTTACAGCTTTTTGTAAGCTTAAAAATCAGTTTCAAACAAGTTTTATTGCTGGTCAACAAAAGTCAAAACGGGTCAAGGTTTTGAAAGACAAATTGGTTTGGGTTGATTTATGGTTCCAATCTGTTTAATAGCTTAATCATATGTTAATTAGTAAGTTTGAATTACTTGTGGTAAGCTTTCATCTAGATTAGTGGTTTTATGCATTTTCATGAATTTAAAGGGGTGTTTGGTTTAAGCTTATTTGAGGTCAAAACCCATTTTTTTACCCACTTTGACTCTCAAAGTCAAAGTGGTTTCAAGGTTTAAACAAGTTTCTAAAGTGGTGTTTAGTTTAGATTACAAAGTGTACAAGTTTTGGCTAAAAAAAATCCCACATCTGTCTCTGCCCTGCTCACGTAAAAACAGCAGTTGTACCTGCTGTTTCGAGCCTTCTCCACGGCTTATTTTGGGTCCAAATCTCCTCCAAATTGCTTTTCTTGCAACCTCACATACCCCTCTCAATATAGTGTTAGTCTATTTGCACTTAGTTTAGCTTTAGGTTAGTTAAAAATTGCTTTAAAATCTGTCAAAAACCCATTTCAGAATCTGTTTTTACAGCAGCCAACAGTACCCCTTTTTAGCTTATTATTAAGCCATTCTAGGCTTATTCTTAGCTCCCAAATAGATTTTTAGGTAAACCCCCATCCCTAGTTTGCATATTAGGTCTCCTTGTAGGATTAGGTGCTCAGTAGGTAGCTTAAAATTAAGCTCAAACAAGCCCCGCCGCCACTGTTTTGGTGCCTGTTTCAGCAGCCTAATTGCAGCCCAATTTAGAGTTTATTTCCCTTTTGCCTTAGCTTATTTAGGACCCCTTAGTGCTTATTAGGTGGCATAGATTAGGTGTACCAATTTTTAGCTTATTTCATGCTTATTTAGTGCTTATATTGTCTGTTTCATTTAGCCTAAAACTGTCAAAAGGGTGTTTGTTTTGTTTGCTTCTGTCAACTGTTGGACATAAGCAGTTGTGAAACTGCTTATTCCAAGTTTTTATAAAAAGTTTTTTCACAAAAAGTCTTACTTTGGTGTTATAAAAAAGTTGCAAAAAGAAAATTTGAAAAAAAAAATAGTTTGCAAAAAGGTGCAGGGGTGGGATTCGACCCCCTGACCTCTTGCTCAAACACACAACACCACACTCATTAACCAACTGCCCTAGGGTCTTTTCATGTTTAACTTTGCAATACTTTATATTTAACTAGCAGTTTCAGTTTTAAAGCTTACTAGCTTATTAGCTTATTAGTTGCTTATTTCATATAGTAGTGTACCTCTTTTTTATTTTTCTCAAAACCAGTTTTACTTAAAGTATTTTCTGAGAAAATTTCAGATTTTTCTAAAATCATTTAGTATTTTTTATAATTAAATTAGATTAAAATAGTTTTTAAATCATAATAAATATTTTAAAAGTCGAAAAAATACCCGGCTTTTTCCTAAAATTTTCTTTTATCATATAGTACGTAATAAAATTAGTTTTACATTCGTAGGCCTTTTATTTCATAAATTTTACGTTTTTGCTTGCGCTCCAGCGCCATTTTCGTAAATAACGCTCGTTTCCGTTTTAAAGTAACGTTTTTAAATATTTTGAGTTTACGTTTTAGTTAATATAGTTTATTTAAGTCATTTTATTTTATAAAATCACATAAACGTTCATCGATCTGTAAATATAGTGATAGCGTTTATTTAATATCTTTTAACTTTTTAATTTTCTTAATTTGCATTTAAGTCGCTTTTATTTATAAACTTTTTCAGTAGTATAATTATCCTATCCAAATCCTTTCTGATCGCTATCATTAGTGATCATTCTATCGTCTGATCAAGTGTTTAACACACCATTGAGTCTCCGTGGGACATAACGACCCGGGAATTCACTATATTCTCTGATCTTCATTGTATTTGTGTTTAAGCTGTTTTAAGTCTGTTTAGACTTGACGGTTTTGCGCAGATCAAAATTTTGGCGCCGCTGCCGGGGAGGCTTTAGCGTGTGTTTA
Organism: Chrysanthemum seticuspe; assembly: GCA_019973895.1. Lineage (NCBI taxonomy): Eukaryota > Viridiplantae > Streptophyta > Magnoliopsida > Asterales > Asteraceae > Chrysanthemum > Chrysanthemum seticuspe. The sequence goes on from BPTQ01000002.1 coordinate 277,378,110, forward strand.
GCCATTTTCAGACTCATTCTTGCACATAACCCATCATTTGTAAAAAGTTTTTTGTAAAGTTTTCAAAAAATCCAAAAAGTTCATTAACACTTTTCCTAAAGTGTTAAAAACGCCAAAAATATTTTAATTCTTTGTTTTTATCACAATGTTTTTCAAAAATCCAAAAATATCCATCTTTACCCTCTCACATCTTTTGATTCTACATTTCTTTTACCCTCTATCAATTTGATTCTTTCTATGTCTCATCCTCACCAATTTGGTTGTGAATGGTGTGGGGGACCTCAAAATGGAGGAAATTGCCCCGGTTGTGGCATTGTGAATCCGGGAAACGGGTTTGTCTATGACCAAAATCCCTACAATGAAACAACTAATTTCCTCAACCAACCCCCGCACTATGAGATGGAGACATATTCTTGTGAGTATTGTGGAGGTCCTCACCCGAGTTTTGAGTGTCAAACGGGGAACACGCTTGTCTATGAGCATAATCCTTGTAACAATTATGACTACTCTTATCATGACCAACCTCCACAGTACCAAACGATTCAAACAGAACCTCTGCAAATTCCTCAAGAACTTCTCGAAAATTGTCTAGATATACTCAAAGATTTGAAAGAATTGGTTAAAGAAGAGTCTCGTCAGAAAACGTATGCTGAAGAACAAGCAGCTAGAGTAAGTTCCCAATATTGGAAACCTCTCGTGTACGATTATGATGACGACGACGATGATGATTTTGATGAGGAATCTACGACTCCGAGTGGCAATCCCACTCCCGTTGAAGAAGGAAAGAGTATGGGAGAATTGTTGGCGGAGGAGAATATGAAGAGCATAAGAGCTATATATGTTTTCGATAAAGTCGATGCTCCGAGTGGCAATCCCACTCCCGTTTCAGAGCCTTTCATTTCCGACTCTTCCCCTTCACTCACGCCGGTTGAGAGAAGTGAATTCCTTTTGGAAGAGATCGATGATCCTATTTCTTTGAAATTTTTTGATCTCAAAGACTCTCTCACCATGGGGGATGAGCATCTCAGCACTATTCCGGAAACGGAATCATCTAATGTTGAGAACCTTATCCCGATCCCAAGTGAGTCTGAGGGAATTCTTGACCATGAGTGTGATGTGTCTTCTCCTCTTACAAATGATCTTGTTGAGACTTTCTCAGATTTTGACAGTGATTATAGTGATGCCGATTCTTTATATTCTAAAGACATAGAATTTATTGATGCATTACTTCCACATTCCGAGATCGTCAACTTAGAAGAGGATGTTGACCATGTTGTTTCCACAACGGTTAATACGACTATCACTAATCCCTTATTCGAATTCGATTCTGAATTTACTCTAAATTCAGTTAATCCAATCTTTGATAGTGATGAGTCTGACACGGAGACTATAATGGACGAGGTGCATATTTATAGCCCACGAAGTACCGCACATGTCCCACCTCCGTATATTCTTCATGAGGAGTTCGCCGGTGAACTCACTCATATCATATCTCCGCTGGAGTATGATTGCTTGGATGGCAAAGATCATGATCGGGGGGAGAGAATCTCAATTTGCATAGTTATGACAAATCTTCCGACCCTCCCTCCCGAGATGCCTTCCAACCCAAAGAGCTCAACCAATAAAATCCAAATAAGTGCAACTGCACTTAATCCCGAGGAAGAAGATCTAGTCATGATTGTTATTATGATTTTCCTTCTTTTCTTCACCTACTCGGTGACTTCCTCTCTTCTTCACTCCTTCGGGAGTGAGGACACTATCTTTGACCCCGGCATTTTCATGTACCATCTGTGAGCCGGGTCTGTCTTTCTCTGTATATCTCATCGGTGTGGAACTTTCACGTGCTTCAAATGTTTGTCCAAACATCTTGAATGAAAGTCCGATGGAGATTGTTTCTTCCACTTTGCTTCCCCATGAACCAATGAATTCGGGGTCGAGTCAAGCTAGCGACTCGGTAATCAAAAACAGTAGCTGAACATGGGTTTTCACCCGTGTGTCCCACCTAAGTGTGGGGGAGTCTCCCCACGCTGTTGTATATTCTCATTCTTTCCAAAAAAAAAAAAAAAAAAAAAAAAAAAAAAAAAAAAAAAATCCTTTCTAAATAATGGCCGTAGTATTTCCCTTTTACGTTCTTTGTTTCGGCATAACCGCCGGTACTTTGAATATTGAGGGCAATATTCATTTCTAAGTGTGGGGGGGAATTCTCACGAATTTCATATATTATCTACCCAATTCCCCCGTTTTTGGCCAAAATTTTTTTTTGGAGTAAGTGTTTTACACTCACTCAATTGGTTATCAGTCCGCCTTGTCTAATAGACAAAAGGATTGGCTAATCCAGGAGCAAACGGCTCTTGGTAAAGATATATCAAATCCGTTTATATGGCTTGCAATTTGCCCAAAATTGTATGGTTTTCAGCTCACCATGTCCTAAAAAGTGAAGAGTTGGCTAGCCCGCAAGGTTATGGCTTGTGGTAAAGGCAGTGGAAAATCCATAATTGGTAATCGACTCACCAAAGATAATATTGATAATTTATCTAAGAGTTGGCTAGTCCAGAAGGGTACGGCTTCTGGTAAAGACACATCAAATCCGTTTACAGCTTGTGGTTTGCTCAAAATCACATGGTTATCAGTGTACCATGGTTCTTACTTGAACTAAAACATTTGGCTACTCCAGAAGTAATGGCTTTTGGTAAAGAGTTTAAAATCCATTATGTTTTCTCAAATCATTGCTAGGGACTAGCAATATCTCAGTGTGGGGGATTGATGAGTGTCTAAATACTCATCATTTTTGTACAATATAAACTGCAAAATCATCTGAAAACACTCAGAAACACATCAAAATGATCAAAACATCACAAATCAGTGTTTTATGTGTTTTAAATGCAAAAATATCAAAATCAGATGAAAAACATATCAAATTTGCAAAAATTGCAGTTTTAGTCCCCCAAGTTTCAAAAGTTGTCAAAAACAGTCCCTGAGCACACAATTTTAAAAGTAAAATCACCAAAGGTCCTTTTAATATCATAACTTGTCAAAATTAGTCCTTTGGTGAAAAATATAAAAAGTTTGAGGAAATTACAAATTGGTCCTTCAAGTTTAAGAATTGGCAGAATTGGCCCCCGGAAAATTGGAAAATGGCAAAGTTAGTCCTTATACTTTTGAAGGTTGTCACTTGTGGTCCCTTGGAATATCTTTGCATGATTGACAGGATTGACCCTTGATCTTTCAGATTTTACAAAACAAGTCCTTGTTATATTAAGACCTTTCACCCTTTTTGGACCCTTGTACCCCTTGGACCCCTGTCAAATAAGCACTTTTGAACCCCCTGCCTATAACTAATACTCTGGTCAACCATGGCAGTCAAACCCACCCCAACTTGGCGCCTAAAGTTATCCCCTCTCAACTGCTTCCCCTGAAACACTCTCCACACACCATCCCCCCAGCTCACCTTTATATCCCCTTGTCCCCCCACCTCAACACAACTCCAAAAGCCATTAAATGCATCCTTTCTCCATTCACTCTACCCCTCCAGCTGTTAAAAAGGAATTTGGCGCCAAAAATACAATCTATGGCCATGATTCATTCAAGTCATCCAAGGGTTATTATTATTAGTGGGAAATGCTAAAGTCAAGGAGGAGAAGCAGTTGGCATATAAAAAGGAGAAGAGTGAAGCAGTAAAGAGGGGTAGCTAGTTTCATTTTTTCTTTCTTTAATGTCGTTTTTTATTTAAATTTCTTAGTTTTAGTTTAAATGTTGTAATTTCAGCTTTTATGTATAACAATTAAGTTAAGACAGCTTTGTATCTTACTTTTGAGCATCAATTTCAAGTTTTCATATAAGTTCCAACTTTCAAGTTACTGTTGCAAAATTTCAGTTTCTAAATTCTCTTGTCCAAGATTCTAGTGTTTGTTTTTAAGTTCAAAATGGTTTAGATAAGTTGTTTACAGCTTTTTGTAAGCTTAAAAATCAGTTTCAAACAAGTTTTATTGCTGGTCAACAAAAGTCAAAACGGGTCAAGGTTTTGAAAGACAAATTGGTTTGGGTTGATTTATGGTTCCAATCTGTTTAATAGCTTAATCATATGTTAATTAGTAAGTTTGAATTACTTGTGGTAAGCTTTCATCTAGATTAGTGGTTTTATGCATTTTCATGAATTTAAAGGGGTGTTTGGTTTAAGCTTATTTGAGGTCAAAACCCATTTTTTTACCCACTTTGACTCTCAAAGTCAAAGTGGTTTCAAGGTTTAAACAAGTTTCTAAAGTGGTGTTTAGTTTAGATTACAAAGTGTACAAGTTTTGGCTAAAAAAAATCCCACATCTGTCTCTGCCCTGCTCACGTAAAAACAGCAGTTGTACCTGCTGTTTCGAGCCTTCTCCACGGCTTATTTTGGGTCCAAATCTCCTCCAAATTGCTTTTCTTGCAACCTCACATACCCCTCTCAATATAGTGTTAGTCTATTTGCACTTAGTTTAGCTTTAGGTTAGTTAAAAATTGCTTTAAAATCTGTCAAAAACCCATTTCAGAATCTGTTTTTACAGCAGCCAACAGTACCCCTTTTTAGCTTATTATTAAGCCATTCTAGGCTTATTCTTAGCTCCCAAATAGATTTTTAGGTAAACCCCCATCCCTAGTTTGCATATTAGGTCTCCTTGTAGGATTAGGTGCTCAGTAGGTAGCTTAAAATTAAGCTCAAACAAGCCCCGCCGCCACTGTTTTGGTGCCTGTTTCAGCAGCCTAATTGCAGCCCAATTTAGAGTTTATTTCCCTTTTGCCTTAGCTTATTTAGGACCCCTTAGTGCTTATTAGGTGGCATAGATTAGGTGTACCAATTTTTAGCTTATTTCATGCTTATTTAGTGCTTATATTGTCTGTTTCATTTAGCCTAAAACTGTCAAAAGGGTGTTTGTTTTGTTTGCTTCTGTCAACTGTTGGACATAAGCAGTTGTGAAACTGCTTATTCCAAGTTTTTATAAAAAGTTTTTTCACAAAAAGTCTTACTTTGGTGTTATAAAAAAGTTGCAAAAAGAAAATTTGAAAAAAAAAATAGTTTGCAAAAAGGTGCAGGGGTGGGATTCGACCCCCTGACCTCTTGCTCAAACACACAACACCACACTCATTAACCAACTGCCCTAGGGTCTTTTCATGTTTAACTTTGCAATACTTTATATTTAACTAGCAGTTTCAGTTTTAAAGCTTACTAGCTTATTAGCTTATTAGTTGCTTATTTCATATAGTAGTGTACCTCTTTTTTATTTTTCTCAAAACCAGTTTTACTTAAAGTATTTTCTGAGAAAATTTCAGATTTTTCTAAAATCATTTAGTATTTTTTATAATTAAATTAGATTAAAATAGTTTTTAAATCATAATAAATATTTTAAAAGTCGAAAAAATACCCGGCTTTTTCCTAAAATTTTATTTTATCATATAGTACGTAATAAAATTAGTTTTACATTCGTAGGCCTTTTATTTCATAAATTTTACGTTTTTGCTTGCGCTCCAGCGCCATTTTCGTAAATAACGCTCGTTTCCGTTTTAAAGTAACGTTTTTAAATATTTTGAGTTTACGTTTTAGTTAATATAGTTTATTTAAGTCATTTTATTTTATAAAATCACATAAACGTTCATCGATCTGTAAATATAGTGATAGCGTTTATTTAATATCTTTTAACTTTTTAATTTTCTTAATTTGCATTTAAGTCGCTTTTATTTATAAACTTTTTCAGTAGTATAATTATCCTATCCAAATCCTTTCTGATCGCTATCGTCTGATCAAGTGTTTAACACACCATTGAGTCTCCGTGGGACATAACGACCCGGGAATTCACTATATTCTCTGATCTTCATTGTATTTGTGTTTAAGTTGTTTTAAGTCTGTTTAGACTTGACGGTTTTGCGCAGATCAGAAACGATGGTTTATTGTCGCTTCAGGCAGTAACCCGCTTTTCAAAGAAAGAACAGAGCCATGCTTTTTCATGTTTGAGAATTTGTTTGAACATTCATCAAAAGCCTTCTTATCAACCAAATTCCATGCTCTGATTCTATTTACATGTTATCTGCTGAAAACAAATTGTTTTGAAAATTAACTCGGACTCTATTTTTGATAATCATCTGGACTTATTTGTCAAAATATCAATCTCTCAATCAACAACCTATGTCATTGATTGAGGGGGAGAATGATTTCAATTAAATTAAAAAGTTAGTTGGCATTAAATTGTTTCAAAAGATATTAATGCATGTTTTACTAATGGAGTTTAAAGTCTTAAATCCGATCCTAATCAGTTAAAACGCTTTCATAATCAAGTCACAATTCTCCTTAAAAGCCCTCAAAATCAATTTAAATCATTAAGAGATCACAAATCTCAAATGATTTGATAATTGTGATCGGGGGAGAATGTGTGATTTAAATTGGATTTAATGATAATTCGGTAAATGGTTTTATAAAGATGTACATGCTATCCTTCCCACATGTGACAAACGATTTCAAATTTTCCATGCACATGTTGAGGGGGAGCATCTATCTTAAACCTATGATTTGAAACGTGATCACTTATCTCAATGTGCAGGTTCCCTCTAGTATGTGCAAAACTCTTTTCAAATCTCGAGGCACATATTGAGGGGGAGCAAAATTATGAAAATCTCATCCTTCCCCAAAATGCTTTATCTACTTGTCTTGATTAGGGAAGTGATGTTGATATCTTTTAGAAAATGGTAATCAAAGAAGTTAATTCTTTCTCTTGCCTCCATGTGCAAAACGATTTCAAATATTTGATGCACATGTTGAGGGGGAGTTCTCGTTCTAAAAATATCAAAAACAATTCAGGTACAAAATGCTTTGATATTATATCACAAGTATCTGGATTGATTTTCAAATGGTTTTCAATTGGTTCCAATGGCAGATGAACAATACCAAATAGACCGACCAACTTTACTTTATGTACGGTGATATAAGGATGATAAGGTTAGGTATGTGTTCCCATGATCCGCCAGAACCTGAGGGATCCACCCAGGGACTATCCACTAGTTAGTGTAGAGTCCTTAGGTATGATGATAAAAGGAGAAAAGTGAGATATGAGAAGAGTGCGGACTGAGACAGAGCAAGCACTGGAACAAACCCAACAAGGTTCTTGCTATGAAGTCTTGGTAAGCACTGAAGGGGTTGAAGAATTAAAAAGAATTGAATGAGAAAAGGGTGAAAACAAATAGCCCTCCATTTATTCAACCTTAGGGCAGAAACCGGGTTCAATTCATATGCTACTGATGGTAACATCGGTATTGAAGACAAGACGTCATGGATCCAGTGACGCACTGCACTTCAACTTTCCAAACCACTCAAGTTCCTCTTAAAAGGACTTGTTTCATTCTCACGGGGAACCGACATTATCTATCGACTTTCTCTTAGAGATTGTTGATATTGAAGAAGGAGACCCTCTCCCTAGTCTCCGGCACAGGATCCAAATATGCACAAATTGAGTCTAGAGCCACGAGATCATCAATAAATCTCATTAGGACACTTTCAATGAAGACTCTCTGTTTCACACAATGTGGAAAGAGAGATTATATCTTGAGTCCTACGCATTATCCTTGTGGTTTTGCCAGAACATCCGAGTGATATGTGAACATATTCACAGTGAAGATGGAAAACCTTCTGGAGCCAACATTAAACAAGCTCCTGGTAGGTGGCATGTGAGATCTATTATATAGATCAACCATGTGACAACTGAACAGAAACAATGGGGCGATTCAATCTCTTGAATCAATCCTGGTTCAGGTTATGGATTGACGGATACCTTTGAAAAACTGGTCTATGTGCTTAAAAACTCTTTTCTTTAGCAAATCGACCGTGTACGGATATTTCAAATCAAAAGGTGTTTTATGATTGATAATTGATGTTCATTAAAACCTTCGTTGTATTGCAAAAACAATTTCTATTGAGCAATACACGATTGTTTTTCAAATCTCTTTTCATCAATCAGTGGACTTAAATTCGCTGGTTCACTCACTCCGTGTTGTCTTCTTTGAGATGTTCCGGTTTGAGAACAGCTAGAACAGCTGCGAAACCCTGTCAAGGAGATTCTTAGGAATCCTACCTGATCACAGGCAGTACTTGTACTGATCAACGGGGAACCGTGGGCCGTGTACCTCAATTCAACGAAAGTGATCAAAGACACTGTCGTGTGCTTTATTGCTAACTGTTTTATGCAGGTACATCCTACGTTTGCAGCTGATCAGAATGAAGCGGTCAATCCATAGCCGCATGCTCACACTACACATTCATCTCAAAAGAAATCATGATAAGTGCATCAATGACTTTGATATTTTCACTCCATGCTTCTGCTACGCTGCTGCCAATATCATGAATCAACGAAAGCTTCCGTTACTCTGATGAGAAGATATCATGATCCAGAATGTGAGCATGTCGGTCCAAATGTCACAACATCACAAAATTCAAACACCACAATGGATGTCTCAGAGATTTTTTTTCATAGCTGATGATCTCAAAAGCTGGCTCAAAATTATTATCACGTGGATCAGTAAAAGACCTCCACCTGGAGTAACCAAACATGCAATGAGAAGAATCAATGACTACGAGCTTCGGAGCAAAGTACTACATCAAGAATGCAAGAACAATTGTTAATGAAATATCTGTTTGTATTCAATGTAATTTTAGTATATGTTTGAGGTGACCTCCCTTAGGGGGAGATTGTTAGGAATTTGAAATTCCAGGTATTAAAGAGTCGGTCACCTCAAGTATATGTATTCGTTAGAAAGCTCGTAGTCGTAGTTCTTTTATGTTAAGTAGTATTTAGTTACGTAACACCGTAGAGGACGGACGGGTCTTTACCCACTGTATGCCTGATCCACAGCCCGTTGTGTGGCGTTATATTGTAAAACTATAAATACCCTCTACCTCCCAAGGTAGAGGGTTGGAGCTCATAATAATATTTTCTTTCTCTTACTATAGTTCCCAACTCTCTTCCTTTCTCTTACTAGAACTTTCTCTCTCTAACATACTTATACGCCTACTTTGATCATGGTTTAGAGTGTTTGTGAAATCCAATATCCTACACTACCACCATTATCTGTGGGGTAAGTGGATGATGTCCATGCTGACGATACTGTCCATGGCGCGCCATCTGGCCTACTTCTTATTAATAGCTTAACCCAATAATTCATTTGCTGAGTCAAGAGATTAAACTAAATCATTTTACGTTCTTCAAACTAATATAATCTAAACTTTTAAAAAAATATAACACTATACTTACGTCGTCAGACAGCCAACCAATTTTACCAGGTACTTCTGGATCAGTGCCGTTCTTGTATAATTTTGGAAGTAGTTGTTGAAAGAAGCTAAGCTCTGCTACCCAACCCTTTGGATGGCAGTCAAGGTATATCGGGGATGGGTTTAATAGAAATTCCTCCAAACTAACATAACGCTCACGCCTCACCTGAAAAACAAACGATAAAATACAATATCAAACATTGTTAATTAGCAACTTCATGTTAATAAATTTAAAGGGTCCAATATACCTTATTAGGGTCAACATTATAAACTGCAACAGGTTCGAAACGACGACTACCAAAACAGGTAACACCACCATCATACACTTTATACTCATCAACAGTTTTTTCTTCCAAATTAAACGATGGAATGTTCGAGGTACTCTTTTTTGCGTCTTCTTAACTGCACGTTTCTTAGGCAAGATTGTGGTTGGCCCCTGTTCGGTGTAAGGATATTGCAGACATTTACCCGGACGACAATCCCTCTTTGGTCGCTCGATCGCATCCTTAAAAAAGAATAAACAATAAAAAATTTAAAAATCAATATAATTACTAATAACAATATTAACCATGAAATATTTTATGTAATTAATAGGTTACCGGGACGTCGACACCAACGTCATAGGCGTGAGATGGACCTGCCTGATAATCAACAGGCGTGGCAAAAGAGCTGAACCCAACTGGCGTACAGGAAGCCGTATGTCCGGTGGAGGGAAGCCATGATGGACCAGTAGACTTTAACGGCGGTGTAGGTACATGAACACCGTCAAAGAACGAGTCGTTCGGTGGCTCGCCAAATGGACGGTCGGCATTTGGTATTCCCTAAATGTAAAATTATAATGTAGAGTTGGTTATTTTCAAACATATTTAAATATAAAAAATATAAAAGCACGTAAATATACTTACGTGTTTTGAATAACAATAAATAAATTAACGTAAGCTACTTACCCGAAAATCGCCACCAAAAAATCGTGGATCAAGTTGTTTGAACTTCAAGTCATGTTCTTGTAACTTCGTCTCAAGTGCCTTCATCTGCTGTACAAATTCCGGTGCGATAAAATCGTAAATAGGCTTTTTCACTGGAATTGGGGTCGGATTCCCAGCAAAATACGCTCTACTTTGAGCCCACCACGCGGTATTTTACTCATAGTCATCCGGCCTAAGCCTCATCAAAGGTGGGTTTACCTTTAAAAAACATGGACAATATACACAACATTAATAAAAACCAACAAAAAATTATAATCATATTGTAAGAAATTAAGGTCATATTTCAAACTCACATTCAATTGGTCATCCAAAAACCGGTCTATACGATCTCTAAATACCACGTTTCTATAGCTCCACGCAATTGCTCGGGGATACAACTGTTTATGACAAAAAAACGTTGGGGTGGCACCACGAGGGAAACTCTCCAATATCCACGTCTGTAAAAGGAAAATATGTTTTAAATTTGTTAACGATATACATATACATGAACTTTATAAATTTACATATGACATACCTTGAAGGCCCATATAAAGCCATTCAAATTGTACGTAGGAAGTTTAGTATGATCCCTCCCCTCGGCAAAGTGCTTTGCCCTGCGCTGAATTGCTTCATCCTTAAGATAATTGTACAAGGTTGGCCATACGTACGACCCCCACGGGAACACATTCCATGCATCTATATCCTCCACTAACCTAAATACAAAATCGTCGACTACATTCCTAAGCTCGGTCCCTTTTAACACCAACACTAACACGACTATCAAACAAAGACCAACAACATCTTCGTCGCTCAAACGCCTCTGTAGAAAACTAGAAGGGGGGTTGAATAGTTTACCAATTAAAAACTTTGTTTTGAAACTTATTGAAAGATCAATTGATATTGATCTTGAGTATGTTAATGAAATATGCAAGCAATGTGTAATAAGTAAATAGGGAAAGAAATGATCAAACCACAACAAGTTGTTTATAGTGGTTCGGCCTACAAGGACTCTTTTTCCTTGCCCTACTCCACTCCCCGAGTCTCACACTCGAGAGTTTAACTTCACTAGTCAACAAGCTCCTTTCACCGGCGGAGAAAACCTTTACACTTCGCTTACACTATTTCCGACACTAAGCTAGATGTCGAGTTCTTTCCAAGGGTACAACTACTCCCACACACAATGTATTTTGAGGACTAAAATACTAACCACTCACACTCACAAGATTATGATGGTTTGATACAACAATGAAGTATGGATCAATACTAGATCATACAACACTAAACAAACAAGACTTCCAACTTCTCGTTGAAGCTTGAATATGACTTGATCTTCTTTGCTACAAAAGAGATCACTAATATGATATGAAACTGAGTTAGAAAGGTTAGAGAGAAGATATGTATGAGAGTATGTTAGAAAGGGATGAGAAAACTACTTGGCTTGGCATTGCTATTTATAGCCAAAATGGACAGGAGCGTCCACGGACCGCGGAACCCTCAAAAGGGTTCCGCCCGTGTACCAAATTGGTACCGTGGGGTTCTGACAGCCAAGATATCAAATCATGCTAAAGTCAACTATATCTAAGTGAGATTGTGCAAGATATGAAGAGTACAAATCCACACAAAATATCTAATGAAATCTTCCAATGATTTCCATGATGCATAACATGATGTCATATGTTGTATTTCTATTTTTAGAAATATGCAAATGCTTAAGTAGTGTTTGGTTTTAAGAACCTAACACATTCTAAAAACTACTATCATACATAATGATTAGAGTCATATCAAGATGTCACTAATCACAAATGTAAATGCTTGAATGATGAATATATTGTTTGAGAAAGCTTGTTTTAATATCTATTAAACTTGACAAGCTTTAAGCTTTTATAAATTAAATTTACTTTTGTCGTTAACAAAACTTAGGCAAAGATCAAAAATATAAATAACGTTTAATGACGATATTTGTATTAACAGCCTCAACAACTCAATGTCTAGTGCACGGAACACATCACCAACTTTTATTTTTGAAGAATCAGTTGACGAAGGGAACACTCGTCTCCTAAAGGGATTAGGTCCATCTTCATAATCCTTTCTAAAATCTGTTCCAAATCTTAGACCAGTAACTAGACAGAATTCCTCCCTACCAAACTGAACCTCAACCTCACCCACCCGATTAATATCACGTACACGATATCTCAGAGGAACAATATTTGTATCTCCCTCTACACATGGCACTTGGTGGCATATGAAATAATGTACTAACACGCCACACTCTTGCATTTTTGGCAAATCTAACAACCAACCAAAACATGTATCTCTAAATAATGTTTCCCTACGGGTGTTCCCAATCATACTTTTAATATCACTAATCACGGATAACCTACTCCTACATGTAACTTGGGCAGGATAATCCTAAAATAAATAAACATATATTAATACACATATACGTAACAAATAAAAAAAACTACAAGTGTAAAGGAAAAAAATTGCGAAATACCCGGTAATCTTCCATATTCACAGCCGTATCCACCACCACCCCCACAACACCACCACTGCACCACCAACACTTTTTTTATAACCGCCACAAAACCACCAAACTCACAAACTATTTCAACGTCACCACCACAAAACCACCAAACTCACGCACCACAATGTTACCACCACCATACGATGATGAAGAAGATGTTTGGATACTTTATGAGCTATGTCGTGTATTCATATACATGATGAAGAAGATGTATATTGTTTCAAGATATAGTGAACTTGCAAGAACAAAGATACACGACATTATGTCTATATATTCAAGCTTTTAATGAAGAAGAAAACAAATTCATCTACCAACCATTGAATCATCAAATCAACCTTTTAATATTTGCTCTTTCCCAATGCTAGAGATAACCTGCAAAGTAACACTACAAAACCTATATCCGTTTTTTCCCCATGTCGTGTAATTATCTCCTCTATACCCTACATGCCCTTAACTTTTTCCATGTGATTTCCCCATGTCGTGTATATTCGTCCTCTATACACTAGATGCCCTTAACTTTTTCCCATGTCGTGTATTTATTCACCATGTTGTGTAATTACATACACTAGATGAGCTTGGGTAAGTGTGAAGAATAATAAAATATCATGTCGTGTATACCATGTGCTTTTTTACCCGACATGGTTAAGGATTTAATTGCCAGGATCAATTTTAGCCATACACGTCCATGTCGTGTATATAGTGAAGATAAATACACGACATGGATGGGTAATTTTGATATTGAACCAAAACGTGGGTCTGTGCAGACACACCATAATTTATATGGGTACTACAGTAATTTTCACTTCAATTTATTTCTCAAAAGTAAGGTGAAATCATTGTTTTAAGAGGTTCGTAAAAGAGTAATGCTTAATCATGACGTCACGCCACCTTATTACACATGTTTTTGTAAACTCAATTTACATGAATTATGATATAAATATATAAATATTTTCATACTTTGTGTCGCCTTATTATAAACGCAAAAGCTTCGTCTTAGCAGCAAAGGCGTGAGACCTGGTCATGCCGCCACGCCACGCCTCACGCTATTTATAACGTGAAATAAAACAATTTTGCCCTTAGGGATAAGGATCATTTGTCACTGTAAAAAGACGTTATACCAATTTAATTGAAGTTGTAAGGCTGCCCCAGTAAAGCAACTCAATTCCCTCCATTTTTCCTGCCACGTCAGCTTTCTCTCTTCAGCGACCTTCATGCGATTGGGTGCCCTAGTAAGGGCGACCATGATCATTTTTTTTGTTTAAAAAAACATTTTTAACACAAACTAAAATTTCATTAATAATTAAAATGTTACATAATAATTCTAATAAAATAAAAACATTACGAAACTTATTAAAACATTACAACACTTATTAAAAACTAATAATCTAGGTTGTGGCGTGCCTTGATTGAATCTTTGATTTCCAGCATTTTTTGTCGTTGTAGTGCGGGAAAAGATGGTCGATTGGCGTGCAATAGAATATGATGTCTTTTTCACATTTCTTTTGTCGCTCAAATTCAAGTTTTTTTTGTTCTAGTGCCAATCTTTTGTCATCCATTTATGTTTTCCGCTCCAACTCCCTTTGCCTTTGCTCCAACTCTTTCTTCTTCAAGTCGTAGTATCCGTCTGCCAGCTCCTTCTTCTTTCCCAATGCCATGGACTTAATGCTTTTCCATTTCTCGGCAACACCTTCCATATAGCTAGCTTTGGAACTCTCCGAAGATTTCTTCTTATTCTTCTTAGCGGTATCACGACCAATTGGTCGCTCAGGCACAGGCACAGACACATCCGAGTCGGTTTCAGAAGTCCTTGCTTTTTTCCGACCCTCATCTTGGCTTAAAAAAGCCAGCATCTCATTATCCTTCCAAACCTCTTGGTCCTTCAAAATTTCCCAACAATGCTCCAATACAAACGCATGATTACACACTATTTGGTATTCTTCACACGCTCGTCTGTAAACAGTGAGGTCATTCTCACCACTTCCGTAATTCCTATAAGCATTGTTGTAAATGGCACAAAATTGACCAACTCTAGGACAAATCCTATTTTTCCACTTGATAATAATCGAGTTGTACGTTATTTCTGCACCAACCTCCTTTCAAAGTAAGCAATGACTTTATGTCAAAATCCCTTAGCATTTTGGCTGTTTCCCGTTATGCTATTCTCGGATACATCACACCAAGCATTGCACAACGTGATATTTTCTTCGCGTGTCCAAAGCGACGAATCATTCTTTGTTTCTTTCTCGACAACCTTCTTCTTCGCCTTTGTAGCTCGTTTCTTCGGTTTGACCGGTGACGTCTCTTCCGAAATAGTCTTGTCGTCATCAAACCTTGACCCGAACCGTGATACTCTTGAGTCGGATAACCCGAACCAGTTCCAACATAAAAATCATGATTGGTGTATAATAGTTATTCAAAATCACAAGCATCAAGATTCATACGGTTAACCGGAGAATAATGTTGATAATTTGAATATGAAGACGTTGATGAATCCATTGTTGGATGATACACATATTCGGGTGAGCCATACATAGATTGTTGGATTCGACGGGAGTGGCTTTGTTGTTGTTGTTGGATGTTTTGATACGGTGGAACAAATGGACGATTCATAGGATGGTTTATAAAAAATAGATTGTTAGTTTGTTGTTGTGGAGGTTGTTGCGATTGATAATCCAAAGTAGCTGGTCGGAAATTGACGGTTGGTGAGACATCGGTTAACCGGAAATTCGGATCCGGTGTTAATTGCGGGATGTATTGTGCCAATCGGGATTTTCGGCCTTTTTGTTGTGGTGTTTTCTTAAACATTTTGATAAAGATGATTATGAGATTTTTGATAGAGAGGATTGTGAGATTTGTGGATTTAAGTGTGTAAATATGTTGTGTATTTATAGGTAGTTTAGTAGAATTTTTATTTATTTATTTATTTATTTTTGTTTCAAATGGTCACTTTTTTAAAAATGCAACGTTCATATTTTTTCAAACGTTCACTTTTTCAAACGGTTAGTAAAATTAAATGAGGTAGTATTGTCGATCGCCTAGAAGACCATGTGGGAAGAAACATGCTCCACGATCGATTCACCATAGAAGGAGGATCGTCTAACTCGATCGTGTGCTTCTACTGGGGGCAGCCTAAGCGTGATTAAGATAAACTAGTTGGAGGAATAAACTTTTTTTTCATAGTTTTCACAAATATCTTGGTTTAACGCTACTACGTGACACATTATAATTGTGCTAGTATATGATTTTTGAATTAAGTGGTGGGTGGTGATTGTTAGAGATGAAGATATTCAAAAGAAGAAGATAAAGTTAAAAAAAGAAGTAAAAGTGAGGCGTTAGTAAGATAATGTTAAGGGTAAAATGAGCATTAGACAGATTTAAAAAGACGAAAATAGCCAATATGGGGAGATTTAACTAGTGTTAGTGAGAACCGTTAGAGGAAAGGATTAACAACGGATAACGTTTGGAAGTTAGGGACAAACGATGCATTTTTAAAGGTCAAAGGACTAAAAGGTACGGTCAACAGAAACTCCAAGGACGGTGTAATTTAGTCTAATGTTTTAAAAAAGGTAGGAGTTGGTAAAAAAAATAAATAAATAAATAAAGATAAATGGTAAAATGAGAGAAAGAAAGTCTTGGAGAGGAAGAAAGTTTTGGGGGTTTAAGAAGGAACAAATTAGGGCTTCTCTTTCTTTCAACCATCTATCATAATAATATCATTTGAAAGAAAGAAAAGAAAAGATGAATCGTGTATTGAGATCTCAAGGGGCGATGAACGCCGTGAGGCTGCTCAACAACAATCTTGTCCATTCTTCTTCTAATAAAACCACCACTGCAGCATTCAAAGCTCTTTCTTCCAACCCTCTTTTCAATTCTTCATCCGTCCGTCATTTTCGTTCCTCTCGTGATCCATACAAAGACAGGTATTAATTAATTAATTCATTTTCATTAAATATTTTTATTATTAAAGTAAAAGTAATTAACTAATAAAAATATACTACTAGTTTTGAGAGCCCTGCTCCGCCTATGAATTGGGGGCTGCGAATAGTACCAGAGCGCAAGGCTTTCGTTATCGAAAGATTTGGAAAATACGCCAAGACATTGGACCCCGGCCTTCATGTGCTCATCCCTTTTGTTGATAAGATTGCTTATGTTCATTCCTTGAAAGAAGAAGCCATCCTCGTCCCCGACCAGACCGCCATTACCAAAGACAACGTCTCCATCTCCATTGACGGCGTCCTCTATGTTAAGATTATTAACCCTCAGCTCGCCTCTTATGGTGTCGAGAATCCTCTCTACGCCGTCATTCAACTCGCTCAGACCACTATGCGTAGCGAGCTTGGCAAAATCACTCTTGATAAAACCTTTGAAGAAAGAGACACTCTCAATGATAAGATTGTCGTAAGTCTTTCTTTTCATTGCATTACTTGTATCACTGCCTTGGTTTCACTTATTATCTATTCAGTTAGAGTATCAAGCTGTTTTCTGTCACGTTGCATTAACTTCATTATGCTTGTTTAGTTGCTTCTCTAGATAAACTTTTCAATCCCGTATGTCAGAATTAAGATATACAGCATAGAGTAATGACATACACCTGCTGTTTGATCACACTAGGCTTTATGGCCGATGATATGCGTGGCCAAACAAGAAAACTTTATTTCAACTCTGCCACATTGGAATTGTCAAACTTCTCATACTACTGTCTCTCTTAATGTACTTTATGTTGCATGTAGGCATTGGTGTTGTTCATTTACTAATTGTATACCAACTGTATCGCATTACATACTTTAAAGTCCCACAACATACATACTTACTTTACCAGCTAAGCTGCGTCTGATATAGTATAACAAAGAGGTATGCTCTTCTGAAAATAAGTATGAAAAACAAATAGCATTGTTTGATTAAAAGATATAGGTGGGTTGGTGCAGTTTATCGCTGAAATGGGCCAACTTTTTGGATCTATCAAGGCTATAATTATTCGCTTTCTTTTATTCTATTCTAAAACATTGTGAATTGGTTGTCTGCATTTTTAATGACTTCTTTAACACACTATACACATGTATGTTATCTTTACTGTGGTGACATGTTTTTTTAATCACAAATTTGTTCCATTTCTTCTTCTTCTTTTTTCTTTTTTTTTTTTTTTTTTTTTTTTACTATGATAACAATGGTTCTATAACGTGTTTTTATGCAGATTGCAATCAATGAGGCTGCAAAAGATTGGGGACTGACATGCCTTCGTTATGAAATCAGTAACCTACATCATTTCAGTCACTTAGTTTAATTTGATACTATAGAGTAAAATATTTCTTGTAGATACTTTACATTTGCCATAATAATTACATACGATCTCTTCTTTGTATAGGGGATATAAATCCTCCTGCGGCTGTTAAAGTGGCTATGGAGATGCAGGCGGAGGCAGAGCGTAAGAAGAGAGCCTCAATTCTGGATTCTGAAGGTAATAATAAAACCCAACTAAGTTTATCATTATAATTAATCTATTGTCTTGGCGTTTCTCGAGGTTCACATCATAGTATCATAACATATATAATTTATCATCTGTAAAGCCATTGGGACATATTGAAGTGTAATTAAAGCATATTGGAAATCTTAGGAGATCATTTTACCGAAATAATCTATATATTTTTGCATTGCTTATTAGTATTACACGGAGGCTAATGATTAAATTCTCAATCCATTTCACGGGGTAACAAAATTGTAATCAATAGTTTGTCATTTGCACTCACATATATATATGATTAAAGTAGTTTTCTTTTACTTACAACAGCGGAGAGACAAGCACAGATTAATGTTGCTGAAGGAAGAAAGACCTCGGTGATGTTGGAAGCCCAGGGTAAGTTTATATAAACTGAGAAGCTTAAATTTAGATCTATTAGATAGATTCGGTCAGCCTCATGTCAATTGTATGCCGTACAAACTTTAAATGTAAGATCATATGTGTCGAGCCTTGGGGCTTCAAGGCTTTGCTGGGTTTGTTGGATCATGCTTAATATATAGTTATAAACTACAACAGGCTTTGCTGGATATAGAATTTGAAATAAAACCACGAATGGAAGGCCATTTTAATATTTAATCATCTTCGTTAAATGGGAGCTTCTTCTCACCTGGTTGATGCCAAAAGATTACTGAAATGTAGAAACGCAGAGACTATGCACTTCCGTTTTTTAGTATTCTTATTTTAACCTTGTTCTATGTACTGTTTCAGCACAAGCAGAGGCTATTTTGGTTAAAGCTCAAGCAACAAACAAAGGACTTGCGTTGATCTCTCAATCAATAAAAGAAAATGGAGGAGCCGAGGTAAGCTTTTATGGGCTTTAATTTGTATATCATGTATGTACCTGATCTTTCATGTATATATAGACCTTTGGTTGCAATTCACCTTTGAAGCCGTATAAATGGTTCGTTCTTGTAATCCATAAAATCTGGCACCTTGGTCCCACTAGCAGAAATTGGGTAGTAGTGCGGCTTCCAAATTTTATCAGAGTAGTGGGTTCACTTGGGCTTACAACCAAATCAGTATCTTGTGTCATCTGACAATGCCCTGTTATTTTTTTAGCCCATAAATGATTCTTGCACTTGTAATTCTTTTTAGCATTGGTAGAATATCTGGAATTCACGATCCATATGCTTAAGGATCATACTAGTTTTCACTTGATTAAGCACCAATCCTTCACTAAAGTTTTTGCTCGTCAAATCTCACATCTGGAATTTGAAATTCATCTATTGTAAAACCAATCTATGTTGCACATACTTTGTATTGAATCTGAAACGTTGTTGGGTTTGCAGGCAGCAAGCTTGCAAGTTGCAGAAAGATACATTGATGCCTTTGGAAAGTTGGCAAAGGAGGTGAGTAGTCATAAGCTCTCCTGCTTCTGATAATTAAACGTGCATTAACTATACTCATTGCTTACGATCTTTATTTGGTCCATGTTTACAGGGTACTACATTGTTGCTCCCTGCTAATGCTTCAAACCCTGCCAGCATGGTGGCTCAGGCGCTCAGCATATTTAAAAGCTTAACCGGTCAGGATACTGCAAAAACCCTCCTATCCAAGTCAACAACAGATTCCAAAAGTGACTCACATGAGAACCACTCGGTGAATTCTAGTCTAGGAGCACCAGTGTTTTCACTTCAAGACAAAAGGAAGAATTGAAGATGATGATTTCATTGATGTAGTCATTCACTTACTGAGAATTGTTTCCTTTGTACTGCACGGCTTTGATCAGATTACTTGGTTTTTATTGGTTAAATTATGCCCAATGCTGTTTTTTGCATATAGTTACACCCTTTTGTTTTAGGTAAACACTTTGGAGAACGATATTATAATTTCTTTGGGTCTGAGACGGGTATTAGTAGAAAGTGGACTACTGGTTGGATGCAAGACAATAATTAAACAGGTTGAAAAAAAAGCCAACCTTGTTAACTCTTAAAAGGTTTTGTTGTGGTTGTTCATCATGATATGAAACCAAGTTTGTCTCTTATTGAATCCTGAATGTTTTATTATTGCAATTGTAACTGGAATGGCATAGACAGCATAGTGGTTGGGGGATACGCAGCTTTAATAAAGGGAACATGAAGCCTGACTAAACATTGATGCCTAACATGACAGGCTAATATTTAGCATGTATGCAGATAAAAGATGCATTTAGTTTT
Organism: Chrysanthemum seticuspe; assembly: GCA_019973895.1. Taxonomy (NCBI): domain Eukaryota; kingdom Viridiplantae; phylum Streptophyta; class Magnoliopsida; order Asterales; family Asteraceae; genus Chrysanthemum; species Chrysanthemum seticuspe. The sequence goes on from BPTQ01000002.1 coordinate 277,398,550, forward strand.
TATGTTAATGATCAAACCTTGTTTGTCACACCAGGACACATAGCCGTAACTGTGCTTTACATGTTTTGTTGCGGTTCAGTGTCTAATTTTTTTCACATGCAAATATAGATATGCTGTTTAGTGACAAAATGCAAGACAGAAATGAATGAATGAATGTATATGCAAAAAGAAAAAAAACAATCCTCAAGCCTTGAACAACAATTTACAATTGTAATAACGAATAATGAAGCCTATGAGACCGAAAAAGAGAATGGGAGAGAGGTTCAGAGGAAGCCGAATAAGACTAAGAAACCGAGGAGAAAAAGCCAAAGAATGTGAACCAGGAGAAGCGCCTGACCTGATATGGTCGGGACAGTCCCATATTCACAAAATCCAATGTTGGCGACACGTGTACCTGCGCATTTGGCCTCTGCACATCCGCACCAATATGTTACATTATTGACACCGCATACAGGAGTTGTCCTGAAGCACTTAACTGGACATGGAATTAATGAGGAGTCGGACGGGGGGCACGCATTAGATGACGATGATGGAAGCTGCAAGAAATCTGGATTGGATCTGACGCAGGTGGTGATCATGATGATGTTGATGATCATAGGTAATGGTCTCATCAACATGGTGATGGAGGAAAAGAGCTAAATGTTGGTGATATCATTGGTTACGCGCTTTTTTGTATTTTTGATTTTCATTCTCAATATGCTTTCATTATTTCTTGTTGGCCAAACTGACCTTTTTTGGAGAAAATTCAATCACCAAAATTTATGGCTTATTGTCCCCCCTTTCTAGCCCTTTTGTTTTGATAAAATGAAATAAATTTTTATTTCACTTATACATAAAAAGAAAAACTAACGATGAATAAGAAGCGTTTTAAGAAAGTATTTGTGTGAAAAATTATTATTCAAATTCAAGTATATGGGTGTATTGAACTCACTTTTTTATTTGTTAATGTAATGAATACACTAACATAAGTAGTTTTGAAACCTTAGGGTGCGTTTGGATTGTCGATGGATTTCAAATAAAATTAGGATTTAGGATCGGTATGAAAGAAAAAGAGCAAAGACATAGTGAAAATATTTAATAGATTTCTTTTAGAGAAATTGAAATTACTTAACTATCTCATACTCTTTTGTGCCATTCATACATATAAGATAACATTCCAACATCATCAATTTATCATCTTGAAAACAGTAACCGTGTCTAGCTAAAACATGATTATAAAGTCTAGTGATCAATTAACCTCAACACTGTTGGGAATGTGGTCAAGCAATAACACCTCCAAAACTTTTTGCTTTCAACTGAATCACAATCAAACCAATCACCTAGCTCCATCAAATTGCGAAAAGAGTATAAAGGTAATGTAACATTCAGAACCTTCAAGTTCGATGGATAAAATGGGTATAGGTTAGTCTTCATCTTCATAGGGACACTTTATGTTTGATGGAAAAATGAGACCTTTAGCTTTCAAACGAGTGAAAACCTGCCAATAAAGAAGAGCAACGATAAGAGAACAAAGATGAGAATGCTGCAATCAATGTATAAATTAACTAAATGGAACTTGCAATCACACCCCATAATAATTAAAGAGACACTTTCAAGAGGAAGAAAGAAAGACATTCATACTCAAGGAATTAGTTCTAAGCATCTAATTAACAAAGCATCCACAACAAAGACCATCAACAAGTAAATACACACTCATTGTCTGTGACAAGGTATATTGGGACGGGTTCATAGTTTCTTGTGCAATATACAAATATGGTAGGATGATTTTCAATATAAGTCTAAGGTGGTGTTTGACTTCTGTAAAGGATTCACCATGGGTATGAGGTTGATAAATGGGTGGAATAAATATGGGTATGATTATTCGAAAAGCGTTGTTTGGTTTATAAAAACCCGAGTTGAAATACTTTTGTAAATGTGTGTTCTGTTTTTAACCATCATCCTCACGTTAATAAAAAAACAGTAGAACTAAATAAAAAAAATCAAGCCCACATGGAATTAACAAGTTGCGTCCTCCCCTTTGTGCAAGAATCTAAAATGTTAAAAATATTTACATGATAACACCATGTGGTTATGTGCTCAAGAAAGAAGAAACAAAACAAGCATTTATTTATACCTCTATGCTACTGAACATGGAAATGTCTGAACATGGAAATGTCTGTTAAGAGCTAATGTTGTGAGTTTCTGTACGTAGGGAACATTAAAAAAAATATATTGGTATAACTTATAGTCCTTTCTAGCTTGTTTGAGGATGGTGATGTAGTATAATTTTATCACAGTAAAACATATAGGAGTATCAGATATGACGAGGAGGTGATCTATTGTTTGCATACATACAAGTCACATTATTAATGAAAATCAAAAAGCCTTCATTAAGATGCAAAAGTAAAAAAGAAAGTTTTACCTTTGAGCATGTTTTCCCAATTTTAACCTCCTTGACATGGCCAAGGCTTTGTATTAATCCTTGGAGCACCTCTTCCTGCTTTTCCTCAGGCTGGTCAATTGGGGATTTGGAATAATCTAGTTCAGCTTCAATTTCGGAAGACATATTTAGCAACACACCCTCCTTTCGCAATACCAATTCTCCTTCGAATGCTAATGACAAAATATAAGGAGCATTGATTTCGACTACACGATGTAAGTTTCCACTGAGCACCAACTTCTTAACACTTTTGTTAGTAACATCAAGCCGCTCAAAACCATAGCAATAACCCAGCTCCAAAGTTTCCAAAAGAGGAGTTCCGGATAAAATCTTTTGAATGAGATCTTGGTCTAACTCCGCCGCATGTTGAATATTCAAAGTCCGACATGGGCTTCTTCAAATGAGCAGTCATCCAAAGTGAGATGAATAAAACTTGAACAGTCGAAAACGAAGTCAGGTAAAAGAAAGCCATTGTCGAAACTATACGAATAACGACCCAACAAAGACATATAAAAATCAAAGTGTTGAACGTTATGAGTAATAGCCTAGCTCCCAAATACAATCGTCGACTTGAGATTTATCGTAGGAATCGCCTTCCGCGTCAATATGGTAACAGGCATCGAGTGTGAATTTGTTGAGAGGCTTGTTGGAATGGCTTATAATTCTTTCGATGGAGGAATAGAATTCAGTGTAATCATCCAAACCTCCCCCATCAATAATAGTGATATTAGAAAGTTTTTGACGCCAAAGATGTTGCCATCTTTTGGAGAGTGTACCCGTTCTTATGGCGTATTTTGTTTCAGGTAAACGAAAGATGATTTCAATAAGTAAGCAATCTGGTAGCAAACTTATTCGATCCTCCTCTGAAACCCTACTTTGTGTTCCTTGCACCATTCTTTCTTTTCCCAAAGCGATTGGCCCTCGCTCTCGTTGTTGGTATATATAAAGGAATAAACTTTCGATTTTGCCCCTCAACTTTCTAAAATTATACTTCAGTCCTACAAGAAAATAATTCTACTTTTTTTAAGCTTAAATGAATTATCTTTTGTTAACTTTCAACTTGTGTCTAGATGACACCTTTTTTTTTTTTTTTACCTAGATGAGTACCCGTGTATAACAACGAGATTTTATAACGAAAAATACTTGTAGTGATAAAAAAAAGGGTTCGTGGGTTATAAACAAAAAATAATAAAAGTTTAAGAATTTGGGGATTAAACACGATTTAAACTGGATGAAAATAATATTTGTTATAGGTTATAAACGAAAATAATAATAAAACCATATATAGTTTTCTTATCTTTCATTTTAAAGAATATGAGTTTTTACTTTATATATATAGTATAGATATAAATATAGATAAAACAAATTACCAATACGATCATATTCCACTACCATTTTACTAATTTCTACCCAAAATACGACCTTTACCGTTTTGTCCAATATGGTGTGCTTTAAATGGGGCGTGCACACCATTTTATATTTAATTTCACCATATACTTACACATATATATTATCATCCAAACAAATTAATTATGACGCTCTAAATATGATGCTTACGCACCAAATATTTATAAGGCTTTAACGCATTTGACCAAATTCAACAACCATCAAAAGTTATCATTTAATGTTTGGTGCGCAAAATGCACCCACAACGCACCAAAGTATATGTGGAAATTTCTCATTCGTTTAAAAGTTAAATATGATGCTCTAAGATGACTCATCATTTTTGTTTGAATTCTTTTTTTCTTGCTCATTTAATGTTTGGTGGCGAGCACACCAAAAGTGACAAAACTAAAAATACGATTAAAATAAGTTTTTTATGAAACTACACTAGTAAATACAACTATATATGAAACTTTCACTTTTTAATAAGTTTAACATATATCTTTAAATTTTAAACAATTAAAACCCCCTTTTATTAGTTTCTATACTACCTACATCATCGTTGTCTTTCCCTCCTAATAATTTTTAAGATTTTCATAGTTTTGAAGTATTAATAGTTAGAAAGTTATGTTTACGTAATGGACAAATACATCAATTCAATACATATAATTAATACAAGTTAATACTAATCTTAAACACCCCCTCAATCCTATGTAAAATTATATTATCACATGTTACAATTTAAGAAAGCAACTAATCTAACTAGAAAGATTTTAAAGCAAATACAACTAATTAAGCTAGATGTACAATCAATTTATGCATCAATACCTATGTATATTGACTTGTTAACTCCAGTAGTTAATGTAATCCTTAAAACATCTCCTTAATAAAAAGTATTATTAATACAACACAATGTACAAATCGAACAAGCTAATAAACACTATCTTTCTAAAATATTGAAGGTTCACGAATACTTTTAAATAATACACTGCTTTTTGCAAGTATTATTTAAAAGATATTAAGAAAATCATTTGTCGAAAATATTAATTACCCATCGCCAATTAATAATCGGCTGCAGTAGCTGATGGTTGCTCAATAATCGGTTATTAATTGTTATCTTAATATATGTCCTCTCCATGACCACTTTCACCGTATCATTAAGGATATCAACTATCTTGTCACGATGAAAAGATTCCTCTGAAGATAAGAGAAAGTCATCCTGGGTGTTCGACTAGTCTCTCTAACAAATTAGTATCACCCAACGGGTTGTTTTAGAAAAATCCACATTCCAAAAATTGCGAAGGTATTATTATCAATACCGATAATACCAACTCAAACTATTACCTCGCCAAAAATCACGAATTCAACATTTCATTCCTAACCAAGTTGTCATTGTTTTACACATCTTGGTCAAACGAGCTATAGGCCATGTTGACAGAATTGGTCGGCCTAGCAAATCTTATAAACAATCGCACCAAAACTTCGCACATGAACTTTTGCAACATTTCCGCTGACCAAAGAATAAGTACACCAAGATTTAGATTATACCGAACAACACGTCACCAGTCCTCAATTATACATAGCCTGATCACCTATGTATAATTCGGGAGGGGTAACGTGCACGGACATGGTTAAATTCTTGAAATTCTTACCCGGTCATGTTAAAGGAAGTGCTTAACTCACTATCACGAAATAGAAAAGTTCGTATCTATATCTCACGTCAACACCCCACCTTAAAATGCCATACATTTCACATTACACGGGAATAGAATAAACCGTGCCACCTGAGAGAAGAAATCTTCTACTAAGGAAACGAATGTGAAACGTTTGAACCTTCGACAATGAATTAGCACCCTATAGAACACTGGACGCAGAGACTGACGCCTCGGATATGCCAATTCATACTTAGTATCCTATCACCTGCACTGAACCAAGAAAGGAATAGATCATCATACACCTCATGTCAACCCAACAAGCACCTACCCACACTGCGCAAAGAAAAATCATGTGATACGATTATTGAGCAATTAATATTAATTCCTTAACAATTAATAATCGGCTGCAGTAACTTTCTTTCATCTCCTTTTAACAATTGGGTTGTTGTTTGTTGACTCAATAAAGGTCACTGGTCTATGTTCAATTAATTTGGGTTGTTATGTGTTTGATGAAATGCCTCTGAGAGTGTTTTTGGCCTTTTTATTCACTTTCCAGATTACTCAACCAACCTTTTTAGCTCAATTCAATTGCTACCACTCACTAGTATTTCTTCTCTACTTATATATAACTTCAAACCGTGTAATAACAGTTTTGTGAAGCCTACATTTGCATTTTAGGTGGTGTTTGTTTTGGCTTATGGCTTATCTGGTTTTCGGCTTATGTTTCATAAGCTCGGTTTTTTGAAACTTTTCCAAGTTTATTGTGTCACAATAAACTTATATAAGCTCAAAAGTTTCGAAATAAGTCACAAAAAACCGAGCTTATGAAACATAAGCCCAAAACCAGATAAGCCATAAGCCGGCTATATAAGCCAAAACAAACACCCCCTTAAGCTGAATTGGTAGCAGTATTTCTTCTCTAGTTAGAGGGTTTTGAATTAGCCCCTCCCGATCGTATTTCCCCCGAGATAAAAGAAAAGATGGGCAAAATCAGAGTTATCGCCCCAACCAAAACAAAAATATATTTTTGTCATATAAGTTGAAAAACTGTGTAATACCCCCCAACACCTACATTTGCATTTTTATTTTGTTAAAAATAGATGACTGTGAATTCGGATTCTCTTTGAGGAATTATCATCATCCTTGTCATATACTTATCTTTGAGGAAGTATCGTTTATTTTTTTTCTTTTCTTGGCGAATCGTTTGTTGTAGTGAAGTGATTGTGCGGATATATCTTTGTGGTCTTTCTTTCCTTAAATCACTGTGACTACATGTGCCCTATGTCTCGGATACAAGTCCTTTGACGTCTGTGCCAGATACAACATCCGCCCCATTAAGAACCCATACATGGATCATTTTTATGAAATTTAGCGTAAGGGGCGTAGTAAAGATACATAGGAAAACAAAACTAAATTGTTAAACCGTAAACCCTTTAGCACTCAGTGACCAAATTTGATCCCACCTTCACCAAGATTAGTAACTGTATAACTTAAACTGCGGACCTCAAACCCAGAAATTAACTTGCATCGAGTTCTAATCCTGTAACACTTCCAAGCTGCTACTAGATTCCAATTTCAATTTGTATTGTTTCTGATTATTCATCAAAACTTTAGTATGATTTGGTTGTTTTCATTTCTTGCACTCTATATGTCAAAGAACTAGATACTAAAAGGCTACTTGGCTTGTTTCTTATTTGTTGAGGGAATAGACTAAGACCTAGACAATGCAATAACCGCCTTTTTTTCAGTTTCCGGAGCGAAAGTTTGAACAGTTGGTACCTTAGTCAAGCTTTTTGAGCGCCTAATTTCATGTCCTTATGCGTAATCCTACTTGATCTTATCCCATCTGAATTGGGAAACACATGATGCCCCGATTACGATTCTTTATCAACCAATAAGGTTAGTTACTTATAGTTTTTGATTATTTATCAACAATTGGGTTGTTGTTTCCATTTATTATGTGCTCGATGAAATGCCTCTAAGAACTAGATACCAAAAGCCTTGCTTCGTATCTGTTAGGGAAATGGACTATACACCTCAGATAATCGCAGTTTTTAGCTTCGGTTAAAGGCATATTGTTAAAATTTTAAATTGAGCTCCTAGTTTGAAGTCCTTAGACCTAGTTTCGGGCCGAAAGTTAAAGCATTAGTCAAGCTTTAGAGTAAATATGGAGCTCCTAGTTTAGTTCCTATCAGAATTGCTAGACAACTTAACGTTCTCTGATTAAGTTTTGAAACTGTATTATGCCAAAGGCCTAAATTCTACGTTTGCTTCTTTATTTGTTTAATGGCTCACTGTGAACTCACATTCTCCCCCAGAAATTATCGTCATCGTTGTCGCATTTGCCAAATGGTCTAAGCTGTTTCGGCCTTGCTACACAGTCTCAGTTCCTTTTCAGCAATCATTTGCTGTAGTGAAATGATCATGGGGCCAAATGCACAGTTTTAATTGCATATCTTTATGGTCTTTCTTTTACTCAAAACGCTCTGAGTAATTGTGATCTGTGTAACTAGACACAACGATAACACCTTAAAATCTGTCTTGGATAGAATCCTTTTATCTCTTTACCAGATACAACAGAACCCATTCATAGATCATGTTATGAGATATTAGCGGGTTAGGAAAAAGACATAGGAAAGCATTATGGGACCTTCAACATTAATGACCTACCAAGATAAAATAAACAGTACCATTGGGTGGGGATGGGGTAGGCTATACCTGGGATTAGCAACCGTATCACTTATACTGCAGACCTCCAATCCAGCATTTAACTTGCATCAAGTCGTCATCCAGTAACAATTCCAATCTGCTACTAATTTACCATCCATGACACATATTCATTTTTCTGGGAACAACTTTGGCACTCGCATGTTGATCAGCAAAATACTTTTTACTTTACAATCCGAGTGTATGCCAAACAATCAAATTCACTTCCGCAGTTACACAATAGAACATTACTCAATTAGCTGAGTTAGCATGGTTTCTGATTATATTCGTTGGTGCTTTGTACGTCCGGGGGGAGGGGGATTGTTCATATTTAACACTTCAATATATGATGTGTGCTATTTTGATAATTGATTACTGAATATGAAATCCTTGCGGGTAGGTATTTAATAGTAACTTAGATTTGACCATCGCACCTGCGTGTTTAATCAAGGCAGATACTTATGGGCTAACATGCTATTGCTTCCACATCCTTGGTAGTAGGGTGACACTTTACCTATCAAAAGGGTTAGCTGCTCGAATATCACAAATGATTGTGCTAATTCTTAGAGCAGGACTGTCTAGGTGCCAATTTAAAATGAAAAGCCAAGCATCATAGTGCCATCAAAACTGTGATATTAACTTACATATACCCTTTTTTACCAGCATAAAAAGAATTTTTTGTTACATCGTAAAAACCGAAACCATTGTTCTCTTATGTTTTTGGCTCATTTCTTGTTACCATTCTGTATTTCTATGTTAAAATTGACCTTTGTAATTATGCAGGTAAGATGGCGAAGCAAGCTCAAACATTCTTTCTTGAAGAATGGCTCAAAACAAATAGCGGCGCTACCAGCAATAGTAACTCTACGCAATCCGCTCCTCAATCAGCTCGTGCCATCATCCAAGCATGGGCTAATCTTAGGGAACCGCTCCAGCAAAAATCATTTACTCAACAACACTACCAGTCTTTACAGACCCTGATAAATCATTTACTCAACAACACTACCAGCAAAAATCATTTACTCAACAACACTACCAGCAAAAATCATTTACTCAACATCATCCAAGCATGGGCTAATCTTAGCGGCGCTACCAGCAATACTCCCTTTATGTTGCAGATCCACAAGTTAAGCTTATACTTTCCATTCTATCAGCACCGGACATATCTCTCCCTGCAGAATCATATCCCCCCTTTCTCAGGCTTTTATATATATGGGTTAGAAAATCATCTAAGCCCTCTCCTGCGTTTATTAATTCTTCCGTTAATGTCCTCTTTCAACTATTTTCATCCCAATCTATCGCCAACAAGAGTGCTTTGTTCTTCACCGAAGGGCTTCTTCTCCTTGGTGCCTTTACCTTTGTGCCCTCCATACCTGAAGAAACAAGATCTCGATGCCTGGAATTGTTTTGTAAACTATTCGAGGAAGATTACAAGTTAGTTTCCGTGTTCGATGATCTTGTCCCCAGTGTACTTGCCGGGATAGGCTACGCTCTATCTTCTTCAGGGAGTATACACTTTGTTCGAATTCTTGATTTGCTGTTTGGAGTTTGGAATAAAGAAGGAGGACCTTCTAGTAGTTTATCGCATGGTTTAATGCTGCTCCATCTTGTTGAATGGGTTCTTTACAACTGTATCCAGTCACATTCATCCGAGAAAGTTAGTGCCTTTACAAAACGGATTCTAGAAGCTCCAGATACACATTATGCGTCGTTTTCAGTTGTCATGGGTGCAGCAGGAGCCTTAAGGGCCTCCAATAGATCATTATCTACTGGTCTCATGCAATTGAGGAACTCTGCCGAGCAACGACTTGAAATCGTTGCAGGAGCCTTTATTTCTAAAACCAGAAGTATTACTGATCCAAACAACGAACTTGAAGATCGTATTCTGCTACAATGCATGTCATTAGCTTTAGCTCGAAGTGGTGCTGTTTCCCCGAAGGATTCTCTTCTCCTATGCCTTGCTTCAGCAGTATTGACTGAAATTATCCCTCTAAGGCGCTTTTATTCTAAGATTCTTGGGGTTTTTGTCAATTCAAGTACCACAGGGCTTTATGAAATTAAAGAACATCTGAATAGTGTCATTTTCAAGGAGGCAGGAGTGATAACCAGCGTTTTCTGCAAACAGTATGCCGAAGCCAGTGAAGGTAGTAAGAGTAAAGTGGAGAATCTTATATGGAATTTCTGTCAAGATATTTATATGTCACATCGCCAGGTGGCTTTGATGCTTCAAGCCAAAGATGAAGAGTTGATTCAAGATTTAGAAAAAATAGCTGAATCTGCATTTCTTATGGTCGTCTTCTTTGCTTTGGCTGTTACTAAACAAAAGCTAGTTCCTAATATCCCTAGAGAAATTCAGCTGGATATATCAGTTAAAATATTAGTTGCATTTTCTTGTTTGGAGTATTTTCGGCGGATGCGACTGTCAGAATATATGGATACTATTAGGGGGGTTGCTGGAAGCGTTCAGGAAGACGAGGTAGCTTGTGTCTCATTTGTTGAATCCATACCTTCATGGTATTACATTTTAAAAATACAATTTTATGTTACCATTAATACGTAAGTGCTCATGGTATGCTATTTCCTTCCTTGTAGTTTCTTCCAACAAAATCGAGTGTACATGGTCTAAAGACGAAATGCAGACTTCTAGGATCTTGTTCTATTTGCGTGTGATTCCTACATGCGCAGAATGCATACCAGCTTCAGTGTTCAGAAAGACTGTAGCTCCCATCCTATTTCTGTATCCTGAATAAAGTGAAAGGCGGTTATTATCATTCCAAGCATACTATGTAATTAAGAATAAAGATTTTACTAACATATGACATGTTATACTTCATATTCGAAAAGTGATAATTTCGTTACTTAACACATCCAATGCTAGATACATTGGACACCCAAATGGGAAAGTGACTCGAGCCTCACATTCAACATTTGTGGCTTTTATTTCTTCTGGGAAAGATGATGATGATGAAAGAGTTACATTAAAGGAACAACTCGTCTACTATTACATGCAGAGGTCACTAGAGGTATCTAAAATTACTGATAACTGCTAGTAATGTTTATTGATATTTTCGTTATATTTCTGGAAATGCTTGAAATGGTAGGGATATCCTGGTGTAACCCCGTTTGAAGGTATGGCTTCTGGAGTTGCTGCTTTGGTTCGGAATCTTCCTGCTGGAAGTCCATCGATCTTCTATTGTGTTCATTGTCTTGTTGAGAAAGCTAGTAACCTCTGCAGTGAAGTCCCTACAGAACCTGGTTCATGGAACGACTTGCATGACGAGTTAGAGCCTTGCAAGAAACTCCTCGATTTACTACTTCGTCTTCTCTCATTGGTTGATATACAGGTAGCCTGCAGTTTGCACTTTGACTTTTATAGTCAGATGACTCTTTTTTCAACTTTCTGACTGACAATTTCTCTTACCAACAAAGATGTTCCCATCCTTGGTAATTTATAAATTTATCAAACTAAATTTATATCTGCAGGTTTTGCCGAGTTTGATGAAGTTGTTAGCACAGCTGGTTGTGCAACTGCCCGAAGATGGCCAAAACATGGTCCTAAACGACTTGTATGTTCAAGTCGCTGATTCAGATGACGTAACAAGAAAACCAGCACTTGTGTCGTGGGTGCAGTCCTTATCTTACCTGTCTTATCAAGCTACAAGCAGTAAAGCACCCAAACGACACCCCCAGCATGAAAGAGCTGGTTCCAAATCTTGGAATAAGGGCAGGTTATTCGGCTTGAATAGGATATTTGCACAAATTTAAGAGATCTAGGGCCTTCAGTCTTACAATAGTTAAGTTCACAACCCTGTAATGAAGGGTAAACTTACTCTGTTCTTCTCTGTCATAATTAATCTAGGAAGGCATGTGGATGATAGGTTCACATATAGTAAAATATCTGCTACGTTTTTTTTCAATAATTTATCGCGTATGAAGTGTAAAGAATCTTGTATGGTTTGTGTATATATCCATTTCTACAGCTATTGTGCATCCATGTTTCATAGTGAACACGTTGTGCGTCCATATAATGGGAACCCCATGGATTTTTGCCCCGTAGCGTAAATGTTTGTGGAAATCCTAATTTTTCCTGAAAGAACTTGGTCACAAACTTTTCTATCACATGTTTTATTCATTTAGTCCATTTTATTATCGTAAACAGAAATTGTGAACCTGATCACTTATACGGCTGGATCCGCCTCTAGTTTAGGCCCGACAATGACAAAGTTATTCTAAAAACAGTAAACAGAGTGAGAATATTTACATGATCTAACAATCAAAACTATACAAAAACACCCGACACCAAAGGGAATGGAACCCAGTTCTGTACCGTGGCAGGGAACGACCACTGGTGCTTTTATGTATATCTTTACTATCTAGGTATATTTGTATATGTTTAGGTACGTTTTGTTCAGCTAACAAAGTGTTTGAATGAAAAAACATTGCAACTTTATGCCGATTTCACATCTAATTTCCAAACTTTTAGCCAAAACGATATTCTTGTATAATGTTATTTTAATTAACAGATGAATATTGATTTTAGGTATATAAGGTTTCATCAATATAAGAGCATGAAATAACCAATAATGTCTAGAACTTGAACTCGTTTGAAGCTGACATGATTGTGTTGGTCTATACACACTGACTAGTTTGCATCATTCGCGTTTTAAGTAACCTTTTGTTATACGAAATTAGGAACTATTATTCAGATTGTCCTGACGACTTCTAGTAGTTGCATTCTTAACAATTGAAGTACACTCTAAAACATTATCGAAACTTATATACGAACCGGCCTCGCTTCCATTGGTTGCTGCTGCTGCGTTGATTTATATGCACAAGACAAGCCTTATCAATGGAACTTGTGGCATACATTCCAAACAATACTCTTTATTCGCACTGCAGTAACTAAAGCTCAATTAGTTGGTCTTTTTCAACGTTACACAATATATTGTTCTTGTTTAGTACATGTCACCATCATCGACATATTTATAGAATCCTGTCGGCTGAGAAGAAAGCACAAAAGATGCAAATCAAACAATATTTTGTTAGAAAATAAATTAAGCATTTAAGTTATCCAAATTTAAGTAAAAAAAAAAAAAAAAAAAAGTGTTATCAAAAACTGAAAATTATCCTTGTAGCCTGTGAAGACAAAGGCTTAAAGATAACTTTAGTTGTGCACCAGCCGGGAATCGAACCCGGGTCTGTACCGTGGCAGGGTACTATTCTACCACTAGACCACTGGTGCTTTTATGCTATATGATTGCTTCTATGATTAATATCTCATTTATTTTTATACATTTGAATACTATATTTTCATCACGCAACTGTTTTTTATTTCATCCATGGTGGTAGTAATATGATATATTTACAATTTACAAATCACTAGGAAAAAAAAAAAGACACAAAAACCAAATATCATATTCTACTCCAGCAGTAAGAACATATGCAAGTCATGAGATATAAAAAAAAAAAAAAAACAAAAAAAAAAAAACATTTTAGTTTTTACATATTGAGCAAACAGGCTCGGGGTCGATGCTTTCAAGTAGCCTCAGTAATCAGTATCGTTAATTGACTCCCAAGATAAACACAACATTGCCTCATTACATTAGTGATAACTATAACCATGGTCCATGGATAGATTAACTTCAAATATCTTGAACTTGAATGAATTCTCTAAATCTTGACTACTACTTGATATCGACAAGATAGTGGCAAGTGGCAACTAAAATGTCTTGCTGTGAGACTTGATCAATTGGAGCATGCTCAGTCAATGAAGTTTGAATGTATATAATATGTTGCAAGTAGTTGAACCAACTTGTTTTTTTTTACCATTGGCTGCTGCATCATAGGGGATATGATCAGTGGCGGAGCCAGGAAATTCAATTACGGGGGGCGTCGAGCAATAAAGAGGTTTTTGTTGCAACATGAAACAAGTCGGGTCGGGTACTTGGGTTTGAATAAAGGCGACAAAATTGCTCTATTTCGATGTAATTAAGATTTATTATAGACAAAAATAAACGAAAAGACTAAACATATCAAAAATCGTACTAATTATATTAGAGTGTTTGTCATCAAATGTAATTATTTTATCAAAATCATAGCATTTTTTAAATCGAAATATGATATGTAGCTAAAAGTTACGATTGAAAAACTATGAGGTTAACAGAAAATCATATATATGAACTCATGAATTTGTCCCTAAACAAAATATGCATACTCTATCTATTTTATATTTATGCAGTGAACCTATATTCTGCATAAGTAGTACTAATAATATGTTAAATGAAAGAAAGAAAAAATATGAATATATTATAAAAATCCACTTTGTAAAAAGTTAATAAAGCAATAGATAACCATGTGATATAACAGGACCCACAACCAAATCCACCTATACCATCCATCTTCTTTCTTCTTTCATTAACGTCTTCGTACTCCAATATTTCCGACGAATGTTACAGCCGGCAAAACACTTCCCACTTTAAAGAGCTCTGTTTTATTGTTGACCATATAAGAGTCGAGGACACTTTGACTATTTAACTGAGGGCACTAGCCCTATTTGTTATCATATTAAAAAATTTCCTACGTATTTTGGGTGTCCGAGAGAGCTTGATTGGGGGCAACGCCCCCCACAGCTTTACATATGGCTCCGCCCCTGGATATGATGCAGCCCAACCTTGTGTCCAAGATATGTGTGTGTAAGTTGGATCCATCAACATGTTTAGACTTTAGACCATACAGTCTCCTGTAATTAATAAGTATATTGTCTTCATCTACAATATTGCATGTATCACCATCATGGCATCATCTCCATAATTGATAGGTGCAAATCTTATCTCCAAACCCCATGTTGAGGTAAAAATCTGTAGTTACCCGAACAAGCTAATCCTTCGGCTGAGCTCTCCGGATTAGGTCCCTTCGGATCTGTTAACACAAAGACAACACGCGTTAACCTCGCCCAGGGTTTTATCCCCAGACCAAGCTCCGGCGTGAGAATGAGTATGATAATATGTCAGAGTAAAGTGTAAGTAAGAATAAGGTTGGAATTGGTTAACCTTGAGTGCTGTAGCTTGGCTCCTTTTATAGATGAGGAGTTTTTGTCCTCACCCGAAGGTCACGTGGGCGATAGTGACTCTTTCGGGCGGGAGTTGACTTTACTCTGTTTGGATTCCGTCTGGAAAGGGTCAGTGGTTCTGACCAAGATTCCTTTCCTCATATATGTGATGATGTCAGGAATCCGTTATGCCGAGGGTTATGTCTAACCCTCCGGTGTATGCTGATCTAATTGCGTTTGGTCTAAATTGACTGGAATGCTCTATCCGGAAGATTGCATGTTGTGCCGGGCGGTTTTGTATCGGGACCGGAGAGTTAGGTTCCTCGGCACTTTACTAATTTGTCGGGGAGTTTGTATGTTGGGTCCTCGGCACTTTACTAATTTGTCGGGGAGTTTGTATGTTGGGACATACGCCAACATGTCCCCCCCCCCAAGTATCATGTTAATGGATGCATTCATTATATGATATTGGGAGTGTGTGGTGATCCTCGGCGAGTATTTCCCGACCGTTCCTCTTTCTTCATTAGTAAACTTTTTTTTTTTTTTTTTACTATGCAGGTTATGACACGTCAGCAGGGCACGTGGCAGTGTGATGCCTCGATGTTAGGGCACGTGGCAATGGGCACATGCTGTGTGGTGGAGATAGTGCCACGTCATCTCTGACACGACGGGACGCCTCAGCTACCCCCCATTTTCGCTTATAAATACACTTGTTACTCTCATTTTTACCACAGTAAATATTTCATCCACACGCCTCCTCTGCGTTATTTGGCCGGACGATTTTATTTGCTCTTCGTCTTCTACCCAGGTACTATTCTAGTTTTTCTTCTTTAGCTTTTGAGGTGTGATCATTCCCTTCCGGCTAAAATGTCAGAACCGTCCGGCTCTTCATCTGCTCGGGGATCTGGGCCAGTTTCCGAGGGTCCATCGAATCCAAAACCTAAATTTGACTTAGATAAATATACCTCGATTATGACTGACGAATCATTAAAATGGGCCGTGAAGGAATTTGGGATACCCTCCGATCTTCATCCGAGGCTTCCGCCGGATGGTTTTACCATGGGTCAATTAGGAGACGATGCCATAGGATTGTACTTAGAATATTTTCTTGAGGGTGGAATTTCCGCCCCGTTTTCTAGTTTTCTTTTAGATGTTCTTCATTACTATAAAGTTCATATATCTCAGTTAGTGCCGATAGGTTTACATAGGGTTACACTTTTTGAGGTATATAGCCGTAGCCTTCATATTACTCCCACGACTTCTTTGTTTCGAGTCTTCTATAAGTTGCATAAGCAAGGGCACTGGTTTACTTTCGCTAAACGGGATGGTAAGTAGCGTAAGGTTTGTTTTCAAGAGATCTTATCTTCGTTGAAGGGTTGGAAGAGGCAGTTCTTTTTAATTGATCGCCGGGCTGTACCTTTTGCCATGCCGTGGAGGCATCCGGATTCAGATGTCTCCGATCCTTTTCCTACCGGGGAATTTTCCATGCCCCCTGCGGATCTTCTGTCTGCCAATGTTATAGATTTGATAAAAATTCCGCCGGGTTTTTTATATGCCGTGGGGTTGTCTGCCAAATGGAAGTATCCGGGTTATCGGGCGGCTCTGAAGGATGCCGAGGGGAATGGTACTTGGCCTGTACATTTTTTTTTTTTTTTTTTTTTTTTTTATAGTTTAAGATTTTATGCTTTCTTATGACTTAACGTTTTCACATGTTTTGCAGCTTTAACCATGTCTGACTACCTAATCAAGCCGAATTTTCGTAAGGGGGCCGCTATGACCCGAGGGGATAAGTATCAGGAGGGTCAAGCTCATATGATGCACGTTACTCTTCCGAGTCCACCTGGTACTTCGATTCCACCGAAGACTAATGCTATGAAATGGGTCGAGGTAGCTGATCCCAAGGTTTTGGAGGCCAAGGATAAGAAGAAAAAGGTTGCGGAGGCGAAGGCTCAGGGTTATAAGCCGCGCAAACGTCAAGTTGGGGAAGGAGGCTCTAGGAAACCGAAGCGTAGGAAGAAAAGCCCCACCCCTGTGGTCAATTTGGATTCTCTCACGAATCCCACGCCGGTGAACACCGTTCCGCCGGAGGGTCAACAGCTGAACGATCCACCTTCCGTCGAGAAGGAGCATTTGGAGGGTCACTCCAGCAACAGGTTGGAGAATGCTGATGCTGGTGTTGATTTGGCCGCTGGGGCGGATCCTCAAGATCAGAACCCATATCCGAAGGATCATAATGCTGAGGTTTCTCAATTTGTTGAACGGCCTGCTCCTCAGGGAGATGGTGAGTTGGTTTCCTTTTATTTCGAACCGTTTTTTTTTTTTTTTTTTTTTTTTTTTTTTTTTTTTTTTTTTTTTTTTATTCACGTGTACTTAACATTCATTTTGTATTTTTGTAGCGACTTCTCCTCCTTTGCACCGCGAAGGTAAGGGTGCCGATGAAGGAGGAAGGTGCTTCGTCTAGCGCTACCTATGTGTCGGGGTGGTCGATCAAAAAGGATGAGCGGGTTAAGGGGTATGAGAAGTATAGAGATTTGATGGTTCATTTGCCCCCCCCCCCCCCCACTGAAGAGGAATACATGCAAACCTTATCGGACACCGAGGCGGCCCAACGATCATGGGCTATTCTGGCCCGGGGTTCTCTTGCTTTTGTTGATCTACTTGTCCGTTTTGAGAGCCTCGATCTGGACCATAGGGAGTTGGCCGAAGAGCATAGTGGATGTGAGAAAGCTGCCAAGGACAACTTAGCCTTTTTGGATAAGAATTTGGGGGAGTTGAAGACGGCGAGGGATGATCTTGGAGAGACTTCTGCCCGGGAAGAGGCTTTGAAAAAACAGGTGCGTACTCTGGAGGCCGAGAAAACCGAATGGTCTAAGTTATCCCATGCTCAGAGCGAAAAGATATCCAGTTTGGAGAAAGAGTTAATGGAGACTAAAGGGGCTCTAAAGAACGAGGAAGAAGAGAATGCTGCTCTGTTGAAGCAACGTCAGGAGTTAGCCGTGGCGGCGGGGAATCTCGAGATCGAACGGTCACGTCTCGTTAGGGACTTCATTCCTACTTTTGTCGCTCGTCTTCATGGGAGTCATGAGTATAAGGCTTCACTGGCCGTTCCCTTTAGTCTGAGTGGGATGGCTGGGTGGTTAGACGGCGTGTCGATTGGTCGTTCGGAGGAGGAGGTTAAGAAGATTTTGGCCGACACAGAGGATTTAGACACGGATGCTCCTAGCAAGTATTTGGCCATGTATGATGAACTTTTTGTCAAGGAGTATCCCTACGTTGCCAAGGTTCGAAATGCCTGCCACCGTCCGTTTGATGTTGTCTCGGCCTTGATGCCTGATTCTGCTCCGGAGCGTGCCGTTGAGAAAGAGGTTGAGGATAAGGGTGAGGACGGGGAGACCAGTGTTCCTCCTAAGTGAAGCTTAGTTACTTTTATTTTTAGATAACTCTTTTGTAATGGCGATGTTGCCAAACAATGTTATTTGTTGAAGCTTGTGATGTTTAAGGAAATTTGTTTTGGGATTCTTTATTTGTTTAATGAAATCGTTAGTCGTTCTTCTTCTTGTATCTCCGAGTGTTTACTTATTTGCTTGTCTGTCTTTGGATATGAACCATTTTACGTTTACTTCGGCAACCTCATTAAGGTATAAATCGTTCGGTGTATCCATTCGGTATATGGCGATCTCCTTTTGGTATGAACTGTTGAATGTGTCGCATGGGTAACCCTTTTTGGGTATAAACCGTTCGGCGTTTGGCAATCCTTTTTGGATATGAACCATTTAATATGCCGCCTGGGCAACCCTTTGTGGGTATGAACCGTTCAGCGTTTGGCAATCCTTTTTGGATATGAACCATTTAATATGTCGCTTGGGCAACCCTTTTTGGGTATAAACCGTTCGGCGTTTGGCAATCCTTTTTGGATATGAACAATTTAATATGTCGCCTGGGCAACCCTTTTTGGGTATAAACCGTTCGGCGTTTGGCAATCCTTTTTGGATATGAACCATTTAACATGTCGCATGGGCAACCCTTTTTGGGTATAAACCGTTCGGCATGTTTATGGCAATCCTTTTTGGATATAAACCATCTTTGAACACTGATCATTTTTCCCCGGAGGTTGCGAGCCTATCGGGGAGATCATTTACTAATTATGTTCAGAAAACAAGACGTGCGGAAAATTTCCTCTCCGATATCCGGGGGGCTAATCATTTCATTAATAATATATGTCAATAGTTGCCTCGTGGGCTTTACGGTTACAAAGTTTTTCCTACAAGAAACATTTCCTTAGGTTCACCGCGTTCCAAGTGCGGGGGACTTCTTTTCCTTCAGCTGTTTGCAACTTGTATGAACCGTTATCGTATGCCTCTATCACTTGGTATGGGCCTTCCCAGTTGGGTCCCAACTTTCCTAAGTCTTCTTGTCTGTTGGCTTCATTTTTCCTGTAAACAAAGTCTCCTACTTTGAGTTTTTCACCTTTAACCCTTCGATTGTAATACTGCTCCACCTTCTTTTTGTATCTGGCTTCTTCAACAGCCGCTGAGTCCCTTCTTTCTTCCAATAAATCCAGGTTTAAACGCCTCTCCTCTTCGCTTCCTTCTTCGGTCATCATCATTGTTCGGAAGGTAGGCATGCCAATTTCCGCGGGGATCAATGCTTCGCTCCCGTATGTCAAACTGAACGGTGTTTCCCCTTTGCTCGTCTTTAAGGATGTCCGATGAGCCCACAAAACGTTCGGTAGCTCATCAACCCATCCAGACCTACTTTTGCCCAGCCTTGTCTTGAAGCCATGCATTAAACTTTTGTTTGCTCGTTCTACCAGACCATTGGCTTGAGGATGTGCCACTGCAATATTTATCTGTTTGATGTTTAGTTTTTCGCACCACCGTTTGAAGGGATCATGGATGAAGTTGCTGCCATTGTCAGTTACAATTATGTGTGGCAAGCCGAAGCGACACACGATGTTATCCCATACGAATTTTATGACTTCCTTGCCTGTGGTCTTTGCTAGGGGCTTGGCTTCCATCCATTTCGTAAAGTAGTCGATGGCCACGATGACATATTTTACTTTCCCGGGCGCTTCAGGGAGGGGGCCCAATACATCCATTCCCCATTGGAAAAAAGGCCAGGGCGACATGATGGAAGTCATAAGAGTCTTCGGTAATTTGGGAACCGGGGAGTGTATTTGGCAAGACTCGCATTTTTGAATGACCTCTCTGGCGTCCATGTGCATTGTCGACCAGTAGTATCCCTGCCTGATCAGTTTCGCCACCACAGATCTTGGGCCAGAATGCATGCCACATGCCCCTTCGTGCACTTCTCTTATCACGTAATTGGCTTGTAGTGGGCCCACACACCTCAACATCGGGCCCAAATATGACTTCTTGAACAGCACCCCGTCCTCCATTGTATAATGGGGTATCTTCATCCGCAGGGTTCTTGCTTCGTTTTCATCCTTCGGCCACTTTCCTTCGGTAATACACCTGATGATTGGAGACATCCAGTTTTCCTCCTCTTCTTCCACTATTGCTCCAATGACCTTCTCCTCCGTTGATGGTGTTTCCAATACTTCTACTAGTATTTCCTTGGTCAAATTCAACGGATGCTAATTTGCTTAACACATCGGCCTTCTGGTTCTGTGCCCTGGGGATATTTTGTATTCTGAATCGCTTGAAACATCCAATGTATTCTTTCGCCTTAGCTAAATAGCTCGCCATGCTTTCCTTATAGGTGGTGAACTCTTCATTGATTTGGCTTGACACTAGGTTGGAATCAACTTTAGCACTTAGCACTTGGATCTTCATGTCCTTTGCTATCCTTAGTCCGACCAGCAATGCCTCGTATTCTGCCTCGTTATTTGTGCTGGGGAAATTGAGTCGAAGGGCATAAGTGTACTCTGTTTGGTCAGGACTTATCAGCACCAACCCTGCTCCGGAGCCTTTCTTGTTAGATGCTCCGTCTGTGAACGGTGTCCATTCCTCCTCCTTTGTTGTAGAGATGTTACATACTTCTTTGCTTTTCCCTTCTCTCCCTACTTTGCTGACCGGTATCTCATTTATGAAATCTTCCAGGACCTGTCCCTTGACGGCGTTTCTGGGGATGTAAGTAATCTTGTATGCTCCCAACTCTACCGCATATTTCATCAGCTTCCCCGAAGATTCAGGCTTGCTCAACACGTCACGGATGGGTTGGTCCGTGATCACCTTGATGTGATGTGCTTCGAAATACCTTCGGAGTCTTCTGGAGCAGTGTCGTAGGGCCAAAGCCAATTTCTCCAGAGGGACATAGTTTCGCTCGGCATCGTGGAGTGTTCTGCTGACATAGTGCACCGGCATTTGTTTACCCTTCCTTTCTACCATCAGCACAGCGCTTATGGCTTCTTCGGCTGCCGCTAGGTACCCAAAAAGATCCTCCCCTGCTACCGGGGCTGTTAGATTGGGTAACTCTAAGATCACACTCTTCATCTTCTGGAATGCCTCTTCGGCCTCCTTGCTCCACCGGTACTCCTTTTGGTTGTCTTTTGTGACACTTTTTAAAGTGTTGAAGAAGGGCAAAGCTTTTTCAGCCGATCGAGATAGGAATCTGTTCATAGCTGCCAACTTCCCGCTGAGGCTCTGCATTTCCTTAAGTGTTCGGGGCGATTGCTTGTCGGCTATCGCCTTCGTTTTCTTTGGATTGGCTCTTATTCCTTCGGATGTTACTACATAACCGAGGAATTTTCCTTCTTCCACTCCAAAAGAGCACTTTTTAGGGTTGAGCTTCATGTTGATCCTTCGGAGGTTGTCGAACGTTTCTGCCATGTCCGCCAACAATTCTACTTCACTTCTGCTTTTGATCACCATATCGTCGACGTACACTTCCAAATTCATGCCAATTTGTTCCTTAAAACTTGAATCCACCAGCCTTTGGTAAGTCGCCCCGGCATTCCTTAAACCGAAGGGCATTTTGGTGTAGCAAAAGGTTCCATGTTATGTGTAGAAGGTTGTCTTCTCTTCGTCCTCTTTGGCCATCTGGACTTGGTGGTACCCCTTGTATGCATCAAGAAAACACTTGTACTTGTAACCCATTACGAACTCTATTTTCCAGTCGATTTCTGGGAGTGGGTAGTAGTCCTTCGGGCACGAAGCATTGATGCTTTTGAAATCCATGCACATTCTCCATGATCCGTCCGGTTTCTTTACCAACACTGGATTAGAAATCCATGTAGGGTATTTCACTGCCCGGACTATTCCTGCTTTCAGCCATTCTTCTACTTCGGTGTTGATTGCCTGATTCTTTTCAGCCGAGAAGGTTCTCTTTTTCTGAGCTATTGGCCTGTCATTCACGTTGACATTCAGTTTGTGCTCTATGACTCGACGGGGGACCCCTGTCATGTCTGCCGGTTGCCACACGAATACATCCTTGTTGTTTTTTAGTAGTTCTACCAACTGCCTCTTGCATTCTTTGGAAAAATTGCCCCCGATGGTAATCATTTGCTCAGGGAATTGGGGGTTTATCATTACTTCTTCTGTTTTGTTACCGGACCCTTCTTCTTCCGAAGGGCATTCTCTACCCTTGCTTTCCGACCCCTTTGTCATGAAGTGTTTTTCTAACCTCCTACATTCCGAGATGATTATTTATCTGGTAACCAAGGTTGCCACCCCCCTTGGTGTTGGGAATTTTATCATGGAGTGAATGGTTGAGGGGATCGCCCTTAATTCCCTAATACCTGATCGTCCCAAGATAATGTTATACGGGGAGGGGGATCTTATCACTGCAAACGTCATTACGGTTCGACGATATAGGCCATCGTTTCCGAAACAAACGTTTAGGTCTATTTTCCCGAGGGGCTTTATTGCTTCGCCTGAGAATCCCACTAGAGGTGTGTTCGTTTCTCTTAGCTTATCTTTGATTTATGGGCATAGGTTTTGAAAACAGTGTTCGTACATTACTTCCACAGCTGCCCCTGGGTCAACATAAACCCTCCTCAAAGTATACCCTTCCACATCTGCTTCGATTATCAGCGGCTCCTCGGAAACGTCTCCGGGCAGAATGGAGGGGAACGCTATAGGGACGTTCATCCAATCCTCCTCTCGGCTGCTTGTCTTCCTTTTTCTATCGTCTCTTCCGCGGGATACCATGTTTATTACCCTTCCTCTGCCGGGCTGATTATCCCTGGGGGGGTTTCTTCCCCTTTGCTTCACTTCCTTTAATAAATGATCCAATTTGCCCGTCTCCAAAGCTACCCTTATTTGTTCTTTGAGTTGGTAGCAATCATTGGTGAGGTGACCTTTCTCACCATGATAATCACAGAACTTATCCAAATTTTCTCTCCTTGGTGCTCCCCTCAACGGTGCGGGTGGTGGTAGCTTCAGTTGGAGTTCCGTTGCCAGAATTTCTTTGGGTGCTTTTGAGAGAAGGCTCAAATCAATGGGACGGGTATCATTCATGTAATGGTTTCTCCGGTAATCGCTTCGGTGGTCGCTTCTGTAGTTATCAGTCCGTGTCGGGTAGTAGGGATTGTATTGACTTCGGGACTTTTGTTCCGTTCTTCGGTCTCCTCTTCGTTAGTCGGGGAGGTTCGCCATTCGGAGGGTTCGATCTGGCTGACTTCCTGAGTATAACTTGCGGTTCCATTCCCCTTTAGGGAGTTCTGTGGTGTTATAGGCATCCTCCGATCGTACAAAATCGTCTACCCTCTTCATCATTTCAGTGACTGTCTTGGGAACTCTGTCTAAGAAGCGTTTTACTAACTCCGGGCATTTGCTTCCGTTAATGAATGAGGATATCTGCATTATTTCTGGCACACCAGGGATGTAGCTAGCCTCATCGGTCCACATTTCCTTATACTCCGGCAAGGTTTCATGAGCCTTTCGCACGATCTTGGTTAGTTCCATCAGATCTTTGAGGCATTTCCTCCTGAGCGCGAATCTTTCTAGGAATTTCTCCCTGAGCTCCTCCCAGCTGTCTATGCTACCGTTGGGCAATCGTTCGAACCATGCACTTGCTGGACCGTCCAAAGTTTGCTAAAACATCCAACACCATACCGGCATCGGCCATCCGCCATGATTGGCTGCGCCGGAGAAACGATTGACATGATCGTGCGGGTCCGAAGACCCATCGTAAAGTTTTATGTTCTTGGGTAGCTCATGTCTTGGTCCGGCGAATTCAACGATACGCCTCGTGAATGGGCATCTGGGGGCGTCTTTGTATGGTTTGTGTAGATCCTCCATGATCTGCTTTCCTTTCGAATCTTTTTCCTTTCCTGCTTGGGCGGGCCTTTCGGTTTCCTCGCCGAAATCGATCTGTATGGGCTGCAATGGGCTTTTCCCTTGGGAGTTATGTTGTTGTATCAAGGCTTTTAGCGATGATATGTGGTTAAGTATTTGTTCTTCTAGGTTAGGAGGGTTGTTTCCGGGTGGCGTTTCAGTTGAGGGACCTGGGGGTGTTTCGGTGGTAGGACCGGCCATTTTCTAGCTTTGGTAGTTAGAATAGCGGTCCCACGGATGGCGCCAATTTGTTGAGGTAAAAATCTGTAGTTACCCGAACAAGCTAATCCTTCGGCTGAGCTCTCCGGATTAGGTCCCTTCGGATCTGTTAACACAAAGACAACACGCGTTAGCCTCGCCCAGGGTTTTATCCCCAGACCAAGCTCCGGCGTGAGAATGAGTATGATAATATGTCAGAGTAAAGTGTAAGTAAGAATAAGGTTGGAATTGGTTAACCTTGAGTGCTGTAGCTTGGCTCCTTTTATAGATGAGGGGTTTTTGTCCTCACCCGAAGGTCACGTGGGCGATAGTGACTCTTTCGGGCGGGAGTTGACTTTACTCTGTTTGGATTCCGTCTGGAAAGGGTCAGTGGTTCTGACCAAGATTCTTTTCCTCATATATGTGATGATGTCAGGAATCTGTTATGCCGAGGGTTATGTCTAACCCTCCGGTGTATGCTGATCTAATTGCGTTTGGTCTAAATTGACTGGAATGCTCTATCCGGAAGATTGCATGTTGTGCCGGGCGGTTTTGTATCGGGACCGGAGAGTTAGGTTCCTCGGCACTATACTAATTTGTCGGGGAGTTTGTATGTTGGGTCCTCGACACTTTACTAATTTGTCAGGGAGTTTGTATGTTGGGACATACGCCAACACCCCACACCCAGAATAAGACTAGTGTGTTGTTTGTTTATTAAAAGGCTATCAGTTTAAATCTTATTCGCATATTTGAATATGAATATATGGTTGAAAAGTCTGAGTCTGATTTTATCTTAATCTGAATAAGTGATTGACAAATCTGAATCTTATTCAAATAAAACTGTTTGTTACGTAAAAATATCTGAATGTGTTAAGCTATAAGTTTTTACAAATTAAATATAGATGCTTGAATTCACGTAAGAAATAAACTTTATTAAATATAGATTTTTTATTATTATATAGTTAAAAGTTAGAAGTATTTTAACTTTTGACAAAAGAAAAAAAAAAGAAAAAAAAATACACTTGTCGAGATTTAGATTGAACTTTCAAAATGATTAACTAAATGGTTTGGGTTATGGTTGAGATATATGAGTCTATTAAACCGAACCATCAATTTGAACAAAATAAGAATTGTCACATAACTATTATCATGTTTTACATTCTTTATCCAGTAGAAAGTATGTAATGATTCTATTTAAGCGTACTTTTAATACAAAAAACACAATTAAAACGAGAATAAAAAAAAAAATAAAAAATAAAAAAAAAAAAAAAAAAAAAAAAAACCCAAAATATAAAAAGTTAAAAATTGTTACAAAAGGAAAATAAAATACAAACATACAAAAATAAAAAAACTAGACATTAAGATTTGTTAAGACACCACCTTCTTATTTAGTTCTTAGAAACGGTAAAAAAAAAAAAAAAAAAAAAAAAAGCTATTTACACGATCTATATTGGCATCAGATGCACAAAAGGTTTGTACGAATCCACTATATATTTCTCCTTCGTATCTTTAACGCATAAATTCACTAAATATTAACAAAGTTATTAATACTAAGTCATGACATTTGAAAGCCCAAAATGAAAATTGAGTTCTTTAGAAGGAATAGTTGAATTCCAAACTAGACTTTTAGAATCTTAGGGTGGTGGCAACGGTCACGGGCTGAGGAGCGGGCTTGGCCAGCCCGAGCGGCTACACCGCCACAAGCTATGCGGGATCGAGCGGGTTGAGCATGCAGCGGGAAAGAAGCCCGAGACGGGTTTGATTCGCTCCAGACAGTCAGGTTTATCACACAAATCAACCACTTGTGAATGGTCAACCGTAATAAAAATCAAACAGTCTAAAACCAATGCAATTAAATCCAGGAGAGTTTAGGGTTTTCCCAGGTCGTTAAGTCCCAACGAGCTGTACGATTAAATAGCTACACGCGTAGTGATCGAGTGAAATTGAATGGAAAAGGTTTGTGGATTTTGAATAATTATACCTAAAGAGAAAGTTTGTAAATTACAGGGGCTTAAATGTAAATTAAAGAAAATTAAAAAAAAAAAAACTAAATTATATTAAATAAACGCTATCACTATTTTTAAAGTTGGATTTTCTTGATTTATAAAACAAAATAACTTAAATAAACTATTTTAATTAAAGCGTAAACCTAAATTATCTAAAAACGTGACCTAGAATGAAAACGTGCGTTATATATAAAAATTACGCGAGTGCGCAAGAAAAAACGTAAAATTTGTAAATTAAAAGTCCTACGAGAGTAAAAACAATTTTCTTACTTACTATATGACAAAAGAAAATTTTAGAAAAAAGATTTATATTTTTTTTTTACTTTTATATTTTTTATTATGAATTAAATACTATTTTAAACTAATTAAATGATTAAAAATACTAAAACTATTTAGAAAATTCTGAAACTTTTTTCTAAAATACTTTATGACAATACAAAGCTAAGAAAAATATAAAATGTGTGACAGCTTATTTTAATAAGCTATAAATAAGCTAAATGGTTCGTATAAGCTAAATAGACAAAAAGGGGTAAGTAATAAATGTTGCAAGGTATAACCAGTAAAACACCCAAGGGCAGTTGGTGAGTGTGTTGTGTGGTGAGTTGGGTGGCCAGGGTTCGAATCCTAGCACTTGACTTTTTATTTAATTTTATTTTCTTTTTGGACTTTTTCTTTTTGAAACTGATTAAGCTACTGATATTAAGCAACTTTCAAAACTAGAACTTTTTTATAAAAACCACTAATAAGCTCAGATTAAGCTTATGATTACTAATCAGTGGCAATAATGGAATAAGCTCAAGAATTAGCCAAGTAGCTAATAAGCCAATAAATAAGCAAAAGGTGAACTGAAAATAAGCTAGACAACTGATAATAAGCTAATATAACAACTGAAAAAGCTCAATGACTTAGAAATAAGCACTAAACAACTTCCAATTAAGCACAAGCTTGACTGTTTGCACAGGGTACTTTTTGGGTTTTCTAAATACTTTCAGGCTTATTTTTAAGCACTTAAATAGGCTTGGAAATGAAAAAGAACACTGGAACTAACAAGTTTACCAACTAAGCTTTCCAAAAAGCTAAAGCTCTCACTGTGGTGTTCACTGATGAGCTTATAATGAGCTTATGAAAAAGTTTGTAAACACTGATTGATCATTGTATTAGATGAAATGGACAAAACAAAAAGCTAATTGCAGTCCTATTAAATAAGCTAGAAATTAGAAAATAAGCTTTGGACTAGAGAGACAGCTAGGTTAGCTTTCCAATAAGCTAAGATACACAAGTTAAAGCTAACTAATGAACTCTTGATGAGCTTATGAAACTGGATGGCTCAACTGTGCACAGGGCATGTTTTTGGAAAAGAGCTTAAAACAAGTTAAGAATTAAGCAGTTTATAAGGTAAATAGATATAAACTAAAAATTTTCTATTGAAGATGAGCAGCTAAATTT
This sequence comes from Chrysanthemum seticuspe, assembly GCA_019973895.1. Lineage (NCBI taxonomy): Eukaryota > Viridiplantae > Streptophyta > Magnoliopsida > Asterales > Asteraceae > Chrysanthemum > Chrysanthemum seticuspe. Next base: position 277,426,650 of record BPTQ01000002.1, read on the forward strand.
TAATATCACAAAAGCACAAAACATGAAATTCAATATTAAATCCTATATAAGATTCTCTAGTTTATTCAAAAACTGTCTAAGTGAGATTTTGACTTTTTAATGTAAACTAATAAGTTGACTATTATGAACTTATGATTGATTCTATTAACTGATTATGTTATATTAACTTAAAATAAGATGAAATTAAGCTATGTTAACAAGTTTTAAACAACTGTGATGAATTTGATAAGCTAAATCCTAACAGTTAACAAGTAAGGTGATTTTAAAAGTGATTTTGACTTTTTTAACAAACAAGCACTGGTTTTTAATGTTGGACTGAGTTATAAGATCCTATTGTGACATAGAACAACAACAAACAACAACACAACTGGCCTCTAGCACAGATAACCAGTATATCCAAACAACCCTTATTAAAACTGTTGTGAAGCTTTTCAAAGCTTAACACTGATTTAAGCCATGAAACTGATTCATACAAACATTTGATGATATAAAAGACTGATTTAAGCTCATAAACATTAACAATAACAACAAATACCTATAAATCACTATTATACAATATTACTTAGTGAAATGATGAAAACTAAACAACTGAGAAAACTAAAGAACAAGCAGCCTATTTTAAGTAATAACTTGACTTATCAACACCAAAGAAGCATGAAATCACAGAAATAAGCAGTGTATAAGCTTTTGAACAGTGAATGGCTAAAATAAAGAAATAAGCTTACAAATTGTGTTTATGCACAAATCTGAGAACTGAGATCCAAGGACACTTCCTATAGCTTTCCACAAAGCTTATAAACCAAATCAATCCATAATACACCTTGCTTCAATGCATCTTTCATCTTTCCCACTGATTTTTAATTTTATAACTATTTTTGAGTATTTTTTTATTTTTCTGTTTTGTTGAATAAAACTGGATTTTTAAGGTTTCTAAAAGCTTATAAGCTTTGTCAAGAGCTTATATGAGCTTAAGAATCCTTAGCAACAACTAATAACAACATTTGCATATTTTGAGAATTTTTAACAAGGAAATTTGCATAAAACTGAATTAGTGTACATAAGCTGAAATTGAAACTGTAAATAAGTTTAAAATACACTGAAATATGATTACAAGGTGCTTGAAAGCTTTGAAATACACTGGAAACTTAAATTATTTAAAAACGAGATAAGCAAAATTAAATTACACTAGATACATATCCATATTGCTTCGTTCTTTCTTTATAATGATCCTTTTGAGTTCCTTGTCGACCTCTAAAACTATCCCACTTCATTCCAACCTTTGGATCATTCGAAATCATCAAAACCGTGCACTTGGCACTTTTGGCGCCAAAAGGTAATTTGAGTGGGTTTTTGCAATTAATGCAATTTGGATTAGTTTGCAAGGTGGAAAGGAGTGAGAGTGAGAGGTAGGCAGGCTGGAAAGGTGATGGTGAGGTGGTAGAACCAGGTGGCGATGGAGGTGTGGTAGCAGCTGTCGATGGAGGGAAAAGAAAGAAAGGAGACGGTCAAACGAGGTTTGACCGTTTTTTATTAATAATGGAAAGGGTCAAAATGGGGTTTTGGACTGGGCTTTTGACTGGGCCAGCTGGGATTGGGCTTGTGTTTGGGTTTGTTTTGGGATTGGGTTAATAATAACAAAGGGAGTCCGTTTGGTTTTTGTAGTTAATACACAAGGACCAAAGTTGTAATTTCTCCAAAGTTGAGGGCCGAACCTGCCAACATTCCAAAGTTAACACAAGGACCAATTATGCCATTCTTTAATAGTACAAGGATAATATTTGATAATTTTCAATTTTAAAATATCCGAGGACTATTTTTGACATTTTTCAAACTTTAGGGACTAAAGTTGTCATTTTGCAATTTTAAATTTCAAGGACCAAGTTTGACAACTCATGAATCCCTAGGGACTTTAAATAACATTTTTCTTTATTTTGATTTACCAGGGACCAGTTTTGACAACTTTTGAAACTTGGGGGACTAAAACTGCCAATTATGCAAACTTGATACATTTTTCACATGATTTTGGTATTTTTGCATTTAAAACACATAAAACACTTAATTGTGATATTTTTATCATTTTGATGCGTTTCTGAGTGTTTTCAGATGTTTTTGCAGTTTAAAAGGTACAAAAATGATGAGTATTTGCACACTCATCAATCCCCCACACTAAGATATTGCTAGTCCCTAGCAATCTTTTTGAAACTTTAATGGATTTCATCTCTTTACCAAAAGCCATTACTTCTGGAGTAGCCAATTGTTTCAATTCAAGTAAGAACCTTGGTACAATGATGACCAAATGATTTTGAGCAAATCACCAGCTGTAAACGGTTTTGATTTGTCTTTACCAGAAGCCGTTTGCTTCTGGACTAGCCAACTCTTAACTAATTAAAGATATGGGGAGTTGATTACCATACAATTTTAGGCAAATTGTAAGCCATAAACGGATTTGAGATATCTTTACCAAGAGTCGTTTGCTCCTGGATTAGCCAATCCTTATGTGGGTTAGACATGGTGGACTGATTACCATTTGTTGTGTTTAGTACATAGTACTTCCACTAAAAAAAAATTTAAATTTGGCCATTTTGGGGGAAAAGGGGACTAAAAGGGTACATTTATGATTAAATTAGCCAGAATTTCCCCCCCCCACACTTAGAAATAAATATTGTCCTCAGTATTCAAAGTCCCGGCTATTATGCCGAATCCTTGAACGTAAAAAGATAACATTACTAGCTAAGTGTAGAAACACAACAATTATTCTCTTTTTTAATATTTACAATTTTCATGCATTTTTTTTTACTACTTTATATACAACAGCGGGGGGCAACTCCCCCACACTAGGGTGGTAGAAAGTAGAAAGAAGTCAGAAATATGGGTGAAAACCCATATTGTGTGCTACTGTTTTTGATTCCCGAGTCGCTAGCTTGACTCGATCCCCGCATTCATTGGTTCATGGGGAAAGTTTGTAGATCCGGGACAACCATATGTGGAATGTCCTCTCCAAAATAGTGCTTCAATCGATGACCATTCACTTTAAAATTTGGACCATCGGGTTGAGATAACTCAATGGTTCCATAAGGAAATATTTTAGTAATGGTGAATGGTCCAGACCAGCGGGTTTTGAGTTTTCCCGAGAAAATCTTCAATCTTGAATTGAAAAGAAGGACTCGATCACCGACGTTGAAAACGCGGTTCTTGATTTTGGAGTCATGAATTTTCTTTGTCTTTTCTTTGTAGATCAAAGAGTTCTCGTATGCTTGATCACGTAGTTCATTTAATTCATTCATTTGAACTTCCCGATGATCACCAGCTGTCTGAATATCGAAGTTGGCATGTTTCAAGGCCCAGTATGCTTTGTGCTCAAGTTCAATCGGCAAATGACATGCCTTTCCATATACTAGCTTGAAGGGCGTACACCCGATTGGTGTTTTATAAGCTGTACGGAAGGCCCAGAGTGCGTCATTTAGTTTATCCGACCAAGAGGCACGGTTTTCGCCTACTGTCCTTTCCAGAATTCTTTTAATCCCTCGGTTGGAAACTTCCACTTGTCCACTTGTTTGGGGGTGGTACGCAGTAGAGAGACGGTGAGTTACACCATACTTTTGCATGACTTGATCAAATTGGTCATTGCAGAAATGCGTACCACGATCACTGATTATAGCTCGTGGAGTTCCAAATCTAGCAAAAAGAGATTTTAAGAATTTCACAACAACTCGGGCATCATTAGTAGGTAAAGCTTTCGCTTCAACCCATTTTGACAAATAGTCAATGGCCACAAGTATGTATTTGTTTCCTCGAGATGATGGAAATGGCCCCATAAAGTCAATGCCCCAGATGTCAAAAATCTCACACACTTGAATGGCGTTTTGCGGCATTTCATTTCTTTGTGAGATGTTCCCGTGACGTTGACAAGCGTCACATGTTTTGACAAAATCGTGGGCATCCTTATAAATAGTGGGCCAATAAAATCCGGAATCAAACACCTTCTTGGCAGTGTAGTTTGGACTATGATGTCCCCCGGTCGGTCCAGCATGGCAAGCTTTGAGAATGTCCATAGCTTCCTGTCCATAAACACACCGTCGGATGACTTGATCCGCACAGATTTTGAATAAGTAGGGGTCGTCCCAGAAGTAATGTTTGACATCCTTGAAGAATTTGTTCTTCTGTTGGGTCGACATCCCTTTCATTATGAAGTTACCCGCATGGTAATTTGCGAAGTCAGCAAAGCATGGGGTATTAGAGTTTCCACGAAAAGTAACCGCATTGAGTGTCTCGAGAGGAAACTTTTCATTTATTTCTTTTTTCTCGAAAACATCTTGGTGAGGGTTTTTTAGACGAGACAGATGATCAGCAGCCAGGTTCTCAGCTCCTTTTTTATCACGTATAATGATATCAAATTCTTGCAGGAGAAGAACCCAACGGAGCAATCTTGGTTTTGCATCTTGTTTTGCAAAGAGATATTTGAGAGCCGAGTGATCCGTATACACTACGCATTTCGTCAAGATCAGATATGGCCGAAACTTCTCAAACGCATACACCACAGCTAATAATTCTTTTTCTGTAGTGGTGTAATGTGTTTGAGCTTCAGTCATGGTTTTACTTGCGTAGTGGATAGGCTGAAAGTGCTTGGTTTTACGTTGCCCCAGTACTGCACCGATAGCAAAATCACTTGCATCGCACATGAGTTCAAAGGGTAAATCCCAGTCGGGGGCAACAAGAATGGGTGCTTCCGTAAGCTTTTTCTTTAATGTTTCAAAAGCCTTGATGCACTCAGGTGAGAAAATGAACGGAGCATCTTTTTCAAGAAGATGGGTCATAGGCCGGGCTATTTTTGAGAAATCCTGAATGAATCTCCGATAGAAACCGGCATGCCTGATAACGCTACACGCGTCGTTCGGGGTCAAGGAAACTTCCTTTTCTTCGAGCAAGTTTTATAACACCCTAGGCAGTGAACCTAATCGTTGTAGTGTAGTAATTAGGGTAAGCCACGGGTATTGATATCGTTCTCTAGGGGAATAGGAATGCTAGTAGGGAGTTACTACGCTAAGGTTAAGGTTGAGGAAGATTATTTTATATCTTTTTATATTTTATGAAAAATGGAAAGGTACGAATCTCGGGTATTGGATTTGGGGGGTTGGTATTTCTACCGATTACTCTACTATTATCTAATTATCTAAACTAAGGTTGTGGGAGTCTATGTCTAATTAATGTGTGCTCGTATGATAGTTTAAAAAAAGTGTTTACTTAGTTTGTATTACTCCTTAATTATCTCCTATTGATGGTTGAGTGTCACGTCTTATTCCTAGTTGCGTTGTGTGTCTAAAGTTGTAGGGTATGCGTTTCTCCCTAACTCTTCGAACTTACCAAAGGGTCTTGTCTACAAACCCACTAGAGATTATAAACTCCTACTCTAAGGCGCTCTTTGGATGGTTTAGCCTACAATTACTCAGGTAATTATACTCTAAGGTTCACAAAGATGAATCAAGCATTAAGTACACAACGAATGACCTATCGCATTACTAGATCATTAATCAACTAAGATAAGAAACAACCAATCAATATTTAATAATTAAGTTTCATACTTCCTAAGCAAACACACAAATAAATTAGCCGGACATGGAGAACATGAAAGCATACACACAAATAATCAAAGACATAATTGAATTAATGATGTAAAGACTTATCTTGATGTAAGATAGGGTTTAAAACCCTAAAATACTGTACAAGACACCTTAGGTTCGGTTTTAGGTTTTTACTCCAAAGACTCTCCACACAAAGACTGAAAAATTCGGATTCTATATATAAGATTACAATTGCGACGGCGTCACCTTATGTTTAGTGACGCCGTCGTGTCGCCGTCATTAGGGTTTCGTCTTGGCCACGTTAACCTTGCGACGGCGTCACCTTATGTCCGTGACGCCGTCCTCTTCAGCTTCTGACGTCGTCTGGATTGCATCTAGGCCGTCTGAGTAGCGACGGCCTACTCTTCCACAGCTAGACGTCGTCACTTGAAAATACGAGTTTTGGGTACTGGGTCGTCACAATAATTTTGGGACGGCGTCGCCAATAGCACCTGACGCCGTCGCCTTCTACTTTCAGCAACTGTGAGTGTCTCGATTTCGACTTTGGCCATTTTCTTCATATATTCGCGCCTTTTCGTCCAAATAAGTGCCATTCCAGCATTTTGCCTTCACGAGACCTAAAAAGTGAAAAGTAACGATATTAAGCAATAACGGATACAAAAGTGATCAAATAAAGACTTAAACGACCCCTCAAAATGGTACCTTTTAAAACCTTATCAAATATCCCTACACTTGTTATTTGCTTGTCCTCAAGCAAATGTGCTTTTAGCCAATTAATTTATAAGTTAGGGGTCATGAAGCATTAATTCAAAACGGTCCACAACACATATAAGCCCCGCAAAAGTCCTAACAAGCACGGAAATTACATACTAGCACCTCACATGGGGTGTTTGGATACTCACATCTCTCTCGGGTGTATATATGAAATATAACAATATAGGAAATGGAAGATAAACACTCATTAACCGGTCCTAGTACATAGATTACCATAGGCTTGAGAATAGATCAAACCTCCATCGCTTTGGCGTAAGCACCTAGGAAAGACTATCAAAGAGGTCTTTAAAGGGTTGTAACGTTAGGCTTACGGTAGGGAAATAAGGGTTTGGTGGGATAGGCTATTTAGTGGTGGTAAGTCAAAAATCTCTATGTTAAATGCATATGAAGAATGGCGTTGCTAAGCCAAGACTCGAGACTCTAAACTCTAGATAACTGAAATAAACAAACATAAATTTAAAGGATAGATGTAGGATGGTAGCCCGTATGTTTTTTTTTTTTTTTTTTTTTTTTTTTTTTTTTCACTCTATTTATTTTTCTTTTTTTTTTCTTTTTTTTTTCTATTTTTTCGATTTTTTTTTTTTTTTTTTTTTTTCATACACTTTTACTCCACCATCCTCTATGATAACATCAAAATACTAGGGATTTACAGGCATATCCCTACACTTGAGTTTTTTATTACTCTAACACTAATTTGACCCGAATTGAAAAGATCAAAACACTTGGGGTACATTATTACGCAAACAAAGGGAATTTGAATTTAACGTTCCCTTCCCGTCATTTCATAAACTTTAACTTTTCCCATGAATCCCAATCATCCCAAAACTGTATACAAAGGATATGACTCGACTTAGCAACTTATGCAAGCAACTAGATAATTGAACTAAGGGTTTAGGGTGATAACAAACATTTGCACTAAAAGTGAGTGCATAAGGGGTAGGCTAAGGCGATTTGGGTGTATATTTGGGGGTGGGGTGTAAACAATGCTCTTCATTGATATTCAGGAAAAACCGAAATATCACGAGAACCGCGAAAAGGATAGGCTCTGAGGGGTTAACTAGGGGTATCGTGTACTAAAGATGAGTACAACGCAAAGGGTGTGGGGGAATTACTCAACCGAAGTGGAAGAAGTAATTATATTACAGGTATCAAACAAGGGTTATCCTAATGCCTCTTATCATTTAGTTATTCCTAACTACACAAGTGTAGCCTCACTTGCGATCTCGGAATGCATCACAAAACAAGTTCTAGAATCTATTATACTACAGGTTCACACTCTAAGCATTAAAGATGAATGCTTTTAATTCCTACTAATCTAAGGGCGATCCTCACATTTTGGGTGGAATTTGGGTGGTAAGGGTTTTTGTGCTAGTCATGCAACTTCCTATCCGTGAGACGCTTTTGTTAAGACTAATGGCCCACTCCTATATGTCATAAAAAAATTTAAATTTGGTGCCAAAATTACCCTAACCGCATTTTCTCATGGTTTATTACACAATCACAATTGGACAAAGCAAATAGTCAAGGATAAGCATAGTTTCAAAGTTCCTGTTTTATTTTCCCTCCCTACACTTAAACTGAACATTGTCCCCAATGTTCCCCGAAAGTATCAAAGTTATGATAGAAGAAGGTAATTAAAAACGAAAGAAACTAATACTCCCCTGATTAGCTCGGTAGGATCCGTGTAAAGTGGTGGTTAAATTCTTTTCAAGAAGAATTATTGCGTGAAAAGCTCCTTCCAATCTTATGTAACTTCTTTTTGACAAACTAAACCTGCACACTTGAAGAAAACAAACGAAACCTTCGCGTAAAATCGGCGGTAATAATATATATAAGACTCGATTTAAACTAGGATATAATGCTTGTGGAATGGATGTTTACAGAATTTCTAAGAAAATTAAGACCTGGAAAATTCCAAAAATTTATAAGTAGCTCAGAAAACGAGAAAAAGTAATCTGATGTTTTTACTCCTTCCTGACGCCGTCAGGTTGCAATCCTGACGCCGTCAGGTTGCAATCCTGACGCCGTCAGGTTATCCTGACAAAAACTGGTCTGCGATTTTCTGGAAAATTTACATCTTTAGAATCTGGAAAAATTTCTGCAAAACATTCATTATGACTCGATACAAGCATTTGACTCGAACAAATAAACATAAATATCTTTTAGTTAATTGTTATTCTCATGTTTACGTTTCTTTTGAAAACGTGTGTAATCCTCCCTACACTTATCCCTTATGTAAAATACCTTTATATGCAATTAAGACGAAGTTAAAAACAAAATAAAGCATTTTTACAAATTTAAACATGAGGATAAACAATTAATAAAAGATATATGACACTAACAAGCAAACAATTAAGCATGGGTTGCCTCCCACGAAGCGCTTTTCTTTATTAAAGAGTCTTGTAGCTAGACTCATAGTCGTGCTTCTACGTTTCCTCACCACCGCCCTTTTCTTCTAAAACAATATCCTCATCGTTCACCATTTCAATATTATCCAATTGATAATGCTTCACCCGTTGCACATTAACTGTGAATTCTCTTCCATCATAGTCTAGTAGCACCACCGCCCCATTGCTCATATGTTTTTTTACTGAAAAGGGTCCATACCACCTAGATTTGAGTTTTCCTGGGAATAATCTTAGTCTCGAATTATACAAGAGCACTTTATCCCCTTCCAAAAACTCTTTAGGATTCTTTATTCGTTGATCGTGCCATCTTTTTGCCCTTTCTTTGTAAGTGATTGATGATTCGTATGCATCCAGCCTCAGCTCATCCAATTCTTGAAGTTGTAAGAACCGATTTGACCCTGCTTCAGAATAATCCATATTACAGGCCTTAAGGGCCCAATATGCTTTCTGCTCAAGTTCGATAGGGAGGTGGCAAGCCTTTCCGTATACCAGGCTAAAAGGGGTTGTCCCGATAGGTGTTTTGTAAGCAATTCTAAATGCCCAAAGTGCTTCATCCAGTTTGAATGCCCAATCTTTCCTATTTTGGTGGACCGTTTTTTCAAGTATCCGCTTTAATGCCCTGTTTATGTTTTCTACTTGTCCATTTGTCTGAGGATGATATGCAGTAGAAAATCTATGTGGGACGCCATACTTCTTCATCACCTTTTCCATTTGAGCATTGCAAAAGTGAGTCCCTCTATCACTGATTAATGCTTTGGGAATCCCAAATCGTGCGAAGAGCTTTTTAAGAAAGTGAATAACTACCCTTGCATCATTAGTTCTAAGGGCTTGAGCTTCTACCCATTTGGATACATAGTCGATAGCTACGAGAATGTATTCATTTCCTCCGGAAGATGGAAAGGGTCCCATGAAGTCTATTCCCCAAACGTCAAATATTTCGCAGACTTGGATATAGTTCTGAGGTGACTCATCTCGTCGTGAAATATTTCCTGATTGTTGGCATGCATCACACATTTGAACTAATCTCTTAACGTCTCGAAAAACAGTAGGCCAATAGAATCCGGCATCGAAAACCTTTCGTGCCGTGATATTCACACCGTGATGTCCTCCAGATGGTCCCGCATGACATTCTTTCAGAACTCGATCAATCTCTCTACCGGCCACGCAACGTCGAATGATTTTATCGGGACATATACGGAAAAGGAAGGGTTCATCCCAGAAGTAATGTTTTAGGGTAGTGAAGAACTTCTTTTTATCTTGTCTGGTCATGTAATTTGGCAAAACTCTACTGGACAGGTAGTTAGCATAATCAGCATACCATGGCTCACTTTCTTTAATCGCCATTAGCCATTCCTCGGGAAAAGAGTCACGAATATTGGTGTGATCTGACTTCTCAAGATCGGGGTTCTCCAAGCGTGATAGATGATCAGCGGCGAGATTTTCAGCCCCCTTTTTATCACGAATTTCAATGTCGAATTCTTGAAGTAATAGGATCCATCTAATCAGGCGAGGTTTAGCATCTTGTTTTGAAAACAAATAGCGTAAGGCGGAGTGATCTGTGAAGACGACAGTTTTAGAGAGAACGAGATATTGCCTGAATTTGTCGAAGGCAAAAACAACGGCTAAAAGTTCTTTCTCAGTGGTTGTATAGTTCTCTTGTGCTACATTCATGGTTTTGCTAGCATAGTAGATTGGTTGAAAATGCTTTTCCTTCCTTTGGCCGAGCACTGCGCCGACAGCATAATCACTAGCATCACACATGATTTCGAACGGCTGAGACCAATCAGGGGTGACCATTATAGGTGCATTCTTCAGAAAAATCAAAAGGGGCATCCTTAACAAGAAGTTGTGTCATAGGCCGGGAAATTTTTGAAAAATCTTTAATAAACCTTCGATAAAAACCGGCATGACCAAGAAAGCTGCGAATGGCTTTAACGGTAGTAGGATAGGGGAGTTTGGAAATTGCTTCGATTTTTGCTCTATCGACCTCAATTCCATTCCCCGAGACTTTATGCCCTAAGACAATTCCTTCTTTTACCATGAAATGGCATTTTTCCCAATTTAAAACCAAATTAGTTTCCTCGCATCGCTTCAACATCTTCCTAAGGTTGGAAAGACAAAGGTCGAAAGAATTTCCAAACACCGAGAAATCATCCATGAAAACTTCCATGCTGTCCTCAATTAACTCGTGGAATATGGCCATCATACATCGTTGAAAGGTTGCGGGTGCGTTACATAACCCGAAAGGCATTCGCTTGTAGGCGAACGTTCCGTAAGGACATGTAAATGTAGTTTTCTCCTGATCTTCAGGAGCAATTGGAATTTGAAAGTAACCTGAAAAGCCATCAAGGAAACAGTAGTATTCGTGCCCTGCTAATCTTTCAAGCATTTGGTCAATAAACGGTAGAGGAAAATGATCTTTCCGGGTGGCATCATTCAACTTTCTGTAGTCAATACATACACGCCACCCAGTAACCGTTCTTTGTGGCACCAACTCACCCTTCTCATTTTTTACAACCGTCATCCCTCCTTTTTTTGGAACCACTTGGACCGGGCTGACCCATGGGCTATCTGATATGGGGTAGATGAGACCTGCATCCAGAAGCTTAATGACCTCTTTTTTCACTACCTCTTTGATGTTAGGGTTAACCCGCCTTTGCGGTTGAACAGTTGGTTTGTAATCTTCCTCCATGAGGATTTTGTGAGTACAGAATGTAGAATCGATTCCCTTAATGTCGGCAACACTCCACGCAATCACCCCTTTATATTCTTTTAAAACTTCTAAGAGCTTCTCTTTCTGAATAGTGGTTAGCGAGGAGCTTATGATGACAGGGAGTTGGTCCTCTCCTTGAAGGAAGGCGTATTCCAAGTGACTCGGGAGATCTTTCAGTTCTAAGGTAGGAGGCTCTTTGATCGATGGTTTTAGCTGGTTTCCCGGCCTCTGAAGCTCAATAGGTTCAATTTCATCCTGACGAGGATAAAAGGACACAGCTCCAACCATCTCAATTTCATGGTCGTCGTATATTACGTTGTTATCATTATTCATGAATTCGTTTAATAGATACTCGTCAATGCAGCCGTCTATTTCGTCATCAAATTCATCAACTTCTTCAACTAAATATACGGGGCGACCGCAGGAAGAAGAATGTCTCATAGAATCCTTAATGTCGAAGGTCAAGCTCTCGGATCCTACTCGTAAAGTGAGCTTACCATCATGAACATCAATGATAGCACGAGCTGTAGCCAAGAAGGGTCTTCCAAGGATTATTGGGACGGAATTATCTTCCTCCATCTATAAAATTACGAAATCGACTGGAAATTTGAATTCCCCCACCCTTACAAGAACGTTCTCACAAACTCCAATGGGATATTTGATTGATCGATCAGCTAATTAGATACTCATCCTAGTTGGTTTAAGCCCTGAATATCCGAGCTTAAGAAACAGGGAGTGAGGCATCAGGTTAATGCTTGCCCCAAGATCTGCCAAGGCGTTTTTCATAGAAAGCGCCCCTATAGAGCAAGGAATAGTAAAACTGCCCGGATCTTCCTTCTTCTTGGGCATGCTCTTTTGGATGATAGCTGAACATTCTTCCCCTAATGATATCAATCCTTCAAGCTTTTTCCGATTAGATATCAACCTCTTGAAGTATCTACTATATTTAGGGATATGATAGAATACATCAAGGAGTGGTATGTTGACGGATGTTTGTTTCAATTAAGACAATATTTTTTCATTGTCTTCTTCAGCCTTTTGATTTTTTAAACGAGAGGGATAGGGAATCCGTGAGAACGTTGGTCGCTGGGCTGGTGCTGGTGTTTGTGGGGGAGGATCGTGAGGAGTTGGAAGAGGTGTGGGAATCGCCTCATTTCCTAACTCGGGTTCCCTTGTGATGGGGTCCCGGTTGGGATGTGGGGGATCCTTGGTAGTAGTTCCTGATCGAGTAGTGATTGCGCAAGTTGGATCGTGAAGTGCTAGGCCAGGTCCACTCATTCTTTCGTGGAGATTGGTGAACTGACTTTCTAATTCAGCTTGCTGCTCTCGGATAAACTCCTCAAGACCTTTCAAGATTGTAGCCCCTTCCATGGTAAACTGCCCGAGTTTTTCCTCAAAAGGATCACGAATGGTGTACTCAGGTCCGTCCTTTCCTTCCGTTCTCCATTTCAGATTGCCCCAAGGATCACATTCATCGGTTTGATAAAATGCGAGGAGTGAAGGGTCATCATAAATATCATGACTAGAGAGGAAGACGCTTTCTCGGTGTGTGTCATCGCACTCATCGCTCTCGTGCGATCCTCCACATATGTCGCATATGAGATATGGGTTAGTTAGCCTTTTTGGTTCTGGTGATTTTATGAGGTAAGCTAGTTTCTTTTGTGCTTTCTCAATCCGATAATCTAAGGATAACTCTTCACTTGAGAAAGTGGAAATGCTTGACGCGTTTTCCTGCTCATTCCAATGGATGTCTTGATATTGGATGTATTCCTCTATTCGGTTCCACCCTTCTTCCGCGGTGAGGTTCACGATTCTCCGGCCAGTTGAGAAATCAATCCCTTTTTGATCCTTTCGGGAGACATTGTCGTAAAAGATTTGAACAAGCAACCAAAGGTTAATACCGTGGTGTGGAGCTTGTTGAATAAGATCTTTGTAACGACTCCAGGAGTTGGTGATAGATTCTCCATCGGGTTGATGAAAGTGCAGAATTTTGCTCCTAACTGCTGCAGTTCTTCCAGGAGGAAAGAACTTTCTGGTGAACTTAGTTGTAAGTTGTTCCCATGTGAAAATGGACCTTGGAGGGAGCTTATCGAGCCACTCCTTGGCTCGCCCTTGAAGAGAAAATGGGAAAAACAGGAGTCTAGATGTCTCCTTAGATGCTCCGTCGGCATAGATAGCATCAACAATTTTTAGAAACTGTTTGATGTGGTGAATTGGGTTTTCACTGTGGGATCCATGGAATTGACATGCCTTTTGGATTAGCCAAATATCAGATGAATGCAATACCTCATTGATCTGTTCCGAGGGATAGACAATGGCATTGGTGAATCCAGACACAGAAGGGTAGGAGTGTTCCCCAAGAGTTTTCGCTTTAGGAGGATTTATGGGGCTATTGGCTGGAGTGGCAAGGACTTCCTCGCCATTTTGACTCAGATTGTCAATGATGATGGTTTCAGGAGATTGTGGGGAATGAGGAGATTCTTCATCAGATGTAACTTCATCAAAATTGATGGAAGTGCCTTGAAGTTCTGAATCATGGAGAGCTTTTCTTCGCCTATTGAGCTCTCTTTCGGGTTCTGCAAATGGTTCAAGAAGAGTTTTGGTGGAACTGCGGGTTCTAAGTTGCTTACGGGGGTTTGTATGGGGACGTGGTTGTTGATTATCACCTTCCATGATGAAAAGTGATGAGGTTACGAACAAAGGTCACGAAGAAGGGGGATAGACTAAGAGAAATCTAAAAATGAGAAAAAATTTACTTGATAGGAATCAAGCAAAGAACCTAAACGATGTGGACTACTAACTAGCTATTCTATTCCCCGGCAGCGGCGCCAAAAACTTGATAACGCTACACGCGTCGTTCGGGGTCAAGGAAACTTTCTTTTCTTCGAGCAAGTTTTATAACACCCTAGGCAGTGAACCTAATCGTTGTAGTGTAGTAATTAGGGTAAGCCACGGATATTGATATCGTTCTCTAGGGGAATAGGAATGCTAGTAGGGAGTTACTACGCTAAGGTTAAGGTTGAGGAAGATTATTTTTTATCTTTTTATATTTTATGAAAAATGGAAAGGTACGAATCTCGGGTATTGGATTTGGGGGGTTGGTATTTCTACCGATTACTCTACTATTATCTAATTATCTAAACTAAGGTTGTGGGAGTCTATGTCTAATTAATGTGTGCTCGTATGATAGTTTAAAAAATGTGTTTACTTAGTTTGTATTACTCCTTAATTATCTCCTATTGATGGTTGAGTGTCACGTCTTATTCCTAGTTGCGTTGTGTGTCTAAAGTTGTAGGGTATGCGTTTCTCCCTAACTCTTCGAACTTACCAAAGGGTCTTGTCTACAAACCCACTAGAGATTATAAACTCCTACTCTAAGGCGCTCTTTGGATGGTTTAGCCGACAATTACTCAGGTAATTATACTCTAAGGTTCACAAAGATGAATCAAGCATTAAGTACACAACGAATGACCTATCGCATTACTAGATCATTAATCAACTAAGATAAGAAACAACCAATCAATATTTAATAATTAAGTTTCATACTTCCTAAGCAAACACACAAATAAATTAGCCGGGCATGGAGAACATGCAAGCATACACACAAATAATCAAAGACATAATTGAATTAATGATGTAAAGACTTATCTTGATGTAAGATAGGGTTTAAAACCCTAAAATACTGTACAAGACACCTTAGGTTCGGTTTTAGGTTTTTACTCCAAAGACTCTCCACACAAAGACTGAAAAATTTGGATTCTATATATAAGATTACAATTGCGACGGCGTCACCTTATGTTTAGTGACGCCGTCGTGTCGCCGCCATTAGGGTTTCGTCTTGGCCACGTTAACCTTGCGACGGCGTCACCTTATGTCCGTGACGCCGTCCTCTTCAGCTTCTGACGTCGTCTGGATTGCATCTAGGCCGTCTGAGTAGCGACGGCCTACTCTTCCACAGCTAGACGTCGTCACTTGAAAATACGAGTTTTGGGTACTGGGTCGTCACAATAATTTTGGGACGGCATCGCCAATAGCACCTGACGCCGTCGCCTTCTACTTTCAGCAACTGTGAGTGTCTCGATTTCGACTTTGGCCATTTTCTTCATATATTCGCGCCTTTTCATCCAAATAAGTGCCATTCCAGCATTTTGCCTTCACGAGACCTAAAAAGCTCAAACGGTGTGAAGACACCAATCTTTGTCTAAACTGGGAGAAGAGCCACTTTATGGTCAAAGAGGGCATAGTCCTTGGCCATAAGATTTCAATAAATGGGATTGAGGTCGATAGAGCGAAAGTGGATGTCATTGCCAAATTGCCTCATCCCACTACTGTCAAAGGTGTCAGGAGTTTTCTCGGGCATTGTATCCCCGATCATGTCGTGGAAAATTGCCATCATACATCGTTGGAACGTGCCAGGAGCGTTACATAGGCCAAAAGGCATACGTCTGTAGGCAAAAGTTCCGTATGGGCAGGTGAATGTGGTCTTTTCTTGATCTTGTGGATCAATGGGGATCTGGAAATACCCCGAGAAACCATCAAGGAAACAATAGTATTCGTTCCCTGCTAATCTCTCAAGCATTTGGTCCATGAAGGGTAGGGGAAAATGGTCTTTTCGGGTGGCGTCATTCAAATTGCGATAGTCAATATACACACGCCATCCCGTAACCAATCGAGTTGGAATTAACTCGTTTTCTTCATTTGTGATAACAGTTATGCCACCCTTTTTCGGAACACAGTGGACGGGACTGACCCAAGGACTATCAGAGATC
Source organism: Chrysanthemum seticuspe (assembly GCA_019973895.1). NCBI lineage: Eukaryota > Viridiplantae > Streptophyta > Magnoliopsida > Asterales > Asteraceae > Chrysanthemum > Chrysanthemum seticuspe. The sequence continues at coordinate 277,442,893 of BPTQ01000002.1, forward strand.
GGGTAAATTAATCATGCATCAAGAAGTTTGAGAACCTCTTGTTTGATAACCTCATGAATCTTAGGATTCACCCTTCTCTGATGTTGAACTGCTGGCTTGAAGTCATCCTCCATCAAGATTTTGTGAGTACAAAACTCAGGGTTGATACCCTTTATGTCGGAGAGTTTCCAAGCAATTGCTTGCTTGTGTGACTTCAAGACCTTTATCAAAGCAGTCTTTTCATCTTCACTCAAGTCTTTAGCAATTATGACGGGTAATTTATCGTCACCCTCCAAGAATGCGTACTCGAGATGAGGTGGTAAGTCCTTAAGTTCGACCTCAGGAAATTCTTCAGTTTTCTCAACGGTTTTGATTTCCTCTTTATGAAGTTCTTGAGGAGGGGGTGATGATGGATCATCATTGAGCAACTTCTCGAGGAGAAGAATGTCTCCCTCGATGTCAATTGGAGCGTGATCAATTTCCGGTGAAACCGAATCACTAGACAAGTATGCTTCAATTTCTTCCAAAATGAAGTCACTTCCCTCAAATGGAGTGAGATAAGGGGAAGGATCGGTAACAATAGGTTGAGAAGATGTGGTGGGATCCCCACTCACAGAATTGTGAGAATACCTAAGAAACTCTTGAGAGTACTCCTCTGAAGCAATTTCAATTACATCGATTCGGCTAACCGATTCAGCATCATTATTTGAGGAGTACCTCGGAGTTTGATCGAGGTTAAAGGTAACAACTTCATCATCCACACGTAATGTGATTTCATGCTCAAATACATCAATAAGGGCATGGCCCGTCCTTAGGAATCCTCGTCCAACAATGAGAGGAACCCGTGGATCAGCATCGAAATCAACGACTACAAAGTCAGCTGGAAAATGGAACTTTCCTACTTTCACAAATACGTCCTCGGCAATGCCAAGTGGACGGGATATGGAACGATCTGCAAGCTCGAGAGTCATGCATGTAGGAGTAAGGTCCGGAAGAGAAAGTTTCTTCCATACTGAATGAGGCATCGGGTTAATGCTTGCACCAAGATCGGCCAAGGCAAAGCATTCAACCATTCCTGGAAATACACAAGGTAAGAGAAATTTTCCAGGATCTCCAAGCTTTTCGGGAAGCTTCTTTAACAGGACTGCTGAGCAGTTCTTGTTCAGAGGAGTTTTAGCCATTTCAAACAGTTTTTCCTTGTTGCTTAACATGTGTTTGAGAGTTGATGCAAACTTGGGCATCAGAATGATAGCATCCGCAAAGCTTATGTCAAAATGTAATTCTTGGAAAATTTGAAAAAATTTGTCCATTTGATTACTGGCTTTTTCGCGGAGCTTTTGCTCATTTAAACGTGATGGGTAAGGAATAGAAGTTTTGGATTTGGGGTTTTCAACGGGAGCTACAGGAGGTTCAAAAACAACTCCTGGGTTTGATTTGGGTTTCGGGACAACTTGAGGATGGACATGTGCTGTGCTCTGTGAGCTAGTGGGTTGCACTTGGTCCTTTGTCGCCTCAGGTTCACTTTCCACTACCTTCGGGAGAGAAGAAGAAGAGGTAGTAGGAATAGCGGGTCCATCATATGAAGAACCACTTCTGGTTGTGATCGCCTTTGCATCGCCCCTTGGGTTAGCGATCGTGTTGCTAGGTAAAGTACCTGAGCTCGAGGGTTGATCATTTAAAGACTTCTTAATGTCATAAATCTGGAGAACCAACAACCTGTTCATTTCCTCTTGGGATTTCATGAATTGCTTCAATAACTCATCAGATGATGGTCCAGTTGGAACAATAGCTTGAGTTTGATTAGGAACATTCTGGCCCCTATTGTTCGGATTAGGGCCTTGATTTTGAAAATTTCCTTGATTATTGCCATGAAAATACCCTGGGTTGAGATTTCCCTGATTCTGGTTTCTGTTAAAATTTCCCTGGTTTTGGAAATTTTGTCCTTGATTTTGAAAACCGTTATTTTGACTAAAATTACCTTGGTTTTGATAACCTTGGTTCATTCTAGGTTGGTTTTGATTCCGGTTTTGCATGTTATGATTCTGGTTAAAACCGGGTGGTCCATGGGATAAGTATTAGCACGGTAGTTTGGTTCATTTTGAGGACGATATTGATTACCTCCCTGATGTGAAGTACCGGCTATAACATTGGCTTCAAAAGGACTACCATCGGTGGCAGTACAGTTGTAGTATGCATGAGGGCCACCACAAGTGACACAGACCTCGACTTTTTTCACTTCAACATGTGATGGTGTCTGTGTGAAAGTGACTTTCTTTTGGTTAGCAAGAACCAAAGCATGAACAGCATCCATGAGTTTGTCAATCTTAGCATCGGTGCTAGATGTACTCACGTGAGATGAAGTAGAAGGTCCTGCATTAGACTGAGACTGATATGTTTTTGTTCGTACAGAGCGGACCTGGGATTTGTTTTTTATGATTTGCAAGGCTTCTTTTGTGGTTTTGCTAAGGAAATTACCTCCCCCGGAGGCATTTAAAGAGTCTTGGTCAGCTTGGCTCAGACCATTGTAGAAAGTATCCATTTGCATTAAATCGGAAAAAACCATGATGTGGACACTTTCGGAGCAACTCTTTGTAACGATCCCATGCCTCACCGAATGATTCATCAAATCTTTGAGTGAATTTCATTATCTCATTTTTAAGACTTGTAGTTCGGGATGGAGGATAGAATTCGTTAACAAACTTAGTGACTAAATCCTCCCATGTCTCTATGGAACGAGGGGGTTGTTTCTCAAGCCAATTCCGGGCTTGTCCCTCTAAAGAGAATGGGAACAGAAGAAGCTTAATTGCTTCTTGTGGGACATTCTTGTATTTGATGGTCGATGCAATCTTGTTAAACCATCGAATATGTGCATGAGGGTCATCCCGCTCAAAACCATAAAATTGGCTTTGGGTTACAAGATTAAGCAACCCGGTTTTGAGCTCGAAGGTATCGGCCACGATGGCTGGGACAACAATGGCATCTCCGTAACCCTCGATGGGTGCTTGGAGAAGCTCTTTCATCGGTTTTTCTTCTGCCATTACGACAGGGGGTGATGGTGCTAGACGTTCCTCAGTTACGGCTGAAGGAGCTGAACGTCCTCTACGTTTACGTGGAATACTTACAAGCTCTGAAAGTGGACTTGTGGAGCTGGAAGAATGAGTGCGCATGCACTAAGTATTAGTTGTTATTATTTAAACAAAGAAAACGGAAAATCTTTTTGTATTTTTATCTTTTATATATATGTAGAAACAAAAGAAAAATATTTTTGTGTTTTTATATGTTTTAAGATGTTTTTGGATTTTTGGATTTTTATAAGAAAATATAAATATGTATAGATGATATGAACAAGGAGTGAATACTCAAATCACTAATCTGCTAAACGGAAGATTATTAGCACAGTTCCCCGGTAGCGGCGCCAAAATTTGATTCGCTCCAGACAGTCAGGTTTATCACACAAATCAACCACTTGTGAATGGTCAACCGTAATAAAAATCAAACAGTCTAAAACCAATGCAATTAAATCCAGGAGAGTTTAGGGTTTTCCCAGGTCGTTAAGTCCCAACGAGCTGTACGATTAAATAGCTACACGCGTAGTGATCGAGTGAAATTGAATGGAAAAGGTTTGTGGATTTTGAATAATTATACCTAAAGAGAAAGTTTGTAAATTACAGGGGCTTAAATGTAAATCAAAGAAAATTAAAAAAAAAAAACTAAATTATATTAAATAAACGCTATCACTATTTTTAAAGTTGGATTTTCTTGATTTATAAAACAAAATAACTTAAATAAACTATTTTAATTAAAGCGTAAACCTAAATTATCTAAAAACGTGACCTAGAATGAAAACGTGCGTTATATATAAAAATTACGCGAGTGCGCAAGAAAAAACGTAAAATTTGTAAATTAAAAGTCCTACGAGAGTAAAAACAATTTTCTTACTTACTATATGACAAAAGAAAATTTTAGAAAAAAGATTTATATTTTTTTTTACTTTTATATTTTTTATTATGAATTAAATACTATTTTAAACTAATTAAATGATTAAAAATACTAAAACTATTTAGAAAATTCTGAAACTTTTTTCTAAAATACTTTATGACAATACAAAGCTAAGAAAAATATAAAATGTGTGACAGCTTATTTTAATAAGCTGTAAATAAGCTAAATGGTTCGTATAAGCTAAATAGACAAAAAGGGGTAAGTAATAAATGTTGCAAGGTATAACCAGTAAAACACCCAAGGGCAGTTGGTGAGTGTGTTGTGTGGTGAGCTGGGTGGCCAGGGTTCGAATCCCAGCACTTGACTTTTTATTTAATTTTATTTTCTTTTTGGACTTTTTCTTTTTGAAACTGATTAAGCTACTGATATTAAGCAACTTTCAAAACTAGAACTTTTTATAAAAACCACTAATAAGCTCAGATTAAGCTTATGATTACTAATCAGTGGCAATAATGGAATAAGCTCAAGAATTAGCCAAGTAGCTAATAAGCCAATAAATAAGCAAAAGGTGAACTGAAAATAAGCTAGACAACTGATAATAAGCTAATATAACAACTGAAAAAGCTCAATGACTTAGAAATAAGCACTAAACAACTTCCAATTAAGCACAAGCTTGACTGTTTGCACAGGGTACTTTTTGGGTTTTCTAAATACTTTCAGGCTTATTTTTAAGCACTTAAATAGGCTTGGAAATGAAAAAGAACACTGGAACTAACAAGTTTACCAACTAAGCTTTCCAAAAAGCTAAAGCTCTCACTGTGGTGTTCACTGGTGAGCTTATAATGAGCTTATGAAAAAGTTTGTAAACATTGATTGATCATTGTATTAGATGAAATGGACAAAACAAAAAGCTAATTGTAGTCCTATTAAATAAGCTAGAAATTAGAAAATAAGCTTTGGACTAGAGAGACAGCTAGGTTAGCTTTCCAATAAGCTAAGATACACAAGTTAAAGCTAACTAATGAACTCTTGATGAGCTTATGAAACTGGATGGCTCAACTGTGCACAGGGCATGTTTTTGGAAAAGAGCTTAAAACAAGTTAAGAATTAAGCAGTTTATAAGGTAAATAGATATAAACTAAAACTTTTCTAGTGAAGATGAGCAGCTAAATTTTAATATCACAAAAGCACAAAACATGAAATTCAATATTAAATCCTATATAAGATTCTCTAGTTTATTCAAAAACTGTCTAAGTGAGATTTTGACTTTTTAATGTAAACTAATAAGTTGACTATTATGAACTTATGATTGATTCTATTAACTGATTATGTTATATTAACTTAAAATAAGATGAAATTAAGCTATGTTAACAAGTTTTAAACAACTGTGATGAATTTGATAAGCTAAATCCTAACAGTTAACAAGTAAGGTGATTTTAAAAGTGATTTTGACTTTTTTAACAAACAAGCACTGGTTTTTAATGTTGGACTGAGTTATAAGATCCTATTGTGACATAGAACAACAACAAACAACAACACAACTGGCCTCTAGCACAGATAACCAGTATATCCAAACAACCCTTATTAAAACTGTTGTGAAGCTTTTCAAAGCTTAACACTGATTTAAGCCATGAAACTGATTCATACAAACATTTGATGATATAAAAGACTGATTTAAGCTCATAAACATTAACAATAACAACAAATACCTATAAATCACTATTATACAATATTACTTAGTGAAATGATGAAAACTAAACAACTGAGAAAACTAAAGAACAAGCAGCCTATTTTAAGTAATAACTTGACTTATCAACACCAAAGAAGCATGAAATCACAGAAATAAGCAGTGTATAAGCTTTTGAACAGTGAATGGCTAAAATAAAGAAACAAGCTTACAAATTGTGTTTATGCACAAATCTGAGAACTGAGATCCAAGGACACTTCCTATAGCTTTCCACAAAGCTTCTAAACCAAATCAATCCATAATACACCTTGCTTCAATGCATCTTTCATCTTTCCCACTGATTTTTAATTTTATAACTATTTTTGAGTATTTTTTTATTTTTCTGTTTTGTTGAATAAAACTGGATTTTTAAGGTTTCTAAAAGCTTATAAGCTTTGTCAAGAGCTTATATGAGCTTAAGAATCCTTAGCAACAACTAATAACAACATTTGCATATTTTGAGAATTTTTAACAAGGAAATTTGCATAAAACTGAATTAGTGTACATAAGCTGAAATTGAAACTGTAAATAAGTTTAAAATACACTGAAATATGATTACAAGGTGCTTGAAAGCTTTGAAATACACTGGAAACTTAAATTATTTAAAAACGAGATAAGCAAAATTAAATTACACTAGATACATATCCATATTGCTTCGTTCTTTCTTTATAATGATCCTTTTGAGTTCCTTGTCGACCTCTGAAACTATCCCACTTCATTCCAACCTTTGGATCATTCGAAATCATCAAAACCGTGCACTTGGCACTTTTGGCGCCAAAAGGTAATTTGAGTGGGTTTTTGCAATTAATGCAATTTGGATTAGTTTGCAAGGTGGAAAGGAGTGAGAGTGAGAGGTAGGCAGGCTAGAAAGGTGATGGTGAGGTGGTAGAACCAGGTGGCGATGGAGGTGTGGTAGCAGCTGTCGATGGAGGGAAAAGAAAGAAAGGAGACGGTCAAACGAGGTTTGACCGTTTTTTATTAATAACGGAAAGGGTCAAAATGGGGTTTTGGACTGGGCTTGTGACTGGGCCAGCTGGGATTGGGCTTGTGTTTGGGTTTGTTTTGGGATTGGGTTAATAATAACAAAGGGAGTCCGTTTGGTTTTTGTAGTTAATACACAAGGACCAAAGTTGTAATTTCTCCAAAGTTGAGGGTCGAACCTGCCAACATTCCAAAGTTAACACAAGGACCAATTATGCCATTCTTTAATAGTACAAGGATAATATTTGATAATTTTTAATTTTAAAATATCTGAGGACTATTTTTGACATTTTTCAAACTTTAGGGACTAAAGTTGTCATTTTGCAATTTTAAATTTCAAGGACCAAGTTTGACAACTCATGAATCCCTAGGGACTTTAAATAACATTTTTATTTATTTTGATTTACCAGGGACCAGTTTTGACAACTTTTGAAACTTGGGGGACTAAAACTGCCAATTATGCAAACTTGATACGTTTTTCACCTGATTTTAGTATTTTTGCATTTAAAACACATAAAACACTTAATTGTGATATTTTTATCATTTTGATGCGTTTATGAGTGTTTTCAGATGTTTTTCCACTGAAGTTGCTATGTAAAAATTGCTACTGAAGTTGTATTTATGCTGAAATACAATCTGCTGAAGCCATTGATTCTGCTGAAGTGTTGTTCCTCAGAAATTAAGTTTCGGAAATTGAGGGACAAAATTTGACAACTTGAAAACCCTAAAACTGCTTTGGCAGTTATCCCGTATTATAGTTATATATACGGTTTATTTGGTCAGATTATACAACGGTTCATTATATCTCATACACAAACATACGGAAAATTCTCAACTCTGAATTGTATCCGATTGAATAATTTGGTAGAACCACCGAATTGATTCGATCTGAAAGTGTTCACACGCCTTTCAGAGTATTAAGCATATCCACATTGTTCGTTATTACTACATATGTAGGGGATATGTAATAATAACGAACACTATGGATATGATCAATACTCTGAAAGGCGTGTGAACACTTTCAGATCGAATCAATTCGGCGGTTCTACCGAAGTATTCAATCGGATACAATTCAGAGTTGAGAATTTTCTGTATGTTTTGGGTCTGAGATATAATGAACCGTTGTTTTAATAATGACCAAACAAACCGTATATAACATGTTACGGGATAACTGCCAATGGCAGTTTTAGGGTTTCCAAGTTGTCAAGTTTTGTCCCTCAATTTCCGAAAGTTAATTACTGAGGAACATAACTTTAGCAGAATTAAAGCTTCAGCAGAATCATACTACTTCAGCAGAATCACACTACTTCAGCATAAATGAATCCGTCAGCAGAAATGAAAATTCAGCATGAATTCTTTACATAACAACTTAGTGGAAATAAAAAATTTCTAAGCTGACCTGGCAGCTCGACCCCAGCCACGGGCTCTGCCCCTTGGACCCTGCCAGGGGCTGCCGCCCCTTGGACCCTGCTACCAGGGGCGCTGCCCCCGGACCCCCGTCCCTTAGGGGTTTCGCCCCTAAGATCATAATAAATTCAAGTAGGTGTGCACTCCGCACCTCCAAACCTAAATGATGTCTTATTATGATGAATTGGTCAAACAAGTTAATCCAATTACACTAAAATATCCAACATTCCTCCCCTATTTTAGTGCAATCCTTGATTAACTAAAACAAGTAATCTCAAACAATCAAACTTTTGCATAAATGAAATGTCGTGACGATTGAATTTCACATTAGTACATTACACATTCCAAATATTCGAATACCAGGGTGTCGCTAAGGATTGAACCCTGGGAATTCAATATGAATACACGAAGATAATGTACACAAAAGTTTACATACATAGTAGTTCTATCTTGACACATGTTTTACTAGCCTATGTCCTTATCCTTCATAAGCATGTCAAAGCCAAGTCCCAGCTTCTTGAAGCGGCTAAACTTCATGCTCATATAGGTAGCTCTTTTAGTCTTGCACCTACAATGCAATTTGTCAAAAAAGCTATTAAGAATATATTCATTCAACCTCCCTAACTTGTAGGTCTGAACACATACCTTGGGATGTTTCTTCTAATGTGTTCCAATCTCTAAACATTAAGCCTTCCACATTGAATTCAGCACCTAGCGTCATACTAGATGGGAATTGGGTATCTTAATATTAGAGATTTCTGATGGACTTTAATCCCATCCCTATAGCCGAATTTTTCACGAGATCTCTATTCAACCCTTCGGTTAAATGATCGGCTAAATTGTGTTGTGTTTTCACAAACACCACAGATATCACACCATTCGTGATAAGATCACGTAATATGCTATGTCTAACACCTATGTGTCTAGACTTCCCATTATATACTTGACTGTATGCCTTAGCCAAAGTAGCTTGACTATCACATCTGATAGAAATGGATGATATCGGTTTAGGCTACAATGGAATTTCATAAATTAAGTTCCTTAGCCATTCAGATTCTTTACCAGCTGCTGCTAACGCCACAAACTCAGATTCCATTGTTGAATCAGTTATGCAAGTTTGCTTTTTAGATGCCCAGCAAATGGCACCACCTCCAAGTAGGTATACCCAACCAGTTGTGGAAGAATGATCTTCCTGATTGGAAATCCAACTTGCATCTGAATAACCTTCAAGAACAGAAGGGAATCCACTATAAGTCAAACCATAATCCATTGTTCCTTTCAAGTACATAAATACTCGATTAATTGCTCGCCAATGGATTAAACCTGGATTGTGAGTATATCTACTCAACTTTCCAACAGCAAAGGCTATATCAGGTCTAGTACTAATCATGGCATACATTAAAGATCCAATAGCCCTTGAATATTCAAGTTGATTCACAGCAACACCTTTATTAGGCACAAGTTTTGTTGTGGGATCCATAGGAGTACCTATTGGAGAACAATCTTTCAGATTAAATTTATCCAACATCTTCTCAATATAATGTGATTGAGAGATAGTAATGCCATGTTCTCCACGTATGATCTTAATGCCAAGAATCACATCAGCCTCCCCCATGTCCTTCCTCTCAAATTTAGAGGACAAGAACTCCTTAGTTGTATCAACTTGATCTTGGTCAGTACCAAAGATCAACATGTCATCAACATACAAGCAAATGATTACTCCTTTACCAGAAGCATCAAACTTGCTGTATACACACTTGTCTGCTTGGTTTAATGCAAAACCATTAGACAAGATAACATCATCAAATTTCTGATGCCACTGCTTGGGAGCTTGCTTCAAGCCATAAAGAGACTTAACCAATTTACAAACCTTATTTTCGTTACCAGGCATGACAAAACCTTCAGGTTGTCTTATGTAAATCTCTTCATCCAATTCACCATTCAGAAAGGCTGTTTTAACATCCATTTGGTGAATTACAAGATTATGTATAGCCGCAAGTGCTAACAATAATCTAATGGTGGTAATCCTAGCAACAGGAGCATATGTATCAAAGAAATCAATACCTTCCTTTTGTCTAAAGCCTTGGATAACCAATCTAGCTTTATACTTGTCTATGCTTCCATCCACCTTCATCTTCCTTTTGAAGATCCATTTACTATTCAATGGTTTAAAACCAGGTGGTAAATCAGACGGTTTCCAAGTATTATTGTGCATAATAGAGTCAATCTCATCTTGGATTGCCTCTTTCCAAAATGCAGCATCCCTTGAAGCCATAGCTTCACTGTAGGTCCTAGGATCTTCATCAACATTGAAACAATATTGATATTGAAATTGAATTTCATTCCTTGATCCTTCAACCAAATATAGTTGGAAATCGCCACCAAAAGATTTGGTTTTCCTTGCTCTTACACTCCTCCTAGGCTCAGAAGGCTCAGGAAGAGAAACAGTTACTTGGTCAGATGCACCAAAGTTACTAGAACTTGCAATCATGTCTGCAGGTCTAGGTAAAGATGTAAACCTATCCTCATTGCCAAAATCAGCATCTCGTGACTCAATAACAGAGTGCACGGATACATAATCATTAGGTTCTATGACATAGAATCTATAGCACTTAGAATTCTCAGGATAGCCAGTGAATACACAATCTATACCTCTTTGACCTATATCATTTATTTTAGGATCAGTTAATCTTACCACAGCTCTACAGCCCCAAACTCTGAGATAACTCAGTTTTGGTGCCTTTTTATACCAAAGTTCATAAGGGGTTATCTTGTTCCTTTTATTAGGAACTCTATTTAATAAATAACAGGCTGTCAACATAGCCTCACCCCAAAATCCAACACTAAGGCCAGAATAGCATATCATGGAATTAACCATTTCTTTTAATGTCCTATTCTTTCTTTCAGATATACCATTTTGTTGTGGTGTATATGGAGCAGTGGTCTGATGTATTATACCAGTAGATTGAAAATAAACTGGATCATAATACTCACCTCCCCTATCAGTGCGAAGTGTTTTAATCTTCACACAATGATAAAGCTCTACTTCCTCTTTATAAATTTTAAACTTATCAAGAGCTTCATCTTTTGTATGACACAAGTAAACATAGCAATATCTAGTGGCATCATCAATAAAAGTAACTACATACTTTTTATTACCAAGTGAAGGTGTTGAATGAAAATCACACAAATCACTGTGTACAAGTTCTAATACCTTAGTATCTCTAATGACATTTTTGGCGAAAGGTTGTCTAGTTATCTTAGTCAACACACAAGTTTTACACTTTTCACCATTCAATTCAAAAGCAGGTATTAGACTCATTTTTGACATGTCTTTCATTCTCTTGTAATGTACGTGTCCTAGTCTAGCATGCCATAATTCAGATTTACCACAATTATTGCTAGAACTAGTAGAAGCCATGCAAACAGAATTATTAACAAACGAAATATCCAAATTTAATTTAAACATGCCATTCAAATATCCAAAGCCAATAAAGGTACCATGTCTAGACAATATGTACTTGTCGCTTTCCAAGACTTGCTTGTAGCCACAATTATTTAATACAATACCAGATACTAAGTTCTTACGAATACCAGGTACATACACAACATTGTTTAAAAGTAAAGAGTTTCCAGAAGTAAAGACTAGATTAACAGATCCTAGTCCTTTAATCGGTTCAGTTGCAACATTGCCCATCTTTAATAAAGATCCATCTTCAATTGGCTTAAAGTCCTTGAACCATTGAAGATTTTTGCATACATGACATGTTGCTCCTGAATCCACCCACCATGATAAATCATCATCCTGTACATAGAATGTTTCAGAAATTATTGATACATAATAATTTTCAACAGAATGATCAGTAGGTACCAAAAACAAACATGATTGCTTTCCAGGATCCTTGGATCCACTAGCACCAGCCTCGTTTTTTCCTTTACCTCCACCCTTAGACCTGCAATCTTTCTTAAAGTGTCCGGGTTTCCCACACTTCCAACAGGTCACTTTTGGTTTCTTATCAGAACCTTTGTTGTTATTGCTTTGCCACTTTCGTTTCCCTTTACCAGCCTTAGAGGATTCACCCTCCTCCACCATGTTCACAGAAGAACCAGCCATGGTTTTAGTACCACCAACAGAACCCCTTTCCATATCACGTATGGATTGTTCAATTTGGAAATGACTTCCAAGTTCAACCAGATTCAATTCCTCTTTCTTATGTTTTAGATTGTTTTTAAAATCCTTCCAAGAGGGGGGCAGTTTATCTATGATACTAGAGACAGAAATTGATTCATCCATTTTCATATCATATTGTGCAAACTGTCCTAAAATCCTTTGCAATTCGTGGTACTGTTCCATGACAGGCCTAGTGTCTACCATTTTATAGTTATTAAAATTACCAACTAGGAATTTCTTACTAGACGCATCTTCTGCCATGTATTTGGCTTCTAGGGTATCCCATAATTCTTTTGCAGACTCTACGTTTTGATAAATATCAAATAATGAATCAGACATACCGTTAAGAATATGACCACGACATATGTAGTCTGCGTTTTCCCACTTAGAACGATTACGAGTCTGTTCCAGCGTTTCATTCTCAATAGCCTCAGGGCATGGGGTACTCAGAACATACACCACTTTCAAATTCGTCAGATAAAAATGCATCTTCTTTTGCCATCTACGAAAATCCTGCCCAGAAAACTTCTCCAACTTTGCAAACGTCTTGTTCAGATCTTTCACAGAATCAGGGTTCGTCATCTGAATTGATTCGATCTTTGTAGGGGATATGTAATAATAACGAACACTGTGGATATGATCAATACTCTGAAAGGCGTGTGAACACTTTCAGATCGAATCAATTCGGCGGTTCTACCGAAGTATTCAATCGGATACAATTCAGAGTTGAGAATTTTCTGTATGTTTTGGGTCTGAGATATAATGAACCGTTGTTTTAATAATGACCAAACAAACCGTATATAACATGTTACGGGATAACTGCCAATGGCAGTTTTAGAGTTTCCAAGTTGTCAAGTTTTGTCCCTCAATTTCCGAAAGTTAATTATTGAGGAACATAACTTCAGCAGAATTAAAGCTTCAGCAGAATCATACTACTTCAGCAGAATCACACTACTTCAGCATAAATGAATCCGTCAGCAGAAATGAAAATTCAGCATGAATTCTTTACATAACAACTTAGTGGAAATAAAAAATTTCTAAGCTGACCTGGCAGCTCGACCCCAGCCACGGGCTCTGCCCCTTGGACCCTGCCAGGGGCTGCCGCCCCTTGGACCCTGCTACCAGGGGCGCTGCCCCCGGACCCCCGTCCCTTAGGGGTTTCGCCCCTAAGATCATAATAAATTCAAGTAGGTGTGCACTCCGCACCTCCAAACCTAAATGATGTCTTATTATGATGAATTGGTCAAACAAGTTAATCCAATTACACTAAAATATCCAACAACATATCCCCTACATCAATTCCAACTCCTCTCACGTTTTTGCCATGTTCGCAAGTCGCAACCAAAATGTGTTAACGTCACGTAGATCGGCTGGTCTTTCAGTTTTCACTTAGGATACGTTTTCTAACATAGTTGGTTCGAATAATTCGTGAATCACTTCATCATCTGATAACATGTCATAAGTCCCAAAACAGTTTATCTTCGTGTATCCATATATCTTAATTAAGTTGTAACTTTGATCTCCTTTTAACAATTGATTATCGTGTAATTTCAATAGATTATCGTGATTTCAATAAAATTGTCGGCAACTCTACACTTATTGTCACCGAAAAAGATATTAAGAAAATCATTTGTCAAAAATATTAATTACCCGTCGCCGTAACGTGCAGGTTATTAGATAACGTTTGATTATGTCCGTGTCAAATACTTAAGTAGTGGCATGGGTTGGGTTGGGTTGGGCTGGGCTGGACTGGGCTAATATAGTGTAGATGAAATTGAATGGATATGGTGTCATTTCATTTCATTTGTTTGATGATGATGATCTCCTGTTTCTCTTCATCCTGCTGGTGTCAAGTCCCCTCCTCCTCAGTTAGTATCAGTATTTCATTATCATCATCATCATCCTTGAGGATCAAGATCAAACCAATACCCACAAGACTATTGAATAACAACAACAAGAAGCCGACATCTTGTTTTTTTAATAACTCAAATTCATATGTACCACTACTAGAAGAAGAAGAACAAGTTGAAAATAACAATAATAATAAAGTGTTGGAGTGGGATAAAGTGTGTGACTCCGTTGCTTCTTTCGCGGGTACCTCTCTCGGCAAAGAAGCCACTAAGCATTCACTAGCCCGTTTAAATGACTACTCGTATAGCGATAGCTTGCGGCTTTTGGCTGAGACCAATGCTGCCGTTGAAATGCACAACCACGGCTCTTGTATCATGGACTTCCATTCCATCCCAATCCCACTTGTATCTATCCCACCATACTTTCTTTCTTTCTTTTACCAATAAGGATTATATATTTTTTCAAATGCTGTTTGTTTGTTTCTTATTATTAATAACAAGGTCAAGTCTGGAATCCAAGATGCCCGCCGAGGCTTCCCGCTCGACGGCAATGAAGCTATCGCACTTGTCTCCATGCTCCAGCTGGCTGACTCTTTGCAGACTAGTCTCAATTCCGCCATTAAGCAAGACTCCGTTTGGCTTCAACGCTTCATGCCTATTGCCGATATGGTTTCCTTCCTTCCTTACTTCTTTCAATTTTATTTAATTCAATTCATCATCTATTGAAAATGCAAATGTAAATAATGCAGATCGTTGACATGTCCATCAGTCGCCCATTACTCAAATTCATTCTCAAGCTTGTTGATCTAGACGGCTCTGTCAAAGATTCAGCTGTACCTACCTACATACACTTTTATTATATACTAACTAGTATCTTTCATCCCGCTTTCACAACTCCTTAGTTATAATGAAAATGAATGCTCCTTTTGCAGAGTCCAACCCTCAAACGCTCTCGTGAACAAGTGCGCCTCCTTGAGACTAAGGTTTACTATTCATCAACATTCCTATTACACAACTTATTTGCATTTTGTCTTTGTCTTGCCAATTGCATTCATTCAAACGGGTTCCTCTTTATTCTATTTTTATTCAGTTATACAGATTGATGGAGAGTCTAATCAGTAATGACATGAAAGAGACATCATCGTCTGTGGTAAGATGTCGTAATGACTTACTATATATGTTTCATTCTCTTGTGGTTTTCCCTCACAACCGGATATATCTAGGAAGTAAGCAACACCGATGGAAGATGGTGTATAAAATCAGCAACCGACCAAAAAAGAACCTTTGATGGGCTATTGTTATCAAGGTAAATCACATGCTCTACTTATGATTTCTTCACATGGCTATTTAAAACTGGATTTTGATTCCTTAAAATGTCATTAGGGCATGTAGCTTTATTTTCTGTTTCAAGTACAAGCTGTTAAACAATGTTCTCCCTAACTAGCTCTTCTGTATTCCTTTCTGTCCAACAAAGTGTCAAGTGGACTTTACTACTGCAAAAATGTGTATGTTTTGCCAGTAAAATTGAAAAACTATACATGTTAGAACATGCTACTGCCCTCTTTCAGTGGTCCTAAAAACCTGACTCGAGAGATAAAATATGCTTTTCTTGTAGTGGTTCGGGCACAGGAACCCTTGTGGAGCCACTTTCTGCTGTTCCACTAAACGATGAGTTGCAACAAGCAAGAGCTTCAGTAGCCAAGGCCGAGGCTGATGTGCTTTCAGAAATAACACGCAAGGTAACTAACTTAATCCCATCCCATCCATTAGGTTTAGTTTTCTTCTCTTACTTTCTGTGTTTTCATAATGTTATTCCTGCACAGATGCAAACAGATCTTGATGACATTGAAAATCTGTTCAATACGATAATCCGGTTAGATGTGGTGAGTACCTTCTGTGCATCATTAATCTTGTTTACCATCTCTTAAGCAATCTTTTAAAGAGCGGTTGTCTATTTCAAATTGTGAAGAAGGCATGGGGTCTGGAATTGAAATAAGATTTGTCATCTAACTAGTTAGCAGTAGGCAATCAACAAAAAATGAAGCAAATAAATACATTTAGTAATCTTTTATTTCTTCAACTTGGTGCTTTAGAGTTGTAAGTGAAGTCATCAATGCACTAGCCTGATACATGATACCTTTAAATTTGTTCCTATATATCAATGAATTGGTTTCTGTCACCAAAACCAATGCTTGTTTCCCTTTCAGGAATGACCATATAGTAGCCATTGTGGCTGGTGAAACAATCCATGTGTAAATTTCATGGCATATCCATTATGTCAACTTTGTTTCACTTCTACTGTAATGAATGCAGATCAATGCTCGGGCAACATATAGTATTTCATTTGGGGGCACTTATCCAGATCTATATTCTTCTGAGGACCCCTCAGTTGCATCACAACTTTCCGAAGTGAAATGGAAACTGTATTTGCCAAGAGCTTATCATCCTATATTACTTCAACAACATCGAGAAAAGATACACAAGGCTATGAGGGATGTCAGTGATGCTCGTGCCGTAAGTGACACAACTACATGTATTTTTATTGCTAAATCTAATAAGTTTAGAAACAACTTTCTAACTACTCAAATTCACGTCTCCTTATCATTAGTGTTATATTCTAATAGGAAAATAGAAGGAGAAGACAACAAATAGGCATTGTCACTCAGAGAGAAGAAGAAACATCTACAAGCATATCATTGTTAGAAGCACAGGTAACTCTGGGACCCGTGAGTGTACGATAAGCAGTTTACAGTTTTTGATCCTTCTGTACTGAATGCTAACTTAATGCTGTAAATTTTTCAGGTTGCAAAGGTGAAAAAAGCATCCCCTGTTCCGGTCGACATATTTGTTGCGCAGAAAACTAGAGTTCTGGTTGTAACTGGCCCGAACACTGGGGGCAAGACCATTTTCTTGAAGACAGTTGGATTGGCTGCTATGATGGCAAAGGCAGGCATGTCTAAAAATGACCTATATTCAAAGTTTGTACTGAATCTGCAATATCAAAATCAGCCGTCTATATCGATTCTGATGTTGTCTCAGTTTCTGAAATTAGGAAATTGGATTATAAAAAAGTAGCTAAAATATTTTTTTGTGGCTTCATATGAAATGAGGGTAAATAGGGGTGTGCATAAATTAGTCAAAGAACCGAGATCGAACTGATACCGGCTATATTTGGTTTGGTTCTCGGATGGTTTCAAAAACGGTTCTCGGTCGGTTGCCGAACCGGAACTGAACCGGTTCTTTTCCAAAATTTTATTTTATCAAACTTGAACGACGCCATCATATATTTATATCTTAAAAATATGAAGAAAAAAAATGTTGGTTTTCAGTCCGGTCCTTGGTTCCATTACTTTTTCACCTGAGGTCCGATGTTGTAATCAGGATATATTTGTCTGTTCAGAGAAGAAAGGTAAATAACTCGATATTCACTGGACCTGCATACACTGTTTGTCTGTTCTGTGAAGGACCCCTACTGTTTAATACGCTATCTCTGCACCTGTTATTGCATCCTAATTGATGTGTCACCGATTGCTTTTCCAGGTCTTTATGTGTTGTCATCTGAACCTGTGAAGATGCCTTGGTTCGATTCTATATTTGCTGATATTGGTGATGAACAGTCCTTGTCTCAATCTCTGTCTACTTTTTCCGGCCATCTGAAACAAACTAGCGTAAGTTGTAAACATTGATGAAGTTAGTGTGACATTTTATAATCTAGACTGTTTCTGCATCTCTCGCCGCACCGTTATCAATACACTTCTCTCGCATTTCAAAGTTGCTATGGTCTGTTGAAAAGTGCTAGTAAAGTTTTCATAGCCCAAAAGCTTAGATCGATAGAAATTATTCCAAATTCCTGTTTCACTATGCTTTTTACTTTCTTTATTCATATAAAATATGTTGGCAATGGTTTTTAATAGGCAGACGGCTAATCTGAAAGTGCTTTTATCTGTATCTATTTCAGGACATACTGTCGCAATCAACAAGCCAGTCCTTAGTGCTCTTAGATGAGGTATATATCACTGCGAGTTGAATTTTTGATCATCATAGCTATGCTAACATGTACCCCCATGTCCCTCGTTCAGTTGGAATCTTGACCACATGCTATCGTATTTTATGAATACATTTTAGACATCGGAACTTGTCCTTTCTTTCTGGGTATAAGGCAGACTTTACAATCACTCAATGGGGAGGAGGCAGGGAAAATAGTTTGGGGTCCACTGCTGAATTTATTTGATTCTATGCTCAGTAGGATTTATTTTCTCATTACCAGCCCTTGGCACATACCTGAACTTTCTTTACCTTTAGGATTCTAATATGGGAGAGGAGGAATCTAGTTTGATAAGAGAGATCATTATGTATAATTAGTTGAGTTATGTATGTCTTTTTAAGACGTATGCATTGATTAAGGGTATCTGCCTGCATGTTTTAGGTTGGTGCTGGTACGAATCCTTTAGAAGGAGCTGCTTTGGGGATGTCACTCCTAGAATGCTTTGCTGAAGCTGGAGCGTTGTTGACAATGGCTACCACCCATCATGGTGAACTTAAAACCCTCAAGTACAGGTAGGAAACAATGGCTCTCTTTCTCTTCAACTACAGGTTCATCTGTTATTAACTTACCTCAACAGCAACGACGCCTTTGAAAATGCATGCATGGAGTTTGATGAAGTAAACTTGAAGCCAACATATAGGATTCTTTGGGGAATTCCAGGTTGTTTTCGTTGTTAGATTTTCATTTCTATCTAACTTGTGATGTGATGTGAGTGGCCATCTGATAGTCAACATATGCATGCAGGACGTTCAAATGCAATAAACATAGCTGAAAGGCTAGGACTTCCTAAGGCTGTTGTAGGTAATGCTCGTGAACTCCATGGAACAGCCAGTGCAGAGATTAATGAGGTGACTTGCATACCCTGCTCTGCTTCGGACATATATTAGATGTCCGGTATTATCTGTTCCGTCCATTGCAAACATATATAGCAATTTGCTTATACGATGTTGAGTAGTGTTGGTTTAGTTATTATTCCCACACATAAAAAGTTAATTAGAATTTTTCATAAGGCATTTATTGGTTGTAATTATATAGAATTTCCGCTTAACAATTTGGATGACAATGAAAACTACAATATGTGACAAGGCTATTAATGAGCATAAAAACTAAAAGCACTTGGTACAGAGAATGCTTTCTTAACTGCAATATAAGGTAACACGAGAATTGAAATATAGAGTAACATGAATGGTAATAACCACTAACATGGAAAATGAAAATGAATTTAGATGGGGATCCTATTATTGGTAAGGAAGACCATGTTCAGTTGTGAACAAATGCTGAGATCTTTCCATTTTACCATCCCATAGTTTACATGTTTCTAATTGCAAAGCATATGTCTAATAGGCCTCCATGTGAAGAATCGTATCTTGTTCTACATTACGCGGAGGTTGTCAATGTTTGTGTTGCTTAGGTTGTTGCCTGCAGAGATGATTATTGGTAGGCTGTTGTCATATTCTTCTTCCTCTTTACATGCAGGTGATTGAAGATATGGAGAAGTTGAAACAGAAACTTCATGAGCATATTCATGAAGCACGGCATCATCTCAAGTGAGAACTCTTTCATTTTTAGCTGAGTAACCTTGGACATACTTTTTACTGAATAAATGTTTGTTATATTTAATATGGTATATCTAATTTAACAATTTCTTTTCAGGCTTGCTAGGGAACTTCATAGAAATCTAGTGGTTAGCGAGTGCAGGATTAAGGAGCATGCCACCAGTCAAAAATACAGAAAAATCCAAGAAATATCGGATGGTGGTGGAGCAGCGCGTTCATTACTTCACAAGAAAGTACGCCAACGCCGTGCATCCCCAGTTTTAGCGTCTAATGCAGATGATAGTCCTCTGCCACGTAAAATGGCCTCTTTTAGCAGTCAGTCCACACCTAAAGAAAGCGATACAGCAATGGTGAGTGTGAGCAATGTCAAGAAACGCCAATTAGGTACTTACCATTACCTTGTTATGTTCTGGACACTACATAAGCGTGACTTTGATTCAAAATCACTATGTTTAAATTGCAGAAAGAAGTAGCAAAGTTGTGAAGGCAGGTGACATGGTGCATGTTTCTAAATTTAATAAGAAAGCGACTGTGTTGAAAGTAGATCCTTCCAAAGAAGAGATACTAGTTCAACTCGGGAATATGAAATTAAAGTTGACACTAGCAGATGTTGTGATTTGACAAGAACGTGAGTAGACAATATGCCTTTTCTAAAGCAGAAAAGGAGGTCGGAAACCATGGTTACACAAAAAAGAAGAAAAAAAAGACCCAAGAGAAGTGGATACTGTACATATCCATATTTGTACATTTTCATAGATTCCATGAGCATACACTGATACACCACGTCACAGTTTTGTAAATTTAGCAAGGTTATGTCAAATGAAACCGTTCATAAATTAATAGCGAGAAACTTATAAGTTCATGAGGAACTCGGTGACAATCTTGAACCGTAGGTGTCAAGATATTAAACCCTGAGTTGACAAAAGGGCTTGTAAGCTAGCGGTCACTCCATGTGGGGTGAGAATCTTAAACAAATTAAGCCCCAGTTGGGACATGTGCCAACTGGTTGTAGGTTTAAGCCCCCGTCGCAACATGTGTGACAGAAAGGCCCAGTTGGGACATGTGTGACAAATATAGTGCGAGATAGTTTGACAATTTCAAAAATATCAAACACTGAGATGAGGAGAGGTCCGTTCATCATCATGTCTTGATCAATCAAGACTTCACTACACCTGTAACCTGTTATGGAACCAATGCCATCGTGTATCTGGTTGGGAATACGATTCCATAAGAACATTTGGCCGCCATTTTGCAACTAACAAGCAGGTAAAGTAAAGTACGGCACTTTGAAACAACTAAAAATTGAGAGCTAATATAATATGAAGATCTGGTGTATTGCAGATCAATTTGACACGTATGAGTCTAAAACCAAAGGTCATGCTAGAGCCATGGCATGGCATAGGATTAGTATGTTCATTTACACAATGAAGTACATGAAACCGCAACTAAATTTGACTGATGATGTGTATAAAAGCATCATATACCTCTGTTACCATACAAGTGCCACGAATCTTTATAGGCTACACTCTCCTACGCTATCTAGCGCTGCAGTTTCTCTTCTCCTAATAAACTACAAGTACTGAGAATTGATTGCGGGTTTAAAACAATAAGCAAATTGCAGGAAACCATCCACGACAGCTTGACGGTCAATGTAACGGTGGAACATGCACATGAACAATTGCATTCCTCATTTTTTTGTCTTGGTTTTCTTTGCAACCGGAGCTTTTCTTTTGACCTTCTTTGCTGGCTTTTTGACAGCTGCTTTCCCCTTCTTTTTTGCTGCTTCCTGAATCCAAAGTTTTTAATATTAGCAAATAAATTAAATCGGAGGATTATGTTCCACAGCCCCGAAATAAAAGGCATACCGATGTTTTCTCAGCTTTTCGTCTGCCTTTCCCGTTGGTTTGAGGCTCAGCCCCCTCAGTTTCATCTGCCTGGGGAACAGTCTGCTTATCAGCTTCATCTTCAGAATCAAATGAAAATCCTTCCAGTGTTCCTACCAAAGTGATGAAAAAAGTAAAAAGTGAGCAAATGGAATACTGCAATGTTGACATCTACCGGAACTATCAAAAGGAAATCCTGACCTTCAACCATGGTTTCAGCTTCGTAAACATTCGATTGTGGCTTCAATTGAATGAAGTCATTCATGATTGCCTCTATCTGAAACAAAAAATATATTCGCTTAGATTGATATTTTGTTTCAACACTTATATTAAGAAAACGGACCAACCTAGCCAAAGCTTCTCATCGACAAGAACTAGCATAAAAAATGATTGAACAGAGGGAAAAACTAAACACGGAACATGCAACTGAAAACAAACCTTTGCTTCTGACTGTCCAAAGCTAACCTGAGAAAAAATAATGAATGTGTTAGCCATAATTATAAAATTACATGAATTTGCAGACTGGGAGAGAATGGTACATACAACACAGAAAGTTCTTGAAGGTATTATTGTCGTTTTGTAGATAGTTCCTGAAAGAGAAACAGAAAATATATAGTTGGGTATTAGAGGACGCCAGAGCAAGTTGAAAGAACTCCCTATTTAGAAGTTTGTGGGTTCATAAACGGACATGATATACACAAGTAACTGCACCTGATGAAATGATACAAGCATATAAAAGAGAAATACCTTTTAAATCCAAAAACATATCTTGATCGCCAGAAGGGGAATCTGAAATAACCACCCTGCCCACAACACCCAAATCGCCACTTAGATCGATGGATTCACCTTCGCACTCCACAAGCGCCTGCAAAAATCAAAAGGTGGGTTACTGACAAGAAACTTTATCTACTATGACTGACAAACACATTAAAGAAATAATTGACGATGATGAAGCATTTTGGCAGATGAAACAAGGTACCTTTGAACGTTGGATTTTATCAGGAAGCAGCAAAGGCAAAGTTGAAGACGAAAGCTGCAAAGTTGGACTTTATTGTGTCAAATAAAGTGACTAGAAAGTAAAGTAATGATGGGAGGGAGGGAGGGACAAGTATTGGGAAATTACATAAGGTCCGGTTTGCTTGTTGTTGTTGTTGTCAGTTTGAAGAAGGTTTGGATGGTCGTCAATCTCTGTAAAGAAGGAGAAGAAGAAGAAGAAAGAATAAGGGAAAGTACAGACGTAGTAAAAGAAATGAAAGAAGAAGGGTAGAGTACCTTTCTTTGCATTTTGGGACTTACGCCTCTTGTTAGGAGAGTCCTCCAATTTGACAGTTGTTTTGTGTGAAGACGTTTCATCATCATCATCTTCTTCTTCTTGTTTGTTTGTGTAGTGGTCGTGGTCGGAATCAGATGGCAATGAAATAACAGGTTCTTGGTTTACGTCATCATCGTCATAATCTTGTTCTTCTTTCTTAGTAGCATGTGGTTTGGTGTTGATAGCAGAGCGAATAGGGAGTAGATCATCATCATCATCAGAACTTGAGACTGTAAACAATACTGATGTTGCCTGGAATGATAAAGTCAATGAATAACACTTAGGTTAGAGTAGGTCTGTATAATTAACACTAGAATCCATCATCATTATCATTATCATTATGATTATTATAATATAAATGAGGGGAAGGGAAGGGAAGGGAAGGGAAAGTAATTTTGTGTTGTGAGACGGAAATAAATAATGCTGCGTTCTGGAGTTGTAAATGAGGAGAAAAGAAAGTGATGGTTGTGGAGAAAGGAAAAGAAAGTAGCTAGGCAGGCTTGGTTTATAGCAAATAAATAGTGGATGGATCGAATTGGCAAAAGACAAAAGACAAAGTCGAGTAGATTTGAATTGAGGAACCAAATACTGAGTAGGTAGGTAGGTAGGTGAAAGAAATTAGGAAAAGGTGAAATACATGCATATAGAAAAGAAACCCAAGTGCAGAAGAAGAACAAGTTGCAGTTGCACAATGAGGGGGAGCTGCAAAATGAGTCTGATTGGATAGTTACTTAGGAAATGTAGTCAAGGTGGGAAGTGTCCTTGAGTGTTTAGTGCATATGAAGTGAAGCCAGCTTGACTGGAAATGTAGCTTCTATGTAAAAAGGCTTGATGATGCCCATATACAAGAGCCTCTGTGCTTATGAAGGTGGCAGATTATTAAGCACAGGTAGGGTGTTTGTAATGTATTTTCTCCATGGTACTAGTGTTCTTGCGGCCTAGGCTAG
The DNA here is from genome assembly GCA_019973895.1 of Chrysanthemum seticuspe. NCBI lineage: Eukaryota > Viridiplantae > Streptophyta > Magnoliopsida > Asterales > Asteraceae > Chrysanthemum > Chrysanthemum seticuspe. The sequence continues at coordinate 277,466,689 of BPTQ01000002.1, forward strand.
AAGAATGGGTGTGTTGCTACTGTTTCATGGACAAAATTTTTATTATCGACCTAAGTCTTACCAATTGGAATTTAGTACGGCTACAACATAATGAATTCTGATTGTGATCATTTCACGATGATTGCCATAATCCATATGCTAATTAAGTTTGACTTTTATATAATAATCATAGGCAGGTAGGTTAACATAATTCTTGTTTTAACAAAGTAAAATGTATTTTTGAATGGCATATATATATATATTTGGGTTTCTACAACAACGGACTCTGGATAACAAACAGAAACGTGGGTCTAAAATTCTGTTCTGTAATGCAATTTGAATAAACAGAAGAAATATGATTTCCTTTGCCCTCTCAAAGAGCGTAAATACATTTCAATTCCAAATAAACACATAGATAGATAGATAGTATGAATTAAAATTAATAGAAAAGAAGGAACCTTACCTTGGTGGTGGGGTCAGAAGAATGAAGCCAGTCTGGAGATAACTCTCTACTGCTGTTGCTCATCCTTCTTCACTCACTCTCACACTCACTTTTTAACCCTAATTCTTGTAACCCTCTTCTTCTTTATTTATCAGAGTTACAGTATTATTTGGGATTTTATTATCTCACTTTTACTTTTTCTCATATTCCATATTACCCCCTTTGTAAATCACAATAGTATTATTCTTTTTCATCTCTCATGTCACATATTTTTATCTCTCAATTGTACATCTCCATTTTGCTATACGCCAAAATCCTAGTCATTTTATTGGTTAACAAAATTACTCAATTCATCAAAGTTTACTCCGGTCCGTTTGGTTTGTGGATGAGTTTAGGATTTGAATTTGAATTTGAATTTGAATTTAGATTTTGATTATGATTTAAATTAAATATAATTTTTAAATAGTGGGTCCTATTTTTTTTATAAGAGGACAAACTCATTTTATTGGCTAACAAAATTACTCAATTCATCCAAATTTACTCAATTTCGTTTTCAAGGTTATATAATAGGAAGGAAGAAAAAAAAAAAAAAAAAAAAAAAACGAGCCAATGTACAAATTTAAAGGTTTTACGTATGTTTTTATAACAAATGGTTTTGGGGTTGATCTTTATACGCTTTTAAAGATAAAGATGTAAAAAGTTATAGGGTCAAAATAATGTTACCAAAACATTTAAGTCAAGTTAAATATACACTTTGATTTGTAAATCACATGTGAACTTCACAACTAATATCACAAATCACATATGATTCTGTATCTTCGGTTTGGTGACGAGCAAGGTACGAGAGGTGTGGGGCCTATTTTAGTTTTGTGTATGTGAGCATTTTGTGAGGTCTATTTGTTTAGTGGCAAAGAATACTACACACTAATTGCTGATGTGACGTTGATATGACACAATTGATCCTGTCACGATTGAGACTGGTCTTAGGCATGATTTTGTGTTCTTTTCATTCTAACATGAGAACACAAAACTAAGGGTATGCTTGGCGTAATGAGTTGGGGATTTTATTATAAGCTGAAGTTAAAATTTGCATTTTTGTAAACTTGTTTAGCAAATGGGCTTAAGTTTAGGCTTATTATTACAAAATTACTAAAAATGATATAACTAAATGAGTTTTTGTATATGTTAGATATTTTGATGGGTAAATAAGTAATATATTGCTAAAGTTTTTAACCTTTTTTATGGGGGCTAAAGTTTTAAGTTATTTTTAAATGCTTATGATTTTATAAGCCCACGTGACAAACAAAACTTATTTTATAAGCATATTTATTTTAAAAACCCAAGCCCTCTAAACCCCCGTAAGCCATTCCCCAAACGCAGCATAAAAGCCATGTTTTTAGTCTCGTATGTTTTGCCCTTTTTACCCGTCTTTATGTATCTGGGGTGGGAAAAAAAGTGTTAAAAGGTAAAGGTTAGGAAAAAAGAATAAGTTGGAGGGGTAGAAGAGAAAAGTAGCCGGCGAGGGAGGGGCATTCTATCTGATGTACCAACCTTTTCTTCCACCTTCCTCCTATCCAAATACTCACTAATCAACTTCTTTTGTTTCTCCGTCCGTCAGTCAGTCAGTCAAATTGAATTGAATTGAAAAGAAAGAAATAAAAGAGAATGGGGGAAGTAATTAAGAATAATCCAATTCAAGAAATACAAGTTAAGTACAAGGAGTTGGAGAGTGGTTTCAAGGTATGGCTTTCGAAACAATCTTTACCCGTTGAAGCCGCCGTTGTAACAGCCACCAGCTCACTCCAAGGAGCCGCCATCGGTGGTCTTATGGGCTCTTTCACTTCCGACCTTTCTTTACCTACCCCCCCTGGTGCTACTACTACTTCTCCTATGGCCTCCCTCCAGCAAGCTCAGGTTAATTTACTACTACTATTTCTTTCTTTTTCTTATATTTAAACAAACCCCCTCATTCAATTATTTCTATTCGATTTAGGCTCTTTCTGGTGGGCCCCTTATTCAAGCTCGTAACTTTGCTGTTATGACCGGAGTTAATGCCGGCATTTCCTGTGTTTTGAAAAGACTTAGAGGAGGCAAGGAAGATGTCCAATCAAGGTATACTATATATTTAATTTATTTATTTTACCCTCAATTTCACAACTCATTTAGAATGGCTAACTTTATACCCACCAATTGCAGTATGGCTGCAGCTTTTGGCTCCGGCGCCGTCTTCACATTGGTTAGCAGCAACGGTATAGGAGGTCCTAATCTGGCCGCCAACGCTCTCTCATCCGGCCTTCTTTTCGCACTCATGCAGGGCGGTCTTTTCAAGGTCCTACTTCTCTTTTCATTCCATCTCACTTCACCCTACCTACTCGCTGCACATTTCTTTACTTATATATATATCATTTGTTGCTTGCAGCTTGGGGAGAAATTCTCAAAGCCACCAACCGAAGATGTCTTGTACACTAAAACCAGGGGCATGTTGACTAGTCTTGGTCTTAATAATTACGAAAAAAACTTCAAAAGCGGTTTGTTAACCGACACCACCTTGCCGTTGCTTACTGACAGGTTTAACTCCTTCTTTCATTCCTTCCTTTTGTTGAGTCTACTTGACTTTTAATGTTTATACATGAGTCTGATGATCTCATTATTCTGCATTATTAGTGCTCTGCGAGATGTCAAAATCCCTCCCGGACCAAGACTTCTTATTATTGATCACATCCAAAGGTTGTATTGCTGTTTATACATATTCAACTATATTATACCCCTTTTATGGAAACCTCAAGGATTCATTTTTCTCCATTCTAGGGACCCTGAGCTCAACAAAGGGAAAGGAGATAGGAGAACATAGTTGCTTACGTAATTTGATGATATTAAGGATACCATCGTTCCAGTGGTAATGTGAGAGATAATGGCATTTTTATGTCGACGTGCATTTTTTTTTTTTTTCAGGATCAGTTTTGAGATGAAAAATTGCAGACGTTTAGTTATTGCTTTATTGTACTATATTCAGTTTGGCTAGCAGTTTGTTCACTAGTTCAAAAATGCAGCAGGTCGAATTTGTCGTTCACAATGTTATGACATACTTAGAAACCAATATAAGTGCGGGCGATACTACTGTTGACTAGGTAGGTAGATCGGGTAGGTTGAGTAGCATGTTAAAACTTAAAACTAGTAAATATCATAGTGGATCAAAATCTTGGAACAAAACTGGAATTTGTATACTCAGTAGTTGTGTGGAAAATTGGTTCGCAATCATATCTAGCATAGAAGTTCTGTTAAGAAGATGATCGAAGCCATCACTTTCTGCAAACAAACACAGCATCACCCCTAAACAAACTCAGTATTAGTCTGATTCATAAGGAACATGTAGGGTAAAAGGTCAACACGTAAAACTTTTGGTACGTGTCGACGTTTCAGCCCTTGATGTTATTGTTGTTCCAAATTTGGGTCTCATTTAAAGTCCAAAAATAATCAAATGCTAGTTTGATTTCCCTTTTTTACACCATAGTCAAGAATGAACAAGTATATGAACAGAATAATAGTCAGGTACGAACATGTATAAGAATCGGATGATTGTCGGGTATGATCACATAGTCTATTAATCGTGCTTAGACACTCAGTTCTGTGTGAAACATTCGTGCTCAATGTGCACTCAGTCCTGTGTGGAACATTCGTGCTTTATGCGCTCACTCCTGTGTAGAACATTACTCTAAAGTACATTTATAAATGTTACTTCGTGGCACTCCTTTTTCTGCTAGCGGCACACCCACCAAGCAATGGCTACTGTACTGTATGCATAAACTAGGCCTGCAGGATTGCTAGGGGCAATCCTTTTTTTGCTAAGGGCCTGGATAAACAGTAGAATGTCCAGTACCAACGGTCGTTAGTTTGTTTTGTTTTGTTTTTTTTTGTTTTTTTTTTAATATTTTTGAAAAAAACAAAAATGCGACAAGAGTCCTTGAGGTTTAACTTGCGTTTCAAAATAGGTCCTGTAGGGACTAACGATGTAATTTTTTTTTTACATAATTGGTCCTTCATGTTAGATGTTCGTTACACAAATAGTCCTACTAACGGTTGTTACTTAAAGGTTGTTAAATAACGACATTCTATCATTTTTAATTAAGTAGGTTTATATAAAACGCAACTCAGCGAACGCTTGATAACATGTTTTTTTGTAAATTCGCAACCGCTTAATTATATTGTTCACGCTTAAAATACTAAACATATCTAATAGTAAAACACTTAGCTCGAATATTAAATAATACTTTTGTATGCAAACACCCCGCTGCAAAGCACAGACTAAAAACCTTGTTAGGGAACAATCAACACTGCGGGTATTAGTTAAGATTCTCGTCGAGCAATATGTTTCAATTATACATGTTTTCTTTTCTTTCGTGTAATCTCCTACGTATATACTCTTATTTGAGACAATTTTAGTTATAACTCCATCCGTCTCATAATAATTGTCCACTTTGACTTTTTTTTTTTGTCTTTTTTGTTCAATTTTGATCAATAATATTTTTATTTGTGATATATAATACTTGATGAAAATTATACCAAAGGAAAATACATTTAAAACCCAATCTATTCATATATTTTTCATCAAATATTATATTACACAAATAAAAATATTTATGGTCAAAGTTTGACAAAAAAAGACTTAGAAAATTCAAAGTGGACAATTATTATGGGACGGAGGTAGTAATTTTTAATAGAGCATTGATTGGGATGGCTTACTTGTATGCTCAAACATATGTGTCAACATCCTATTGGGTACAGTAAGAGGACCCATTTCTTCACAAACCAATAATTTATTGTCACACACACAATTAGTCACATATTTTATGCCTCTCAATCATTTTCCTTTTTAATAATGGTATTGATTAAAATGTTGACTAGTCAAATTTTATTTTATGTATGGCGTGTTTAAACAAACTATACTATTTGCGGAACAATGTAAGGTTTTTTCAAGTTTTTGAAAGAGCTATCGGTCATTTTTTATTTGAAATGATTAATTAGCGTGATGTATCATTCTAGTTGAGCATATAGTCATTTCGGCTAAACTTATGATCGGTAATATCTTTTAACAAGTCGAAAATCTTATATTGTAAAAGAAACTCTGATACCTTACATTGAGGGAAAAAAAAGTTAGGTAACTAAAATTTAAGTTGAATTAAAGTGAAACCTTTTCATGCGATTTGCATAAAAAAATTATGAAGTTCAATGATTGTACTTATTATTATTATTATTAATTTGTAAAAAGGATTTTGTATGTATAATAGATAACTTTATTATTGTGTAAAAGGAGTTTGTATAGTAAAAACTTTATAAATTAATATTCAATAAAAACGACAATTTTTTTTTTATGAAGTTCATGTTTTACTAATTGATTTAAAAAAGATTTAAAACGACCAAAAAAAAAAAAAAAAAAAAAAAAAAAAAAAATCCTCAAACATAGCACATCATTTATATCTGAGTAACTAAATATACTATATCTATAAGTTTTTTTTTTTATTAAAAACGATTTAATGTTCGAGAAAAAATGTGCCATTATGTCTATTTAACTTCTTAATGGGCAATATATGCCCATTTTTAAAAAGAACAGAGCTAAATGTGCCTAAATTTTTAAAAAAGTTGTCAATTTAGCTCATTTTTTTGATTTTGAGCACAAATTGTCAACTTGACGAAAGAAATATGAAATTGTGGAATGTAATAATAAGTGGAAGGAAAAATCAGTGTTCTAAAAGGCGCGCCTTGGCGACGCCTTTCGGCGCTATGAAATGAACCAAGACGCGAGGTCTAGGTGTCGTGTGAAAAGGCGTGAGATAAGGCGCGAAAAGGCGTGAAAATGCGCGCCTTTTTGTAAGGCGTGACGCCATTTTTAGAAGAATTTAAGGGATTTACGGATTTGGGCTTGAATTTCTAGTATTTGGGCTATTTCCTTCTTGGTCCTCGTTATTTCAAAACTTAATTCCTATTTTGGCCTCATATTTGGGTCAGGTTATTTAGGATTGGGGCTTTAGTTATTGAAATTGCTCTTAAAAAATTATACAAAATTATAAATACATAAATCTATAAATATTTTTTTGACTTCTTAAGCACGCCTTATAAAACGCAAAGGCTTGTAAGCCACGCCTAAAATAGGTGTATTTGTAAATACATGAAAAGGGAGAAAGTCAAAAGCAGGATAATTATCCTCTCTCTATTAATTAATTAATTAATTAATTGATTGATTGATGATTATCATATGATCATCATCAACACTTGGTAGGAACATATAGGGCGGTCTCTATTTGCCTTGTACGCAATCAAATCTCTCTCAATTTCGATCTCACGTCTCCCTTCTCTCCCACCTGGTACTGCCATTTTCTTTTTTTATTTTTTTTTTAATTCTTAATTAAATTTGATAGAATCTCAGTCAGGGTCCGTTATCCAAATTACTACTACTACTACTTCATCTGAAACAGTATCCTATTCCTATCTTTCCATTAGGTATTTATTTATTTATTTATTGCTTAGGAGGAATAATTTTGATGATTATGAGTTTGATTGTGTGAGAAATGGAATATTATTATCCCAACAACGAACACCACCAACATGGAGGTGGAGGAAGGCATGATCAGATCGTTTCCCAGTTCCTTTTGAAATCTTTGCATATCGTCCTCGACTCTCGCATTCCTTCCATTCGTTCTTCTAATAATATTCTTAAGAGGAAGAGCGACAAATGGTTCAATCTCGCTCTCGGCGATCGCCCCTCCTCTTTCGATTCCCTCAACTTCTGGCACCGCAATCTCATGGAACCCATGATCATTGACATTTTGCTCGTTCTTCAAGACTCCGAGACTGTCGTTGAGAGATGGGTTGTTCAATACCAACGCGATTCCTCTTCCTCTTCTTCTTCTTCTTATAAGAAAACTTACAAGAAGTCCATCATCCTCTTGCGCTCTCTCTATGCTATGCTTAGGCTCCTTCCCGCTTACAGGGCTTACCGAAACCTAACTACCAAACCTTCTTCTTCTTCTTGTCATTTTGATATCAATTACAAGGTCTCTTCCTTTACCTCCCCCTTTTCAAGGTCCGAGGAACAACTCATGAAACAATACACTTTCCTTCCTGTTGAAGCCCAGAATGGACGCCTTTCCATTTCCGTCAACTATCGTGAGACCCTCTCCGATTTCAACTTGGATACCTCTTCATCTTTTCCAACTCAGATCATTACTGATTATGTCGGCAGCCCTGCAACTGACCCTTTTAGGGCCTTCCCCATCACCATGGATAATAATAATAATAAGAGAATGCATCCACCTCAACAACAACGCCCACACAGCTGGTCCCCCAGTGCCCGGGGACCTCCTCCTCCATTTACACATCTTGGCTCACCATCACCACCTGCGTTTCGCTCTTCCAGTGGCCGTTATGATCTGTCTTCTTCACCTACAGATGTTGTTTATGGTCAACGAATGAGACCACCAACGACCACTTACACCAGCTTTGATGAGTATCAACTGTCACCACCATTCTCTCCATCCCCTTCACCATCTCCGCCAACATACATCTCCGGTGGGAATTACTTGCATTCTCGGCTGCGCTCGGAGACTAGTGCCCCTGTTACTATACCTAATAATGCCATGATGACCAGAAGTCCCAGATACCTTTCTCCTAATAACATGTCTGATCCTAATCGACATTCGCTTCCACCCCCATCACCTAGAAGCACACGCCATGAACTTTCATCTCACGAGTCTCCTTCTGGAATCAGGTCCCTTAAAAAGTCAGACATGTCAAGGGTTGGGGACTTGAGCTCTGGTTCAGGCTCAACAAATCATTATTCTGCTCATAAGGTAATTATCCCACACATGTTTTAAAATGTTTTCTATCTTCATAATAAAAAAACATCTGAATCTGGTGAGATTTTCTAGGTATCAAAAGATGATTCAGGGAGATTTTCTGGTTTGCTATCATCAAGTGGTTCTCCTTCTCGTGTTGGATTCTCTAGAAGCTCGAGTAGATTGTCTCTACAAGATGAATTGGATGATATTGACTTCTCTTGTCCGTTTATTGTTGATGATGTTGATACATGTGATTCCCCTCTCAGGTAATTTTTTTTTGTCTGATCTACTCAAAATTATGCCAAATGTATGTATTATTTGTGAATGCAGTTTTGATCTTACATCACTGGAGGTGATGCTATCCATTCGTTGTTACAGAGTTGTTAGACTTTTTTGTTTCTCTCTTTGTTTTGCATTTCTTAGTAGGCGTAGAAAATAACCTTTATCAATGTCTCAAACTCTTATAAGTCTTCTATCGTGGAAATAGTATTCATCATGACTGTATTACTTCACAAGTCACAAAGCTCTGGATCTTGTGGTTGGGTTGGGTGTTCTGTTTTTGGGTTTGTATTGTGAACTTGAATCCCAAGGTCTATCTCCATGCCTTCCATAGACGTTAGGGAATATTCTGATAGTTTTTATCTCTAGTACACCAAAGCCATTGTTGATGTCAAAGGAGATTGTTGATATGGATGATTCGTAAGCCCATAGTTTCTTTTTTGGAATGGAAGTAGTCCCAATAGGAGATGGATTATGTTTCAGTCTGCTGACCCACAAATTGATTTAGGAAGAGGGCTAGAGACGGTAAAGGAAGTGCCAACAGTATGGTGCGAGATTATAACTGAAGATGATTTGACTGACTAGTTGTTTTGGTTACCATACTGCTGTTTGCATCTTCTGAACTAATTTTTCACAGGCTCTGCAAATAGGAATTGCATCATTTTAAAGTTAAACATGCATCTGTGTATCCATGTATGAATGAAGTAACTGAAGTCTTGTGTGTTAATATGGCATTTGACAGTCAGAGTGTCGGTGGGAAACAAGGAAGAGAATTGTCTTCACATGCCAAAAAATCACAAGATGCAGCCGTAGGTGCCCTTGTTCGTATGCTGAGAACAGCGCCACCTCTTCGTCAAGATTCTAGCTGTTATTCTTCTCACTCACTGAGTGATGGTCTTGAGGCCGAATTCAACACTGCTTCTGCATCTGCTTCTGGCTTGTTTATGTCCCGAAAGACATCAGATGCTTTAGAGGAGCTCAAGGCTTACAGAGATATAAAACACCTTATTCTCTCCAAAAGTGGAACTCCCTTGGTTACTAAGGAGGACATCTAACCCTTGTCGTAAAATGAAATAAATAGACTATAGCATTATCTTTCTAGCAACGAAAAGGTTGATGAAAAGAAGTTTATTTTTGGATGATCTAAATGTTGTAAACATCATTGTATTATCTTGTGGTCTTTATTCTTTTGCGCATACAAATTTAGAAGCTTACAGTTGATATCATTATGCTCATAAAGTGTAAAAACAATTTGATCAAAGTAATGGATTGTTGGTAGGACTCAAAATGTTGTCATATCCGTAACAAGTAAAAATAAAATATCGCAAAGTGGTACAAGAATGAGATATCAAATTCCTACAAGTATTAAGGCTAACCGGAGTGGCGTGAGCCTCACCTGGTGACGCCTCAACTCAAGAGCGAGCTCCAAAACTGAAGAACAAGTCATGCGCGACTTGTGGTTTTTGTGCATTCAATTTGGTGACCGGCCCATTTCCTTTTATAACCGTTTGAACACATTAAAAAAAAAATACGCTGCTTCATTGTTTACTTATAAATACCTACTAACTTCACCATTTTTAAACACAACTTCAATATTTTTTACTCTCATTCAAAAAAATCCCCTATATTCAATATTTTATACTCTTTTAAATTCTAATTTATGGCTTGTTCTCTCCCTCATTCGGTCGAAGAAATTCAAGCGTATGTCCAAAAACAATGTGACGAAGACGATGCGGCTCGTCAGGAAGCTATTATCGGTGTAATCAAACTGTTTGAGCAAGCAAAGGAAGCAAAAGAAGATTTGATGAAACAATACGCGGAATGCAAAGACATTTCGCCATAAAGATGTGTTGTGATTGTCAAATTTTTGGACGAGGAAGCCCGGAAAGATTACAAGGTTAAGGCCAAGTTGTGGAAATGTGTGTAAGAAATACAAGTTAATATCAGTCACAAAATCCGTTGGATGCACAAAAAAAACAAATAAGATGATATGTGTTTTCGTATCATATCGTATCGTAGTTTGTATTTTTATTTCAATGTCGTATTTTTTTTGTCGTATTTTTATTCCAATGTCGTATCGTATCACGAGGCTTATGTTTTAAATTTATGAATAAAAATATTTAAATTTCGTATGTTTATGTTTATAATTTTGCATGTTCACGTTTACGTTTTTAGTTTATAAATATAAAGTATTTAATTAAATAAAAAATGGGTATGAAAAATGAGGGGAGGGTAACCAAAACAGGTGAATGGTGAGAGGGAGTGAGAGAAAATGTGAATAGAGAGAAAGCTGACGTGACGCCGATGTAGATGATGATGGTGACTAGGGGTCTTATTCGGGTTGACCCGGTCGGGTTCGGGTCAACTCGGGTCAAGCCATATAAAAACATACCTGAACCCGACCTTGTTTAAAACTCGGGTCAACTCGGGTCGGGTCAATTCGGGTTTGGGGTCAACCCGAGTATTTTACATTGTAAAAGTGTTGTTGAACCGGGTTAGTCGGGTTCGGGTCGGGTCAAGGCTAAAAAAATATATGTTAGCCTTGATTATTTTTATTAGAAGTGATGGTCATTCACGATTAGGAACTTTGTAATGTGTGTTAGATATCGTGATAGAATAATCAACGGGCTCGTGGATTGGGCTAAGCTAATTGGGCATAAGTTATGTTAAGCTAGCCTTGTCTAGTTCGTGAAACCCAAGCCCAATCCAAGTCCATCTCAAGGCCCATGGCCAAGCCTTAGGGCATCATCCTCTCTTACTATATATACCCCTCAAGTATGTCATTTGAGGGGTGTGCTTGAGTGTGTGTGTGTGTGTTTTTCCTTTGAAGCAATATACAACTTATTGGTTCATATTTCTTCTCTCTACCTCTCTAAACATATACACGAATTATACATCAAGTCACCATCTAATCTTAATCTTTCTTATTTACGCATAACAGTTTGTGTTACGTGGGTGTTTGTGTGGTAAAGGTTGTTATTGTGATAAGGTTGATATATCTAAGGTCTACATTTTCGTGTTATTTGAGTGTTTTTAAGGCTATCTGTGCAAAAGAAATCATTTGAATCGTTGGAAATTTCTTACGAGTAGAAGTCAAAAAGTCAAAACCCTAGTTTTCTACTCATAACTTTTCTACTCATAACTTTTCTATTCATAACTTTTCTACTCGTAACTTTTTGGTGAAGAATCTTCGTGCTATAACTGTTACTCAGTGCTTCCCTCACTTGGATAAGTGTGTGGAACACTTCGACTTGTGGATATCTCTTACGCTGTGACAGTGTAAAGGATTTTTGGTTCTTAACCATAGTTTACGCATAAGCTAAAAGCTTACGAGTAACTCTACGCATAACTTCAAAATTACGCGTAAGGTTTACGAGTAACTTTTTGTCTACGCATAAGCCTAAGGTTACGCGTAAGATACTTTCTACGCATAAGGATTCCTACGCTTAAGGTTCCTACGCTTAAGGTTTCTACGCATAAGCTTCCTACGCCTAAGATCCTACGCATAAGCTTCCTACGCCTAAGATCCTACGCATAAGCCTCGTCTACTCGTAACTCCTGTTTCTACGCCTAAGCTCTCTTTCTACTCATAAGGTTTAAAAAAAAAAAAAAAAAAAGAGTTTTTTGGCGGGAAAACTTGAGTAAAATTTAATTTTTTGAGGAGACTAAACGTTCAATTTTTACGCGAAATCCAAATTTTGGTTTAACTGTGAAAATTTTGGTCAAAAATTCAAATTTTTGGGCCTAAATTCAAATTTTTCGGGTCAAATTTGGCGTCAAAATTGTCATAACTCAAATTTTTCATACGTCCTTAGAATTGATTTTTATAGTGAATTTCAAATTTTGGGCGAAAATTTTTTAAGAACCAAGGTTACGAGTACGACTTTCGGAAACACCTCAACCAAGGTTAATCTTCATCAACCACAACTCCTTTATCGTTGAATCGATCCTACATCAACTTTATCAAATCATAACTTCATCAATGGCAACTCAACAAGACATTCATGCAGCCGGTGCCGAAAACCGACCTCCTATGTTGGCAAAAGGTGGTTATCTTCAATGGACAAGTCGTATGCTTCGCTACATCAAGACCAAACCTAATGGGAAACTCATGATTAAATCCATTCAGGATGGACCCTTCAAGCCTCGACAAGTCCATGTCCCTGGAAATGCAGATGCAACACCTCCCATCCCACCATCCTCTCATCTTCAAACTGAATCAGAATACACTGAAGAGGATCAGAAACAAGTCGATGCAGATGACATGGCAATTCATATTATCCAACTGGGTTTACCAATAGACATCTTTGCTACGGTAGACAGTTGTGAAACTGCTTTCGATATGTGGGAACGTGTTAGACGGCTATGTTTTGGAACAGAAATTGGTAAACAAGACATGGAGAACAAGCTGCTAACTGAATGGGAAAAGTTTACATCTACACCAGGAGAATCCATTGAATCCTACTATGGAAGGTTTTGCACTTTGATGAATGAGCTTCTAAGAAACAAGTTGGCACCCAGAACAATCGTTCAAAACATCAAGTTCCTGAATAATCTTCCAGAAGAATGGGGACGATATGTCACTATTGTCAACCAAACAAAAGACTTACATCAGGTGAACTTTGATCAACTCAACGATTTTCTGAAACAAAACCAAGCTGAAGCGAATGAAGTCAGAAAAGAAAAATTGGCAAAATTGGCACTTATTGCTAAGACTCAAACTTCAGTGAATACACAACAACAAGCTTCATCATCTTCCAACAACAACAACTTGCAGCAATACATTCCACAACCACAACAACAATTCTATCCAGATCAACAATACCAGGAACAAGGAATCACTGATCCTGAAACTGACCCAGAAGCGACCTTGCAACAGATATTTTCTTTATTGGATAAAGCAGTTAACAGTCGCATCGGTAATCATGCGGTTCCGTATCAGGGTAATCAGTCGGGTCAGAATGTTGGAAATCAGATGGGACAGAATGTTGGGAATAAAGCAGTGGGTAATCAGAATGGCAATGTTGCAGCTCAAGTCGTTGGAAATTATGGAGATGGACATCAAGGGGGTCAGATTGTGAATCAGAATATGGGATATCAAAATGGGAATAATTGTTTTATGACTTCTGTTCAGAATGCTACCTCCGAACCTCAAAGACAAGATTCAGGATCTAGTGTCATACCAATGACAAAGCTTGAAAAGATCCAGTACATGTTGATGTTAGCAGAAAAAGAAGAGTTGGGAATTGAGTTGACTGCTGAGGAAATAAAATTCAGGTACCCAAAATGGGAAGATAAAGCAAACGATACTGCAACCTCCAGTCACACAATCAATCAACAGGCCACAACATCAAACGGTACTTATGACACAACTCCTGTCTACGACACAGATTCACTCAATGAGGTACCACATTCGTTTACTCATGAGAAGCCACATTTTGTGTCTCCCGAACCTTATTATGACACATATGTGGGAGAGAAATTTAACAGCAATGTTAACTCTGAAACTCCATATATGGATCCTAATGGAGGTCAAGTGATACAGAATGGTGCTAATGATGAGGAAACTCGTGCTTATTTTGAATCATTAATCAATCAATGTGGCATTGAAGTTGAGAAAGTAAGAACGGTCAATCGCGAGGTTAAGGCCGCGAATAAAAAATTGACCGCTGAGCTTGAGAGTTACAAGGAGCACACCAAAGCCTATGAATTTCATACAAACAAACTTTCAGAATTAGAAATTGGTTATCGAGATTCTGTTTTAAGAGAAAAACAATTGCAACTCAAGTATGATACACTTGATGTGAATCTGAACTTGAAAATCAAATCTTTAAACAAGGAAATTTCTGAACAAAATGACCAACTTTCTAAACAAAAAGCACTGTTTTCTGATCTTGAAAAAGAGAAGAAACAGTTGATTGCTGATTTTTCAAAACGAGAAGATTCTCTTCTTGATGAAATTCTGGATAAAAATGAAACTATCAAAAAATTGGATAATTTGCTTCTTACAACGGGTCATTCCGCTAAATCAAACAAGATGCTTTCTAATCAAGTAAATCCGATTTTTCACACTTCACATAAAATGGCTCTTGGTAACAACCCTCCTTCATTCCTCAAGAAAGCTCAGAAAGAACGGAATGTGTTGAACAATGGACAACCTTTGCATGAACCCATAATTGTTCGTGATTCTCTTGAAACGTTGGAACTAGCTGAGGAGAGTCGATCAAAAATGAAACAAAAGAATCCAGATCTTAAACCGATTGATTATAACAAATGGAACAAAATTAATGGGATTACTTTTGTTAATCAAAAAGAACAATCAACGTTTTCCACCACACCAAGTGTTTCAAACAAAGTGTCAACACCAGTTTCAAAACCAGTTTCGAAACCAGTTGTAGTTTCCAAATCTCTTTCGAAAATCGAACAAATGTCTTCAAACAATCCTTTTAACACAAGTGATACTAGAAGCATTTTAGATGACGTTAAAACTAGAATTGGGAGTCTTCAAGAGACTGTTAAAACTAAAACCACTATGACACCTAACAACTGGTTCTCTACTTTTGATATCGAACAGAGAAAGTTTTTTGAAACTCAAATTGCCCCCCAGCTGAATAACATCAACTCAAGGGTAATTCATGTTGAACAAGCACTTTTAAAAGAAACAACTGACTTTGTCAAGGACCATAAATCCCTGGTAAAGCAAGCTAATGAAAGTTTTGAACACATCAAAGTTTTGGAAAATTTGAATGATTCTCTCTTCGAAGATGTTATGACAACCGATATCATGTCCATTATTTTACAAACATATTCTGTTGAAGATCATGAAAGACTCCAGGATGAGACCTCCGAAATTGTTTCAAAATATGAAAAAGCTCTTATGAAACTTGAAAAAGAAAACGTGTCCTATTTTAAACAGCTTGATCGAAAAACAGAGGAATGCAAGTATGACAAACTGTCGTATGAGCGTGCCTACAAGGACATGCAAGAGCAAAATGATCTTTTGAGAGCTCAGCTGGGATGTCTAAAAGGAAAGGCTGTGGATACTAAGTTTGCAAAACCATTGACTGAGGAGAATACAAATGTTCCAAAATCGGTTTTCAAACCAAAAATGTCTATTTCTCAGCCTCCTCCAAAAGTTAATGAGAAATATGATTTGTCAAAAACAGTCACTTCACAGTCCCTGCCTATTAAAAAGAGAATTATAAAAGGTTTTGAAAAACCTGTTTTTGAGAAAGAAAAAGTGATTACACCTGGCATTTCTAAGAATAGTACACGGAATGTGACCAAAAATCCAGTTAAAGAATCTGTTGGTTCTAACAACATGGTCAACAATCACTATCTAGACGAAGCTAGGAAAAAGGCACAGACTCGTAAAGACGGAATTCTAGGTACAACATCTAGGGTGATGAATTCTACAAGATTTCAAGGCACTGCTAGTAGTAGTAAACCATTACCTAGGAACACTCTACAAAAGACTAGGGATTGGCTTGCATCTAAGAGTAGTTGCGCAAAAGAAAATGCTATGCCCTTAGAAAACAACACTAGGAATTCTAAGTCTTTTTCGAACAAGAATCAGTTTCCAAAAGACTGTACTGACAAAGTTAAAGCTGCTGTTTTAAACAAAAATATTGAATTTGTCTGTACTACATGTAAAAAATGTGTCTTTTCAGCTAATCATGAAGCATGTGCCTTACAATATCTCAAGAAAGAAAATCCTCATGCCAAGGCACAATCCACTAAGACACCAAATAGAAACAAGCCCGTTGATAAAATGTCAAACAAAAAAAAACCTTATAGGTGGATCTCTTCAGGACGTAGTCTTTCAAAAAATGAGTCTTCCGCTGCATCTGATAAGAAAACAACTCCTCGATCTTACCTTAGGTGGATACCCACGGGCAAAGTTTTCAACAAAATAGGTCTTAGATGGATTCCCACAGGAAAGATTTTTGATTCTTACACCAACACAGATAATAGTGACAATCATTCGGATAATGAAGTCAGATCCACTACAACCGTTGATAGTGATCACCCTCACCGTGAGGAAACATGTACTTCTAACACTGTTATTTGTGAACATTATTCTTCTGTGGATGCAGGTACTTGTAAAAGTGTTGAAGATTCTTATATCCCGTGTGGTAAAGAAGAATTTTATGCCAATTTCGCATGTGGAAATCATTTTCTAGTTCCACTCTTAACTCCACTTTTACTTGTCCCTACGTAATCTTCTTTCTTCAAATCTTCTTTGTAAATATTTTTGAAAAACAAAATACAAAATTTGAAAAACCAACAAAAGCAAAATACAAAAATAGAAAATTTTTCAAAAAATTCAAAAACAATATAAAATCAAAAAATCCAAAAATATTCTTCTCACGACATGTCTCTCGTATAATCGATATTCTGTACGTTTCTAGAAATGTCATTCAACAATGATACGGGTGTGTACAGATGCTTGAGCGAGAGTTCTTAAATAAGTTTTCCAAAACATGTCGTTTCTCAAAATTTCTTCAAATATGGCTTTCGTATACTTCAGTACGAAACCCGGACTTCAACATAATGGCTTCTGGACACATCAGTTCAGGACCCGCGCTTCAAAGAAAGGAAAGTGCTAAACCAATCACAGGTTTTAAATATTTTTCAAGCACTATTCCTAAAAACAAAATGGCTTGTAAGTAATTCAGCTTGCAACCCGATCTTTAAAGAAAGGAAAGTGTTACGCGAAATCGACTTTCATAAATATCGAGCACTTATCCTAAATCAAATGAAGATAATTTTTCTCTAAATATCTTCAAAAGATTTTTAAAATCTTCATCTTGCGTACCATTGATTCGAAATTCTTCAAAAAGATTTTTCAAAATATCTCACATTTGGTACCAAGATAACTCCCTCTAAACCCTTAATTGATTCTAAATTTTCTGTATGAAAAATGTGCTTTCTTTAAGGGGGAGTATAAAACAAAATTGTTCCAAAATTCATGATAAATCAGTTTCTCTCCAAATGCTTTCCGAAAAACATATCTTTTAATCATTTTGTTTCAAAAACATCATTGATATGCTATTTTTGAGGGAGAGAAACGTGATTAAAATGTGATCAAAAAGTTTAATGATCGTTGTTTGAATCTCAAAAGAGCTCGACTCAGTTGAAACCATTGAATTGACGAGGAATAATGTACCATCTCGAGAAACTTTCTTTGGACTTGACCAGGACGGGTAATAATTTCAAGCTAGTTCTCTAGTGATGTAAACGTGTCTCGAATCGGTCTTGTTCATTTAAAGTCGATTAATTCAAAAAGTGCGAACTCTACCCTCTCTGTGCAGATTTCAGTTAAAACAATATAAGCACATGTGAAGGGGGAGTATTTCTGAAAAACAAAACTCTCAAGGTGTTAACAAAATGTTTTGATAATCATAAACACTCTGAGAGATTTTCAAGAAAAATGGTTTTATGGCAACAATAGGACAGTCATGGAGTTATAAGGTGACTAAGGATAGGAAATCTGTCCTATGATCCGCCAGAGCCGGAGGGATCTACCCAAGGACATCACCAATAGTTTAGAACTAGAAGTCCTTAGGTATGATTGAAAAAAAAGGAATAATGTGAGAAAGGAGAAAGAAGGGGTTGAAGAATTAAAAAGAAATGTAATGAAAAAGGGTGAAAAGAAATAGCCCTCCATATTCAACCTTAGGGCAGAAACCGGGTTCAATACATATGCTACTAGTTGTCACTAGATGACACTGGTATTGAAGACCAAGACGTCATGGACCCAGTGACGCACTGCACTAAACCTTCTAGCCACTCAATTCCTCTCAAAAGGGATTTGTTTCATTCTCACTGGGAACCTTACATAATCTATCGACTTTCTCTTAGAGATTGTTGATATTGAAGAAGGAGACCCTCTCCCTAGTCTCCGCTCAGGAAAACCAAAATGCACTATTGAGTCTAGAGCCACGAGATTCATCAAAAGATCTCATAGGAACACTTGACATGACATCGCTTGTTGTTCATCAATAAGGGCACAAGTGATATATTCTAGAGTCCTACACAGGTCTTAGCAATCTGCCAGAACATTTATGAGAAGTTTCACATCTGTGATCTTCAGTGATTGAATGGAAACTCCTGCCAGGGTCAACATCAAGCAGCCCTGACAGCAGGTCACTTCGGTAATTCCGTGGATTAAGCTTAGTGTGTCTCAAATGGTCTACAGTCGTGAGGTGATGCTTCGGTGTACCTCAGCGACTCATCTGAACTGTAGATGTACTTCGGTATATCGCGTTATCTCACTTGTGGGACTCCAGTTCAGGAACGGACCTTGTGAGAATTAGAGACGTGTTTTCACACTATGCTGTTAACACCCTCGAAATTCAAACTTGTAAGTGCCGGAATCCGCTTATTACTAACCTGTTTTATGTTTTCTTCTTATGGAAGCTCCGGAGCGGATGGATCGTGCAGACTCGCCACATGCTCATACCAACAACATATGAACGTTCTCATCAAAATCAAAGGCAACTCAAAGTTAAAGATGATTCTTCGTCAATGTCAAAGAATCTACAAAGTGTAAAGACTTGAGAACTAAGTCATTGGTAAATCAAAGTCAAATAGAAGTGTGAGCATGGTGGAGAAAGACGTGGAGACACCTAACCAACGAAGTTGACAATGGCAGACAACCACATTAACTGATCACAAAGCATGAAGGAACAAAGAATTAAGACTATTCTATATCTACTCACAAAGTTCAAGCTCAAAAAGATTAAAGACCTATTCAAGTGGAGCATCTTTTGAATGACCACCCCTTAGGGGGAGATTGTTAGCCTTGATTATTTTTATTAGAAGTGATGGTCATTCACGATTAGGAACTTTGTAATGTGTGTTAGATATCGTGATAGAATAGTCAACGGGCTCGTGGATTGGGCTAAGCTAATTGGGCATAAGTTATGTTAAGCTAGCCTTGTCTAGTTCGTGAAACCCAAGCCCAATCCAAGTCCATCTCAAGGCCCATGGCCAAGCCTTAGGGCATCATCCTCTCTTACTATATATACCCCTCAAGTATGTCATTTGAGGGGTGTGCTTGAGTGTGTGTGTGTGTGTTTTTCCTTTGAAGCAATATACAACTTATTGGTTCATATTTCTTCTCTCTACCTCTCTAAACATATACACGAATTATACATCAAGTCACCATCTAATCTTAATCTTTCTTATTTACGCATAACAGTTTGTGTTACGTGGGTGTTTGTGTGGTAAAGGTTGTTATTGTGATAAGGTTGATATATCTAAGGTCCTACAATATACCCGAACCCGACCTTGTTTAGAACTCGGGTCAATTCGGGTTGACCCGATTGAACCGAATATATTTTTGAATCCGATTGACCCGACCCGAATTGACTCGGGTCGGGTTCGGGTCGGGTCAGCCCGAATGACACCCCTAATGGTGACCACTCCTTCAATCAGTGAATAGATAGAAATGAATGAAATAATTTCAAACTATCAAGAGGGTATGACATTTGTTGTAAAGAATTCGTTTTCAAATAAGAAACAAAAATACAGGAGTATTGGTGTATCTTTTAAAAAGTAAAAAAGAAAGATAAAATAATTTAAACTATTGTTTGAAAACTTATACTCTCTCCGTCTCAAAATTATAGTCCCTTATTGACTTTTTCGGTCTTTCTTTTACAACTTTGACCTTAAATATTTTTGTTTGTGTTATATAATACTTGATACAAATTATATGAATGGATTGTGTTTTAAATGTATTTTTCATTGGTATATTTTTCATCAACTATTGTATAACACAAACAAAAATATTTAAGGTCAAAGTTAAAAAGGCAAGACCGAAAAAGTCAATAAGGGACTATAATTTTAGGACGGAGGTAGTATTATGATGATAAATTCTTTACAATTACTCTTTCCGTCTTAATTTTATTGTCAATAACTCAATATTTTCTTTTTAGTTGGCCCCAAATTAAGTTTGTCCACGTATATATAGTAGTTGGAATTGTTTAAGTTTACTATATTAGTGTTAATCAAAATTGTTATTAACAAAATTATATGAACACATTAAGGCCTGTTTGTTTGATAGGTTTCCTACTGTTAGTATGGATTGATAGTTTAAATATGTAGTTTGGTTTAAGGAATTTGGAATAAAAGAAATAATTTAATCCAAAACTTGATTCCACACTAGATTGATAGGACTCGGATGAAAGTTCTGACTTTTGTACTTTTACTCTTAAACTCGATCACATATTTTGTACTTTTCTCTTAAATAGTTTATTTCTCTCTCTCAACTTTCTTCAAATAATACTTTAATATTCATTATTAATTTATAACTAAAATATAATCTTATATAATTGTAAATTTTTTTTATTCACAATTTCTATCAAATCATTCCAAATTCGAATTCGAATTCTAAACCCACTTACTAACCAAACGGGCCCTAAATAAATGTAAAATTTTGTTTTTCATAAAATTGAACTCTAGAAAAGAGTACCAATTAGAAAAGAAAGGGGCTAGTTAGTTACAACAAGTTGTGTTTTGGTTTTCTGTCCTTCCTTCCTGTCGTTTAAATATTCGATTTTCTTTTCCAAAAAAGGAGGTTTGTTCCCTCCTTTGGTTTTGAATCGCTTCGTTTCTTTCTTTCATTCTGTGATAAGAAAAAGAAAAGAAGAAAAATGAGTATGAGTTGCTGCCCTTTTTGCTCACAACAAGTTCTTTCCATAGACCTCCAAAGGTACCTTTAATTATCCTTTTAATAATAATATCCTTTTAATTTTAATTTTCAATTTTAATTTTTCATCATGTCGTCAGGCACGCAAACAGTCACTTTGAGGATCAGGATGATCAACAACACCATGTCCAATTGGTTACTTCTCTTTTTTATTCATTTATTTATTTGTATCCTAATAATTAGTTTTAGATTTATTATTAAGGGGTTACTTAGTAAGTAAGTATACTGTTTTCCTGCCAGGTTGACATCCAATCCCAAACTGTCCCTTGTTCCCCACAGCCCAGCTCCACCACCACCAACCTCATGACCTTGTTGAAAAACTGTCTCGACACCGAGCCTGCTGGCACTACTAGTATTTTGTCAGGTTACGTTCATCACTTCCACAGTATCGACTTTGAAGATGTTGGTTGGGGCTGCGGCTGGCGCAACATCCAAATGCTTACTTCTCATTTGCTTTTCCAAAGGCCTCAAGAAGCCAACCCACTCCTCTTTGGCGGATCTGGCTTCGTCCCCGACATCCCTTCACTCCAAACGTGGCTTGAAGTTGCATGGAACAAAGGATTTGATACACCTGGCTCAAATCACTTCAATCGCAAGATATCTGGGAAACGCGCTTGGATTGGTACCACTGAGTGCGCTGCACTTTTCCGTTCTTTTGGTCTTCGTGCCCGCATTGTGGATTTTACTACTTCTTCAACTGGGACGTCGTCAAGTAGCAAGTCGACCCCCCAACTTGTTGGACCAATGGATAGATATCTGAATCGACCTCATCATGATGCAAGTTCTAGCAACAACAACAACAACAACAAATGTGTGGGAGAAATAGTTAAGGGTCATCAGCTTCTTTTCAATTGGGTGCGCTCTTACTTTTCTGACACTAATATGACCACCAACTCAGGTGGCAACCGGGTTATTGTCACTCACAAAGCGTAAGTCTATCTGTTTGGTGTCAATTTGATTCCTATATAACTTGTACTTCTCTTTTCCAAATGGCTCATTGATCTTATAGAAACTCATTGAACACAGGCCCTTGTATTTCCAGCATGATGGACATTCAAGAACTATAGTTGGAATTCAGTTGAAGCGTTTACCAAATGGGACGAACCAACACAACTTACTGATTTTCGATCCTGCTCATGTGAGTACTTATATGTTTTTTAGTTTCCAGAAAATATTAGTGCCTGTATGCCGTATGGGTGATTTCATATGCTATGGGATCACTTTCTGCATAGTGATAGGGATCTTAAAGCGACTGACTAAATAGTTTCCTTTTTGAAGATTTAAATATATTCTACAGTATCATTTTTTCCCAATGACTATGGGGTTGGGAGTGGTTGCCGCGTGATTTTGTACAAATGACATATTAATAGGATGCATATAACTTTGCTCTGCCAGAAAACACAAGTTCTAGAGAGTTGCCTGAGCAAAAAGTTTGGATGGCAAAGGTATATAAAAAGAGGGGTCCACACTCTGAAGAAAACTGAGTACCAGGTGGGTTATCTGCGTTTATTATTCGCTTACTGGTATATGATCATGTTATGGCAAGAAGCTAACAGTGTGGTTTTGTTTTCAGTTATGTTATATAGATCCTGGAATTGCCACTGGAGCCGAGATGCAGAAGCTTAAGACCTTGGATAGTACCCATTTTGAATTTTAACATCTAATCGGTGTGCACATGTATTCTACCAGCTTAAGAACCGTGCTGCTTGATGTTCAAAACTTGTTTCTTTGGTTATTATTTGAGGAGAGGATATGTTAGTTGAACAGCTTGTAGTTGTTAATCTGTTACCTATCTCCAAGCATCAGAAATTCTCCAGCAGAATTCCATGTGCAGAACATCGATATTATTAAATCTACGTAAATAATATTCAAAGCCACCTCTTGTCAAGTGGTAACATAGCTTGTAATAACACATTACAGATAAAAGTTGGTGGTCATTTGTGTATTTATAAAAGTAATCTGCTCGCTGTTAAATAAAAGAAATGTAGTAATATTTTATGAAAAGTATGTTTGGACCTGTAGGCTTATTGTAAGCTACATTTCCATCACATAACTGTCAAGTTGAGTTCAAAGAACAATCAAGCATATGGCAACATCGTTTTCCAGAAATTCAGAATCCGAAAAATGAAATGGCAATAAAAAGAACTGATCAAGAAATGCCTATGTTTTTAAAGAGAGGTGCCTGCAAGAAAGAGTGAAATTAAGGGGTCTATCTAAGAAACAGCAATAACCTTGTAGTAGTGTGAGGAGTGAAATAGGATGATTTTATGTTTGTTGATGCATAGGAAATCAATGCTGATTTTTCCCTTACGAAAAAGAAAAAAAACCAAAGCTACAGTACTTACTAAGAGGGTTAGAAAGAGAACTAAGACGGGTTCCAAGTAAAAACAGCTAATAAGGTGTGTTCATTGTAATTCAATAAGTTTGACTGGAAGCTTAAACATGAGATTCATAAGGCCAAATCAAAATACAATGTACAAATCACAGTCACCTACTTACTCTCTAACACTAGATGATGGACATTCATTCTCCATAAACTTGTTTTAAGGATTTTCAACATCTCTGCAGTCTCTTCTTTACAGTTCCTCTCCCCAAAACATTCCCCACCTTTTGGCACAGATCTGACAGACTGACGGTATATAATTATTACTCCTACTATTGTCATTATTTCACTCTCTCATACAATGTACATGTAGCTACCACTAACTTGGCTTTGTCTTGTTTCTTCATGTTTATTTTATTGATGACGGGCGACCAACTCCTCATGTAACCTACTGAACACTAGTTTTACAGGAATACAAGCAACTGCTGCAGCTGCTGGTTTCATCACTCCCTCCTCTGCTCTTAAATCACTAATCTGATCTCCACCACCACCTATTGAAGACAAAGTTCTTATTTTTTGGCTGTGAGATAAAACGCTCCTCCTTTGTGGCTTTTTCTGGAGCTTTGGTGAAGGCCATTTTCTTGAAATGCTTCCCCCCTTTCTATTATTATATTTTCTCTCTTCATCTGCTGCTGCATAGTCTTCATCTTGTGCTGGGGGCCGAGGAACCCTGCACTTGGCAGTCCTCCTAGCAGTCCTCCATGGTTGAAGTGCTGTGTCATCAGGATCTAATACTAATGATTCTGTTTGGTACTCATAAGTTTCTGCTGCAGAAAGAATGATATCAGATGAACCGTCTTGTATGGTTTCTACTGGGATAGGGTGACCTACTATTGCCTTGTCATTCAACTTGCTCATGAGTGAAATCATGGGAACATGTTCTCTCTGATAACCTGATTGGACTTGTACGTCAACATCAATCAACATCGACTTCATCCTCCCCCCAAACTGAAGGCTGCTCATGTATGCAAGAGAAGAATCATGGTAATCGGTCGGCTGCTGCTCCCAGTATCCTTCCACAGAATTGATCATATCATGACTACTGTCTAACCCTACATCTCTAGTAGGCATATTAAATCCAATCGCTTGGCTTCTTAAACGTTTGTCAAATGAGTCGGCAGCTAATCTATCCTCTCCCCCCCTGTGACTCATCCATTGGCTAGAACCCACCAACAACTTGTTATCACCTGCTGCATTACGATACCTCTTCATCAAAGATCGAGTGTTTCTCTTTCCTTTCAATTGCCATTTGGAGACAGTCACACTGGTCGGTAGGGATTCATCACTTTCATCAGCATCACTCATGCTCTCATCTTCCCCTGTTTCAGATCTTCCAAATACTTTTGGTATAAATTCAATTTGGTCAGCATCATCTGAAAGTTCAAACAAAGATAAAACATAAGGTTAGACCTCGGGGGGACAAAACAATAAAGACTAAAGAGAAGAAAATCTGAGATCACGAGCGAAAAATAGGAGAAAAAAAGTGGAAAAAAAATCAACTGCATATGTCGACATCTCATCCACTCGCAAATACTTGCATCTATGTCTTCTTCTTTTGGTACTTACCATTTAGTATCCAACGAACCTATCATTTAAGAAATGTTGGATTCAAGATACTGCTTTACTTCATAATATTAATCCGTAGTATCAGAATGCAATTCTGACCCATAACAGAACCACAACTAATGCCATTAGATCTACATTTTTCAACGGGCAAAAAGAACTATTGATTCAGCTCTTCCACTGTGAAACTCAACGAATCTCACAGAGTATACCATGTTTTTTTAGCCATATTTTACACATATGGCAACAAGAACTACTCTCAATTGAGGATACTTATCATCAATGGCTTCACTATTTATAAGTATGGCAACAAAAACTGTCCGTTGAAGGACATAATGGAGCCTGGGATGACTCCAGTAGGCACCCTAATACAGCTAACATAACGGGGAGGTACAAGAATGATGCAGATCAGTCAAGGTGTCTGATATTGCATATTTTACAGTTCCTAACCCTTTTGCATGGATAAGAGACTGGCGCGTGGTTCTCAACATTAGTCAATCAGGGAAGGTTCCGTTTCTACAATAACACGAAAAGTGGGCCAGCGGCTGGTATAAGTCATCCTCAGTGTGGTAGGATGATACATGGTGTAGTTCACCATCACATAATTCATGCTAAACTTGTGTTATCATAAAATCGGTCAAAGTAGTTACTGCGCAAGGATACAAGATTAGGAGAGATTCATACAAAAAGGACTAGTTGTTTTACTGCAACACAAGAGGATACTCAACCTGGTTTGTGCAGTACTTTGACTTGGTGAATATAGTCTCGTTATGAATAATAACACGACTAGCAGCTACATCGTAGTTTCTATCCTACAAATCTAACCTAATATTTCAAAATTTTATAACCCACCCACAAGCTCTACTAATAAACCATCAACCTATTTCTATATTGAATAATTAGAGTCCAAGCCTAGCCATCCATAAACAATTCAATTTGTAGTATCCCATCTGAAAAACTTGCATGAGCTAAAAGTGAAGAGGTCTGAAGAAGTTAAAACAGTCATGGAGGTTTGGCAAGTGCAGTCTCATTATGTTCAAAAGAGCAGCTGAGTCATATGAAGAATCAGGGAATAATGTAATGGCTTAATGAGGACTGTTATGACAGTTAGTATAGCTACCTATTAACTCTGTTGCAGATTTTCCTTCAAAAGGTGGTATAGAATATGTAGTAGATAGTACTGATTTCTTGGTTAAGGTTAATCTAATTCCTTAGGCATGTCTTTGGAATTTACCAAAACAAAAGTGAAGATAGAAGACCAAAGGCCCTTGTGTGGTAAAACAGACACAAAAACCACGCCTGAAAAATCCAAAAATGTCAAGGTAGATTATGAAGGTCTGCCTAAATATGAAGCAAAAGGAAGAGTCAAAGACACATCAGATACCACCATGGTGCGCAAATACCATCGAACAAATCTACCATAGTATTTTTGCGGTAGTGACAAAACAATAGCTTACCGTAATTTCCACGGTGCGAAGTTTCCACTGTCGTGATGTTGAGCCTGCTAGACTGGTCTAAGTGGCAGGCAGTCTCTAATTTAAACTTACATTAGCTGTAACTAACCTCGGCTTAAATGAAAGATAGTTAGGAGCCAAGGCTTTAAACTGAGCTATTGGTTATGCTAGTTATAACAGGTATGAAAGGTCATCTTTAACTTGTAGCAGTTGTCTCTCCAGCAGCACCTAAATAATCGATACGTAAACCATCCACCAAAAAAAATGCAGCACTAGTTGGTCGGCAGACTTGGTACAATGTGAAAACAGAAACAGCACTTAGTGGTACCGTTGCCCATCGTTATGCCTACAATCAATACTAAAGCCTAATATAGAAAGCCCAACTTCCTCAACATCAAAAGAATACTCTCTTCTGGTACATGATCCCTCCCCTAAGAGAGTTTAGCATCACTAGTATAGGAAAGAGGTGCATGCCATTGACTCAAGCATTACTAACTCCCTTTTAAAGGTTTACACTTTCTGTCATAACTAAGGTTCTGCAGATAACTAAGGTCCTACATTACTGATTTTTGGTATCACATAGCGCACATAGGTAACTGCAGCACCAATGCAAGCAAAAGTATTTGGTTGGATACTTGGATGGAAATTCAAAAGACCCTGTTACATGTCTTTTATGTTTATTAGCATACGTTATTGCTAGTCTCTCTTTCCTTCCTTACTCCACCTATATATATGCGTGTCCTAACTTCCAGATTTGCAAGAAGCTTATGTGTTCAAAGTCTATATAGTAAAAAAAAAGAACAGACCTATGCTCGTAAAGGAAAACATGCAACAGAAAATGATTGCCAAAGTTATGAAGAAAAAGGACCTGAAAGTGTTGCATCATATGTGTCGGAACTGAGGGATTCTGTCCCAGAAGAATCGGTTTCAGTGTCTTCTTCTTCGTCTTCATCATCGTCTTCGTCTTCATCATCATCATCATCAACATCAACATCATCTTCAGTAGTGTTGTTTTCTTCACTCAAGGCATATGTGAAGGCGTTTTGAGACTTGGGGGTTGAAACATCGACCCAGTCAGAGAGTGGTGTTTGGTTATAGTCAAAGCTTTCATCTGATTTAGGATGTTCCTTTTGCATTGATTGGTCCTCTGGTGACGGTTTCCTTTTCTCACCCTGTAATAGGTGATCAGGTGTATGGTCAGAGCTGTCACCTGAAGCCGTTGCTGCTGCTGCTGCTATTACTGGGGGGTCTGCAACCTGTGTCTTGTTATCTTCCTCCTCCACTAGCAGAAGGGGAGGATGAGTCTGTAACGGCATGGGGTTTGGTGGTAATTTAGGACTGGTGTTGAGACGGCGCTTGTTGATTGATTCCTCCTCGTCCTTGTCCTTGTCGTCGTCGTCATGGCGTGGCCTTTTCCTTTTGATTGTATCTTGTGGCGAAAGGTCAACATCGCCGTTGTTGTCATCATCATCGCCATTGTGATGATAAGAAGCAGCAGGAGGAGGGTTATTATTAAGTTGGGGTTTGGAATTCAAAGGGAGAGGGGTTTGTAAGTTGGGGTATTTCTTATGGAGGAATTGCTTTTCGAGCTCGAGGGCATGGAGGATGGCGTCCTCCCGGCGGGCGTACTTTTCGCGCTTCTTAGGGGGCATGCCTTGGGAGGCTTGGGCGCGGGAAATGCAGTCGTCAAACTCGCCGCAGCGGAAGGGCTTGACGCGCTTGGACTTTTCGAGGTTGTACCAGTCGCTGTTTGTTTGAGGAAAATGATGAATTAGTAAATCAATTGAATAATAAGTAAAAAAGTAAAAAAGAAAGAGTAAATAATAACATACACGCTGGCATCTTCTCTGCCAAGGAGCTTAACAGGAGTACCAGATCGGGGGGACATCAAATGAGAAGCGGAGAGTTCTTCGCCGCCCAGAATCTTACCCGGCCACCACGACCCGTTTCTTCTTCGGACCCAAACTATTGTTCCTACTTCACTCTCTACACTAACCTCCATTCCTTTTAATCAATTTATTTAAAACCCTAGAGAGACAACCATCACTCGATCCATTCTTTCTTTCTTTTGAGATCAATCAATCACTATTTCTTTTAGGGTTTCTTTCTTTCTTTATACTCTTTCCGTCCGTCCGTACGGTCTCAAGTCTCTCTCAACTAACTAACTAATTAACTCTTTTCTTTTGTGACTGACTCACTCTGTGTGTGTGTGTTTGTGTCCTCCTCCTTCCCCTTCACACCAACGACAGACGCGTTTTAGTCTTTTTTTTTTTTATTTTATGTTAGTAGGGCTGAGCATCAGTCATAAACCGACCCAAACCGAACCGAAATGAGAAAACCTTTTGGGCCGAATCGGACCAAACCAAAACCGAAAGCATGTAAAACCTGAAACCGAAACCGAACCGACGGGCTGTCGGTCCGGTTCGGTTTTTGTCGGTTCGGTCGGTTTCGTCGGTCCGGTTCCATTTTTGTCGGTTCGATCGGTTTCGTCGGTCCGGTTCGGTTTCAAACCTTCGGTGCTCGGCCCTATATGTTACCTCTTCTTTTCTTTTCTATTTTTTTTTTTTTTTTTTTACTTATCAAAACTTACTCAAATTTTAAAGCCTTCGTTACTTAAAAACTCATATTTTATCTTTGTATAAACTCATATCTTTTTTTCTTTCTAAAATCACACTAAACATTCAAATTTCGTATATTTTATGTACCCGGGGATTTGATAGACTGGCTCGTCCTACGTGAAACCGGTTAAATGCCAACTCATTTTTTTTCTTTTTCAATTTGCCCGCAACCTTTTATAACATTTAACCCTACTTTTTAGGGTGAACTTCATCTATATTCTTAGAAAAACTCATAATTACATCAACATCCTTACAAATTTCATAATTACACCAATATCCTTCCAAACTTTAAAAATACACATGTATATCTGATGATGTACCCTCCGAGTAGCTCGAAGGACACTCCTCTGAGACGTGTCGAAGCCCTTCCATACGAAGGCCCAGGTTAGGATTCCAAAATATCCACAGGCGTCAAACCATTCGTTGGCACGAAGGTTACCTTAGGGGAATTCGCCATTCGCAGTCCTAAGCCCTTCGAGGTATGGTTGACGAAGGAACAATGGATAAGGAACCTCCTGACTTAGTCAAACCCACGATCTCCCTCTCTCTCTTGGCTTCCCCGTCAAGTCTGAGAACGTGGGTCACTAACCCCTAGCGGTTACCCACAATCATGGGACGCCCCCATGATCTCCGACATTCATGCAAGAGTGCCTTTAACCGTATTTCTTCCACTATAAATAGGTTAGACGGACAATGGTTTATGGTATGCTCATTTCACACTCATCTCTTTACTTACACACACTTACATAACCATAACTCATACTTACTCTCACGCCGGAGGTGGTTCGCAGGGTCCAACCCCTGCGCAATCACTTAACGTAGTGTTTCATATTTCTTATTCTCAGGTTACAGGCAAGTCTTGGCTGGAACATACACCCCTAATTACTTTGATCCTCATCGAAGCCTGGTAGTGCAATCTTTTGTACAATCAGTGGCGCCATCCGTGGGACCACAACTATTAGTCCCGTAATCACCCAGTCCTAATACCCTAACCAACTACACTACTTTTCCGGCATGGAACCAGGAAGAGAAGACTCACCTCCACCCGGTTTCTCTACTCTGGTCCCCACTCACCACAACTAACGCCGATAACCTTGCCCCCATAACAGCCTCAACCTTTACCACACGATCTCGTTTGGAAACTACTCCCGTGCATTACGCCTCAACATCCGCTAATCCTATTCCAGATATTAGTCCCGCCTTCGTTGAGGCAAACTTTGAAGCCTTAGATTCTTTGCTAAGGGCTCACAAGAGACAGGTTCGCAACACTGAAATGCGGAGGGAGTTGGAATACTCCAGTGAGGAGTATGACGAGGATATTGAAATAGATGACATGCCTCAACCAGTTAGCAGGGGGCGCTCGGCCCTGCGAAATGGCTCTCCTTCCATCAGAAGGCTAAATGGAAGGACGGTGGGTTTTGAAGAAGGACCCGGAGGAAATCCGGGACGAAGGGAAAGAATGCATGGTGAAAGGAGGAGTGCGAACTCCAACGGAGGAAGCAACCCGGTAGGAATCGGAGGAGTAAACCTACCCCCTCTTCTAGCTGCCCATTTAGGAAGAGAGGGGACAGGGGCTCCAGTAACCCCCTCCTATGTTTCGAGTGTCGGAGGCCCACCTCCGTACTCCAGCATGAATCAATTACCCCCTCCGGAAATGAACCCCTACCTACCTGCTCAAACCTACAATACCTATCCTCCGAATGGTTCATTCCCCAACCAGAACTACCAGCAAATACCCTATGGACAGTTTCCTACGCAATCGTTGGGTGTAAACCCTTCGTACCAACCCGCTACTTCTTACCCTACCTACACACAGCCATTTCCCAACCCGTATAACCCTACACATGTTTATCCACCTCCTTACAACCCTTGCTACGTTGAGGTCTCTGGAGCTTGCACACCCTTCGTAAAGTGGATCGAAGATTATCCCCTACCTGATGGTGTAAAGATGCCTACTCATATAGGCACCTACGATGGAAAATGCGATCCTGATAACTTCCTCCATCTATTCGAAGGCGCTATCAAGATGCAAAAGTGGGTCATGCCTGCAGCATGCCATATGTTCACTTACACGCTCAGAGACTCCGCAAGAATATGGTGGAACGGACAGAAGTTGGGAAGCATTATAAGTCTGGACGATCTCAAGGCTAAATTCCGGTTACACTTTAGTCAGCAAAAGAAGTATACCAAGACTCACTTAACCGTGCATACCATCAAGCAAAGAGACAACGAAAGTACAAGGGCCTTCGTTACCAGGTTTACTGATGAAACTTTGCAAATTCTAGGGTTGCACGAAGATCAGAGGATCTCTGGTTTCATACATGGCCTTCGAAATCGAAGCTTGGTAGAATTTCTTTCCACCGATCTTCCCAACACCTATAAGGCCTTGATAGAGAAAGCTTACACCTGGATTGAGTCCAAGGAGGTAGCAGCTAATGGGGCTCCGATAGAGCAGAGGGAAACGTCTGACAAATTCTCTAAAGGGTCCTCCTGGGAAGGATCCAAGAACAAGAAGAAGAACAGAGACCGCTTCACCCCATACAACAAAGGTTCGAACCATGGACTCTTGGCGAACTTGGTCAAGTCTCCCCGAGAGATCCTAGCTACCGAGAAAGCCGCAAAATCCTTCGATCCGCCACCAGGGATGACAGCACGAAGCAAGGCCAGAGACATGTCCAAGTATTGCCATTTCCATGAAGATCATGGACACGACACGAACAACTGCAGAGAACTAAAGAAACAGATCGAGGAAGCAGTGCGGTCCGGACAGTTGGCACATCTGGTCAAAGGCATCAAAAAGGGAAAGGACAAGTTCTACGACACCCAACTGGGTGAATGGAAGGGGAACAAGAAGGAAAACACGCCCACCGAAGCTCCGATACTTATGGTGCACAAGCACGATACAACTTTGAAAAGAAAGGAAGCAGACACGGAGCTGGGAAGTGTAGGGGAAATAATCTTCCCTTACATCTTGGGGCAGACACCTTCAACTGATCCCGTGATCATTAAAGTACGAATCTCCAACAGGGAGGTAAACAGAGCATACATGGATTGTGGGAGCTCCTGCGAGATCATCTATGAGCATTGCTTCCTAAAGCTCAAGTCATCCATACGCTCACGAAGGGTAGACTCGAAAGCACCACTTGTAGGGTTCTCCGGCGAACACTCGTGGCCCCTGGGAGAAGTACCACTGGAAGTCACCATAGGCGAAGGCCCTTTATCCCGCACAGAAACACTCACCTTCATCATAGTCAGGTCAGATTCTCCTTATAATTTGTTAATAGGGAGAACAGCTATGCAAAAAATGGGAATTGTTGTTTCCACCATACATGATGCTATTAAGTTTCAGACCCCCTTCGGAGTAGGAACTGTTCATTCTAGTTATGTTGCGGATAAAGGTGTATATGGTGTCAAAAAGATCAGAGAAGAATCGGAGGAGTCTCCGATGGCAATTCTAAGCTGTACAGATGCGGAGGAGCGAGTTGTAGTTAATCCTAGCTACCCTGAACAAACGGTGGTGGTAGGAGAGCAACTCCTGGCAAATTTCAAGGCAAAGCTCACGGAGCTGTTGCGAACTAACCTTGATATTTTCGCTTGGAAATATTCTGACATGACAGGGGTACCAAGAACATTGCTGATAGACGGACAGTCCTTCGGAACGGAGCATAAACTCAATGAGTACAAACACATTGAGCCAATAAAACAAAAAAGACGAAGCCTAGCCCCCGAACGAAGCGTTGCAGCCTGCAAAGAAGTTGACGAACTCACACAAGCAGGCATTCTGAGGGAGGTCAAGTACCAAACTTGGGTGGCCAACCCAGTGCTGGTCAAAAAGAGCGACGGAGGATGGCGCATGTGTGTTGACTTCACTGACATCAACAAAGCATGCCCCAAGGATTGCTACCCTCTACCAGAAATTGACTGGAAGGTGGAATCCTTGGCAGGTTTTCGGTTAAAATGCTTCCTAGATGCCTATAAAGGGTATCATCAGATCCAGATGGCAAAGGAGGACGAGGAAAAGACAGCCTTCTACACAAGCAAAGGTGTCTACTGTTACAGGAAGATGCCCTTCGGATTGAAGAACGCAGGAGCCACTTATCAGCGCCTCGTAGATAAAGCTTTCAATAAACAGATAGGCAGAAATCTCGAAGCCTATGTTGATGACATGGTTATCAAGAGCAAGACGGAGGAGGACTTACTCCTCGATGTACAGGAAACTTTTGATCAGCTTCGAGCAATTAACATGAAGCTGAACCCTAAGAAATGCTCCTTCGGTGTCGAAGAGGGACAATTCCTAGGGCATTTGATCACCAAGCAAGGGATAAAAGCTAATCCTTCCAAGGTCAAAGCAATTTCCGACCTCCAAGCCCCGAAGTGTCTAAAAGATGTACAGAGCCTGAATGGGAAGCTAGCAGCCTTAAGCCGGTTTTTATCGAAGGGGGCTGACATGTCCCTACCATTCTTCAAAACGCTCAAGGGATGCGGAGACAAGAAAACTTTCCAATGGAGCCAGGATGCTGAAGCTGCCTTTCAGAAAATGAAGGAGTTCATTGAAATTCTTCCAACACTTACAGCCCCAATCAAAGGCGAAGTGTTATTCATGTATTTAGCATCCTTCGCGGAGAGTATTAGCGCAATACTCATGGCAGAACGAGACAAGCGACATATCCCTTTTTACTTCGTCAGCAGGGTCCTACAAGGAGCGGAGATCAATTATCCAACCTTGGAGAAGTTAATACTCGCCCTAATCCACGCAGCAAGGAGGCTCCGACGCTATTTCCAGGCCCATCCAATCACAGTCTTGACCGACAAGCCACTCAAACAGATCTTGTCGAAACCAGAAAAGTCTGGTAGGGTGGCTAAATGGGCTATTGAGCTTGGATAACATGAAATAGATTTCAAGGGACGAAACTCTATTAAAGGGCAAATTCTCGCAGACTTTTTGGCGGAAACATCTTTCGAGCCGGACCAAGGAAAGGAAGGGTCCAAAACCAATACGACTCAAGCACAGGCCGAATGGAAACTTTATACAGACGGAGCATCCAGCTCCGATGGTTCCAGAGCAGGTTTAATGTTGGTCAGCCCTGAAGGGAAGGAGCATACATATGCTCTTCGGTTTGAGTTCGAAGCCATAAATAACGAAGCTGAATACGAGGCATTATTAGCAGGCCTTCGATTGGCTAAAAATATGGAGGTCAAAGCTCTTGCTGTTTTTGTAGACTCCCGATTGGTTGCAAACCAAGTGACAGGCTCCTATGAGGCAAGGCAGCCCGTCATCAAACAATACTTGGAAAAGACGAAGGAGATGTTGGAAGGCTTCGACTCTTACACCATCCAACACGTTCGTAGGAATCAGAACAAAAAAGCAGACGCTCTGAGCAAATTAGCTTCCATAGCCTTCGCTCATCTCACCAAAGAGGTACTTGTTGAAGTCTTACCTGAAAGGTCCATCATTCGCAAGGAAGTTACCGACGTGGTTCACGAGGAAGGAGAGACATGGATGACCCCCATCAGGGAATATTTGATAAGCGATCTTCTCCCTGAAGATCCCAAGCTAGCAAGGAAGATTCGGGTCAAGTCACCGCAATACAGGCTAATAGGGGAAACCCTATATAGGAGATCATTTTTGTCACCTTGGTTACGATGTGTAGGCCCCAAGCAAGCTTCGAGCATCATCTCCGAAATCCACGAAGGATCCTGCGGCCTCCATGCAGGACCACGATCAGTAGTCTCCAAAATAATGAAGCTGGGATATTATTGGCCTTCGATGCACAGGGACGCGGCTGAAATTATTCTCAAATGTGAAGCTTGTCAGATCCACTCAAACGTTTCAAAGATGCCGAAACAAGACATGACGAGTGTGACATCCGCATGGCCCTTCTCTCAATGGGGCATCGATATCGTAGGCCCTATGCCCATAGCTCCCGGAGGAGTCAAATTCCTGTTGGTAGCGATTGATTACTTTACTAAGTGGGTCGAAGCCAAACCTTTGGCCTCCGTGACAGGAAGACAGATCGAGAAATTCGTATGGGAACACATTGTATGCCGATTCGGAGTGCCCCACATAATCATATCCGACAACGGAAAACAATTTGCCGAAGGAGTCTTTTTCGACTTCTGTCAAGGGCTCAACATAAAGCAGTCTTGGACATCCGTTTACCATCCACAAGGAAATGGAATGGTAGAGGTTACGATCAGAGACATTGTCAAAGGGATCGAGAGAAGGCTAGGGCGAACTCATCACGGATGGGTGGACGAGCTCCCTCAAGTCCTATGGGCTCACAGGACGCATCCTAAGTCAAGCAATGGTGAAACTCCCTTCAGCCTAATATACGGAACAGAAGCGGTCATCCCTTCGGAACTAATTGTACACACGGAGCATGTGGCAACGTATGATGCCTCCCAAAATGACGACAGAATCAGGGAAAACCTTGATCTACTAGAAGAAAGGCGAGAAATAGCCTCCATCCGAGAAGCAATGCACAAACATAAGATCGAAGGCTACTATAATAAAAGGGTTAGACCTTCCACTTTCAAACCTGGAGAATATGTGCTACGCCTCAATAGCTCAAGCAAAGCAGAGTATCAGGGAAAACTGGGACCAACTTGGGAAGGACCCTACATGGTAGCTGAAGCCTATGGCAACGGAGCCTACAAATTGGCCACTCTTCTCGGAGAACCTATCGACAAGACATGGAATGGTACGAACCTTCGAAATTTCTATGTTTAAGAAGTATCTTTTATCTTTTTCTTGTAATTATAAGCTTCTCAAGGGAAAGCACACATTATTGGTAGTCGTCTTAGTTTTCATTTCAAGAATGATGTTATCCTCCCTACCAATTCAATGATAAATAAGACATTTCCCACAAATCTCTTGCTTCGTTTCTTAAACACAAAGATTTGTTCAGCCAAGTCGTTAATGAGTTTCAATGTCGAATAAATGGCTCGAGGTGTGATACATGCCTTATCAGTTACGCCAACTTTCACATTCACATTAACTCTCCTAGTAGTTTTTGACGCTTGTGATTTTTTTTTTGCAAACTCATACTATGTAAAGGATTTGAGATGGAGTGGGTCGCGACCCTCTGTCAATGATCAAGTTGGTCATTATATTCTTGGTGTTGTAATTTACACACAATGGGGTTGGTTAACCTTAGGTTGTAAAACTTAAGCGTCGGAAAAATGGCGTACGAGAAGACAAATAAACAAACGTAAATAATAACTAAGTATGTAGAGGTATTCCCCTACATAATTCCATTCAAAATGTGGGCTAGTGCCCTTGTACCTAAACGAGGAGCCTAAGCCCCAGCTAAATTGTTTTTTGCCCATGGCCATACATTACCAGCATCTAAATTGTTTAGAGAATAGGACACACATTGTCACATAAAATAAATTGTCTTAAGGGTACATGCCACCCTTTGGAACCAAATTACTGCTAACAGAGCAGCCTTCATTCTTGTTTCTTTAGAGATGGAGTGGGGGATGGTTGCGCTGAGACAGGCTTGGTGGACATAGTCTTCTTGGTGGGAGTGGTTGGCTTCAGCTTCCGAGGTTTCTTGGAAAGGAGGTCTTCGAGGGGTGCCATAGGATCTTTTGTGGCCTCATCAAGGAATGAGTACTCTGCGGTTGCGAATGCATTTCCTGCCTCATCATACTCAGCCTTTGAAGTGGGACGGTAGCATTCAACCTTTGAAAGGTCCACGGGCTTGCCTGTTTTGGCAGCCTCCTCTAGTGCCAAGCACCGTCCATGAAATATGGCTGATTTGATGACCTTCCACATCTGAGCTCCCAATTCATCACTGTGATAGAGCTCCATGGCTATGTAAGGCACCACCTTCGAAACAACTTCCGCACGATCCTTCTGCAGCATTTTATACCTCATCTGCAAGCCGTCAAATTCCTCCCTTAACTTTACCTCTACCTCTCCGAGCCTAGCCTTCTCACCCTCAAGGTTAGTACACTTAGCATCAAGGACAGCATTTTGACCTATGAGAGTGGCTACCTTACCTTCCTCCACCTTGAGTCTGATAATTTCGGTTGTCAACTCCTTAATCTTTTGGCAGAGGTCTAGCACGAGGGGATTCTTCTCCAAGTCCTTCTCTATCTCATCACATTTAGCCTCCAATTTAGCATATTCCCGATCTCTATGCTTTTCTCTCTCCAACATCACATCCATTTCCTGCCTGGCCTTGGTCATGGCCCTGAGCAACTCCCTGGTCCTGGTATTCAAATGATTATCCAACACTGCTTGCCTTGCTACACCGTTGTCGTACATATCGCAGACTTTTTCGATGGACATATTGTCCAGCAAACCCTTCCATGCAGGAGGGGTCACATGGTCTACAATCTGATAACAGGCTAGAGCATTGGGGAGTTCCTTTGTCTCTGGAAGGCCTGTAATCAAAGCAAGGCATAAACGATAATTTAATATTGATACTTATCATTCCATATGGTACATATATATAAAATTTCTTACCATGAACCTCAACGGAGTCATCTGGTAATTCGAAGGCCGACTTCACAAACTTGCGGCCCTCGGCACTCTTCTGCTTCACAACTCTGCTCCCAGAGGCAGGCAGGGGATTTTTCCTTTTGTTGGTACATTTCACAGTCTTGGCCGCTGTCCCTTTCCTACTCTTTAGCCTATCAGCTATTCCTGTTGAACAAACGACGGGGACATCCTCATCCGCAGGATCGTCCGAGTCAGCAATATTCTCCACCAGTTGGGATGGACCCTCCAAAGCAAGTTGCGGGGGTGCTGATGAAATAGGCTCTGGCTTCGGAATGTCTACCTCGTTGTTGTTTACAGATGTTGAAGGGGAGCCAACGCCATAAGACTCCTCAGCCTTCTCCGCGGGCATGAAACTTAAATCTTCATCCAAGTCTTGGAACATGAAGTTTCTGAACGACATCTCTACAAAATAGAAATAAGAAGAAATAAATATCAGTGCTACATTGGTCCTACTTAAATAAAAGTGGATAAACATACTTTGTCCTTGGTATATGATCATAGGCTTCTTGGGAGACCCCTCCTAACTCTGAGCAATCCCAGCCATGCATAAAATGGCTTCAGAGAATACTTGCACATCCACAGGGTATTTGACCAAGCGCTGATAACAAGGATCATTCCGAACCTCGTAGGGCAGGGGGTCATTATACCGTTTAGCATTATACCTATTTTCCTTGTTCAGCAGCTCTGAATATGTAGGGGGAACAATAGTGTCTTGCACGTAGAAAAAGCTACCCTTCCAACCCGATATGTTTGTGTACACTTTCCCAAACAGGTTGGGTACATCTGCCTCAGGTCTTTTTGCTAGTGTCAACCAATTGCCCCCAGGGTACAAGTTCAAGAATCCTCTTAAAACTGTCAATGTTGGTTCATATCCGTAGGCTTTGCACATCACTATGAATGTGGTTAATTTGGCAAAACCAAAGGGATTGAACCTAGAGATATGAACTTTGTAGTACTGCATAAATTCTAAAATCAATGGGTGCAACGGAATCCTAAGGTTTGAGTGACTAAATGCATGGGTATACAACCCTACGAAACCTGGAGGGGCATCAAAGATACCCTGAGTAGGTTTGGGTAACATCATTTTATGTTCTATTGGAATGGGATAATCGGCTAAGTGATCATGTAAATCTTTAGCAGACAAAGTACACTTTTGTTGTTTTATAATAAACTTGGAATCCATGTTCTTATTTTTAACAAAAATGACAAGAAAAGAGAAGCACTTACTTTGTTTTCGAAGATGGTGTGCGCTGGAAAAGGTTACTGCGTGTAAAATTAGACGAAGAGAGTAAAATGAGTTAGGGTTTTATCTACCCTCTTTTTATACTCTCTTTTGCCTCTATTATCTACCGCACACGTGTCCCCACATTTACTCTTATCCAGTGTAGATTTTTAAATTTTAAAATAGAGAAGACTTTTGGTCTCCGGGTATTATGGGAAGTTGTGATTCCTGTAGCGGGCAATGATAATGATTAATTAGCATTTATTGCGCTTAGTTAGTTGCGCAGTTTTCTCCCAGCTAGTATGTTTAGCAGCAGGATGATGTTTTTTCGCAGCATGAAGTCGAAAGCAATGTCTCCTAGCTCATATACATCACTTTCGACTGGGGGGCTTGATGATGTACCCTCCGAGTAGCTCGAAGGACACTCCTCCGAGACGTGTCGAAGCCCTTCCATACGAAGGCCCAGGTTAGGATTCCAAAATATCCACAGGCGTCAAACCATTCGTTGGCACGAAGGTTACCTTAGGGGAATTCGCCATTCGCAGTCCTAAGCCCTTCGGGGTATGGTTGACGAAGGAACAATGGATAAGGAACCTCCTGAGTTAGTCAAACCCACGATCTCCCTCTCTCTCTTGGCTTCCCCGTCAAGTCTGAGAACATGGGTCACTAACCCCTAGCGGTTACCCACAATCATGGGACGCCCCCATGATCTCCGACATTCATGCAAGAGTGCCTCTAACCGTATTTCTTCCACTATAAATAGGTTAGACGGACAATGGTTTATGGTATGCTCATTTCACACTCATCTCTTTACTTACACACACTTACATAACCATAACTCATACTTACTCTCACGCCGGAGGTGGTTCGCAGGGTCCAACCCCTACGCAATCACTTAACGTAGTGTTTCATATTTCTTATTCTCAGGTTACAGGCAAGTCTTGGCTGGAACATACACCCCTAATTACTTTGATCCTCATCGAAGCCTGGTAGTGCAATCTTTTGTACAATCAATATCCAAATAAGAACTTTTATCTTTTAAATATATTTTTAATGTATAAAAGAGTTAAATATTAAGATAAATTACTTTTATACCCTTTCAATAAAATAAAATAAATCTTCTTTTTCATCTTCTCGTAACCTCCTCCAGTTATTGCATTCAAATTGATAATTTGTTATGAATCAATGGAATCGGTGATGGTGATATACGTATCACACTTTTTAGTTTCATTTTAATCATCCTTATCTACATCTAATGGAGGATATCCATTATATTCACATTTCAATTGAAATAGAAGTTAGAGTAACAATAATACAAGGATGCAAATTTAAGTGTCAATCACAGTGTAATCTTTCATTTTTATTGCTTGTGAGTTGTGGTTGTGAGATCAAGAGTCTATTCCACATGTCAATTTAATTTTCATTTTTTTTTATTACGTAAATGATAATGACAATGAAATAATAGATTTATGAATTCTTTGTTTTGCTTTAATAGAAAATCATTTCTGCAAGCATATGGGTTATGATGATTTTTTTGTTTAATTAAAAGTAAAATAGAGTGTTAAAGGAGAGAGGTGTTTGAGAAGATCTTGATGGGGAAGAAGGGTAAAAAAGTAAAACATATCTTTATTTCACATTTAAATAATATTTTATATGTTTAAATTATTTAATTAATTTAAAATATAATATTTTGGATTTACATGAGTATTTGTTTAGTTTGAAAGGATATTGATGTAATCGTGAAATTTATAAGGATATTGATGTAATTACGTGATTTTTGAAGGACATATATGAAATTATCCTTCTTTTTTCTTTTTTCTTTTTTTAATTTTTATTTTTTTTCATCCTACTTTCCCCTTTTTTCATACAAACCCTAAAACATGGCATCATCCTCATCCACTTCAAGATCAAAACGAAGGGACATGTTATTCTACATCAACGCTACTCATTGTGATTGCCGCCCAATACTACTATCAATTCAAGAACAAATTGCTTGGACCCCTTCAAATGCGGGTAGAAGATTCAAGGCATATTAAGTTCAAATGAAGTTGGTGATGTTTCCCAAGATCAGATGAACAAAATGATGGGGGAGATGGCTTTTATCGAGTCAAAACTGAAAGTTTATGACAAAGTTTTTTTTTGTAATCAATTTCCTAGTTGTGTTCATTGCTTTTGTATTAGCAATCAATATTATGCATTAACTTTACTTGTTTTAGCAATCCGTGTTATGTATTTTGATGTTTGTTGTAACTTTGGTTCTTAGTTATTTATGTGCCAAAAGTTTTTGTAACTTGAACTTGTTTTAGCAATCAGTTTTTGTTGAATGTTTAATGAAATGGCAATTTGTTACCTCATAAAGATTGCACAAACAGTTTACTACATGAATTATGATAAACATTGTGAGCACACAGATCACTTCCAACTGATCCATGAGCACATGGAGAAGGACATCATCATGGAGGCTATGGTTTAGGTGAATATAGTTTGTTTCGTTATGTAGGTATATCTGTATTGACTTTTTGTATGTTGTTTGTATAGCTGATATGCAGTAGCAGTATGTTTGGTGGTGTGGGCATGTCTAGTTCCTACCTTATAAGATGAATGATGATGAAGCATGTGATGATCCAAAATCTAATATATCAAAAGATAAATGGAAAAAGAATATCATTCATGTCACACCCCCAAATTACCTGTTTTGCAGCGGAATGGAATACCTGGGGGATGACTGTCATAGCATCAAAGTTACAGTTATATCGAACGACCTAAAGTGTCGTTTTGAAAATATCGTTTGATTAAGTAAAATAATCAGAGTTTACAAAACATAGGTCCCAAAATATTTCCAATGTACCAAAATGAGTTTGTTACAATCAAACGATAGATAAGTGCATAAAATATATGTGAGACGCGTCGGCACCGCGACTCTATGATAAGTCCACATGCATGCCATGAAGTGAATGCCTTAGATACCTGAGATAAAACATGCTAAAAGTGTCAACACAAAGGTTGAGTGAGTTCATAGAGTTTGTTTAACATGTAAAGCTTTTAAAGAATATTCATGCATCAAAGGCAAAGTTTTTTGTCATTGAGAATAGTCCACAAAGCAAAGGCATTGTAAATCCACTCAGTTCCAAGTTCTGCCCATACAAAACTTGCAACCTGTGTGTTCACAACCCACTGCCAAAAGTAGTAAGTCTAGTAGTCAAGTATACATTGTCATAATAGTTCACAATATAGCACCACGTATATAATAATTTATGCCAGGCAAAGCCCCTAGTATAAATAATATGCGTCCCGTAACATAGTGAACGAGAGGTTGGCCGACCTCTAATAGCGCTATCTATACTACC
This sequence comes from Chrysanthemum seticuspe, assembly GCA_019973895.1. Classification (NCBI taxonomy): domain Eukaryota; kingdom Viridiplantae; phylum Streptophyta; class Magnoliopsida; order Asterales; family Asteraceae; genus Chrysanthemum; species Chrysanthemum seticuspe. The sequence goes on from BPTQ01000002.1 coordinate 277,509,035, forward strand.
TACTAATAGGAGACTAATAATGCGAATGTACGAACAATACATCATACAACTATTATGTGGAAAACTAGAAGGGGGGGTTGAATAGTTTTACCAATTTAAAACTTCCTTTTAAATATTTAGATCGACTTATGTCAATCTATTTGGTTGTTTATGTTGGACGTTGATAGATAGATATATAAACGTGTAATGAAAGATAAAGAGTAAGAAGCACATCACCACGACACAAGTATTTATAGTGGTTCGGCTACAAGGACACCTTCCTTGCCCTACTCCACTCCCCGAGTCACCTACTCGAGAGTTCGTAAACACTACACCAACTCCTTATGGCAGAGAAGCCTTCACAACGTCGCTTAACCTTTTTCCGGTACAAAGCTAAATACCGAGTTCTTTCACACCAAGGTGAACCACACCTAACACAACGTCGCCTACCCTTTATACGGTGCTAGGCTAACCACCGAGTTCTTTCACACCTTAGGAGAACTAATCCTATCACAACGTCGCCTACCCTTTATTAGGTACCAGGCTAAGTACCTAGTTCTTTCACACCTTAGGTGAACTACACCTTCACGACACAACACCTATTCTCAAGGAGATCTACTCCTTGTTACAACACCATCAAGGATATCACCATCCTTGTAAATAAACAAATACTTATATGTATAACGATGCACCTCATCGATTATACGACCTAAGCATTCTTCCCAAATGCTACTTGATTTGATTCTTTGGCATCCTTCACTAATGCCTTTGACACAACGCTTGGCATCCTTCACTAATGCCTTTGACACAACGCTTGGCATCCTTCACTAATGCCTTCATCTTGACACCTTTAGCATTTTTCACTAATGCGTTGACATGAATGATGAGCATCTTTCACTAATGATTGCATCTTTACATTTTCGGCATTCTTCACTAATGCCTTCAACCCAACGTCTATGGAGAAAGGTAGATCTATCAACAAGAGAACCTTCGTTGTCTTGATGATGACGAAGCATGGCAACTCATGGACTTGAGCTTGCACGTCTTCAAGAAGTGGTGATCTTTCCTTTAAGAGGAACCTAGAAGATCACACAAAAACGAAGACAAACTACATAGATCACTTAGATCTGAGGTTAGAGGGTTAGAATACTTTGGGGAAGTGTTTATTGAAAAGTGCAAGTAGAGAGGAAGAAATGGTTCTCTATTTATAGAGGAAATTCTCTTCTGTTTCCCCGGATCCTACGGATCCCGACCACAAGGGATCCGGCTAGCACAAAGCTAGGGATCGGTGGTCCGCTCCTCTTTGCCCATGGGTATTTTTGGTTAAGGGTCATGGGTCATGGGTTATGGGTTGATCCATGGTTTTCTTTCTAGATACAATGAACTTGGTTAAGTGGTATATGTAAAACCATGGGTTATGGGTCAAAAACCATTTGCTAGTATTTACCCATTTACTATATACTTGTATTTACCCAATTTATCATACACATAGTTTTTACCCATTTAGTATACTTAGTTTAAGTATATGTTTAACCCAATATGCAAACACTAGTTGTTGTACATATTTTATCTAGATCATAAAATCACTTATACTTGTTTTAGTGTTTTATGTGAAAGCGTAAGTGTGTTAGAAAACTATTAACTCAAACTATTTACGTACTCTATTTGTTTCGTTAAAATGATTTTATATTTGTTATCAACAAAACATTAGAAGATCGTAAAATATAAATAAACGTTTTCACGGCTTATTTGTATTAACAATCTCCCCCTTTTTGTTGATGACAAAACATAAAATTATTTTAAGGAAAAATCTAAAATTCATAAAAGTTTGAATTTGTAGTTTTTACTTTCTTATCTCCCTTTTTGTCGAAACAAAAAGTGTTAAAAGAAACTAACACAATTTTTATAAGAAAAAGAGAAAAATAAATGTAAAAATGTGAAGAGAGCAAGTTACGGGAATGGTACTCGTCTTAACTCCCCCTTGACGAGTCCATCCCTTTGAAAGGGCGTCAAGGATATAATGTAAAATAAACTAATTGTGTTTGCAATTAAGTTTGCAAATGGTTCGTCTAAGTGACGAGAACGTGCTCCCCCTTAAATATTGCAAAGTTGCAATGGGGTGTCATGAAGTGTAACCCAAAAGATGGATTTAAGTTTGCAAGTGATTTTGCAATGTCGTTTTGACACAAAGCTCCCCCTAGCTTTATGGTGTCAATATCTTCATGTGTATTTTGAATAACTACAAGACAAGGTTAGAAAAACAAGAGTATAGTGCATAAATTTCCTGCAAAAGAGACTCAAGTTAGTAGAGATTTGTGCTCCTGTACCACGGATCCCACGGTTCCCTTCAAGGAGGGATCCGTCTATTTATCTGGAAGGGATCCGGCTATCTGTTACAGTTTCTTCAGCAGTGAAGAAATATCAAGGGATGCTATTGGAGGGAATGAGATATATAACAAGCACAACACACATAATAATCATAGCATAGATTTATTCATTCAATAAAACAAGAGATACACAACCAAATCTCCAAAACTAAGAGAATGAACTAGCCAAATAGGTGCTACTAATGCTAATAAGTTAACCCAAACTTAGGATTCGACTAAAACCTTAACGATGATCAAGGATGAGAAAGGTTTCCTAAATGTTCTAAGTTTGACCTTTAGAATATGATGCTTATTGTAATTTAGGCTTGTTAACCTCTTCGGAACGTTCGAGGAGGTGATAAAACATGAAACGTTGCTCTTCACGTAGTTCATGTATCAACTTTTCAACATGTTTACAATGATAGCAATCCTTGTCATGTTTTTGGGTTTCTTGAGGTGAAAATTCAAGTGAAGTGGATTGAGGATTATCAAATGAAGGAGGATTTGGTGGAGGCTCATTAAGTGGTGACTCTACAATGTTTGAGGGTAGAGGTAAAGAGGCATCAACCTCCATTTGATAGGGTGGTTGCTTTTGATGTCTTCTCATAATCCAAAATGGACTATTGGGAGGAATAATAGAGTTTGCTTTTGGATCAAGTGTTGATTCAACACTTTGATTTTGTTGCTCTATCTTTTCAAGTGAATTAGTTGGTAATGGTGAAAGATGAGATGGCCAAGAAGGTAAAGCTTCTACATTGTGAGAGTGTGGGGATGATTGGGAGATGGCTCTAGGTATTAATGAACTAGGTTGAGTTGTGGAAGGTATGTTTGGTATAATAGAATTTGGTCATGAAATCTTAGTGAGAACACTTTTCTTGGGAATTAGTTTGATTGGTTTCCTTGGTGTAGGAGAAATCCTAGCATAGGTGGACTTAATCGGAGATGATTCGGTTGAGGAAACTTCGTGTATGATTCTAGCAAGTTTCTTAGGTGGTTTTTGAGTGGATGAGTAAGCACTAGGGGCTTTTCTCATGATGAAATGACTAAGGAGGATGGTTGTAATTGCTAATAATTATGTTTGTGTTTGATAACTAAAGTGTTCTTGGTAATGTGGGTTATAAAGGGAAGAACTTTGCAATTGCATTTAAGACTTAATCCACTAATGTTCTTGGAAATGTGATGATTGACATGCACAAGGCTGAGATTCAGAGTTTCACTGATCTAGGAACTCATTTAAGATGAGATGAAGTGTTTGAGTAAGGAAGGTGAGTTGAAATGATTGTTTTAGCTATGTTTGGCATAAACTGTCACCCGGATCCCACGGTTCCCTCTTGTAAGGGATCCGGCTAGGCTAATCCTAGGGATCCGGCTCTCAGCAGTTATGACAGGTTTGTAATGAGGTTTCTGGGAGCTAAGGCTTATCTCATTTTGAATGTTTCAGTTCTCCTAAGGGTTTAGGATGAAGGGGTACTTGAATGATTAGAGGTAATAAGTGTTATAGCAATTGATTGCTTTTTATGGAAGAAGGGTGGGACAAGAAGACTACCAATGGATGTCCAAGGATAACATTAAGAGTTATGAGGATGACAAGTCATAATAAATGATCCTAGTGATCAGGTTTTAGCTTGAGGTGATATTAAGAAAAATTCTTAAAAATTTCAAGAATTGAAAAACTATTTTTTGTCTTTCCTTGAGATATAAAAGACTAGAAGCAATTTCCTAAAATTGTTTAGCTTGCTTTCTTAAGTGTTTTGAGAGATGAGAAATATTTTGTGAGTAGTTGAAGCGGAAGTATGGTGAGTTTTAGAAGTGATGATAAAATCAGACTAAGATCTTAAGTAAGCCTTTAGTGAGTCTAAACCTTTCTCATCCTTGACGTGGACTTAGTTGGGTTCTAAAAACATATGCTAAGCTAATGTGATGTTATCTAGAAAGCAGTTTTGATGTGCTGAATGCTGCATTGTTGATCTGATGCCACGGATCCCACGGTTCCTTCAAGGGAAGGATCCGGCTAGGCTAATCCTAGGGATCCGGCATCTGCAGATCAGAAACAACACAGAGCCTACACAGAAAATGATGTGCAGATTTTGTACACTATTAAATCTATAAAACAAGCAAATAGGAACAAGCAAGTTATCATAAAACATCACTTACAAGGTAAGGTAACAATATCCAAAATACCATAAACTAAAAATACTAAAGAGAAATCATTCAAACATAAAATAAATGAAACTAAGCACATTCCTATTGTATCTTTCGTCAATTATTCCTTTTCCTTTTTGACGGCTTAGTGAGGTTGTAAGCGAGGTTTTGAATCATGCCTCTTATTTGTTTAAATTCTGCGGTCTCGTTTGGAATGTTTGGAAGTTGCTCGTGGTATTCAAGGATTTCCAATTTGATGTTGGATACGGGGTCGATGTCTTCCTCTTCTTCTTCTTCTTCTCCGGCCGAGGAGTCCGAGAGAGCTTCAGGTTTCTCTCCATTGACCATGAACCGTTTAGAGGGTTGTTTGGTAAGAGGTACCATGACGTGATCGGAAAGGTAATGATCATCGTTGATAGGGGATGGTTGCAATGTGCTAACATACTTACAAAGTCGTGTTAGGAGCATACCATATGGGAGTACCATGTTGGAAGCTTTGAATACCCCAGCCATTCTCCTTACCATGTAATAGGCAAGATTAAATGGCCTTTGGTGGGTAAGACAATAGATCATTTGCACAAGGCATGCGTTTGGATGATCTTTGTTTCCAACTAGGCTAATGATGTTTTCCCTAAGGATTTCTTCCCATTTTCTAAACATGGGATGCATTTCGAAAAGTTCCATTTTGAAGGGATCACGGTGAATGAGCTTTTTGTTACGATCGTAACGGGATTGGTCGGTCCTAATTTTAAAGATAGTATCACGAATGGTTTCGGGATTGTCGAGAGGAGTGTTGTAAAGAGGCTTGGGATCAAGTGCAAGGTTTTGAGCGTTAATTGCCCAATCTTGAGAGTACATACAAATTCCTTCATAAGGAATGCGAAGAATTTGAGCAAAAGTGTTGAGAGGAAGAGTAAAGTTTTGTGTGTTGATGATAAAGGCGATTGAGATGCTATTATCGGTGTTTCTAATGATCCTAAAACTTTTGTAAAACTCAAAAATGAAAACCGGACAAATTTGTTCATCAATGTCAAGAAGACAATCAAAGTTGATTGTCGAGAAAACTTGACGAATGTCGGTATCTTCAAGGAAACATTCCTTGACTACACGACCTTCGTGAATAAGTCGTTTTGTGAGGGTTTTGAAAATTTTACGGTTAGTTTTGGTCAGACCCCTTTTACGATAGTAATGAGTAAGGTAATGGACGGTGTCATGATGATCTTGTTGAGTGGCTTTGGGCATGGTTGGTCCTAAAAATACAAGTTTTTCAGTTAGGTTAAATTGGTTGATATGGGTTTATGGGTTTGATTTGTATTAACAATGTTGTGAACATAATGTGATTTAAAAAACCCCTTTTAATGATTAATTTGAAAAACCCTAATTAATTGATTAGAAATTAAGAAACCATAAACCCTTGAATTAGTATGATGAAAATTAGAACAAGTTAATGTAATTACTTACAATGGTGTTCTAGGAATGAATACTTGAAATTATGGAAGCCAATGAGGATTAGTTCAGTGGCTTGGTCGTTTTTGTGTTGTGTGAATAGAGGGAAAGTAATCAGTGGTGAAATTTTGAAAGCGTATAGCTGAGTTCTGTTCCACGGTTCCCTCGGATCCTTTGTATTTGGGATCCGGCTAGTACAACTAGAGGGATCCGGCTACTGTGAACAGAAAGAAGGTTGTTTGGCATTATTTTTGTAGTAAGCTTATAGATAGGCAAACAAAAAATAGTTTGGAGGTATTAGGATGAAGATTGTTTTTAGATGACGGCTTTTGATGAATCACATATCGAGGGTTCATATGTGACGACGGCGTTAGTTTGACGAATCAAAAGGAATACAATTCCCGATGATGAAAAAGACGGAAAAGTGACGAAAGAGACTTCTAATGATGCTAGTGATTATTAAACAAGAGAACTATGAAATAAATTGAACTCATGTAACCTATCTAATGAAAGGTAAAACATACCTCTATGCTTCTTGGTTTGGCTTAATGCCAACAATACTTCATGAGCTTTTAAAGTAATCCTTTGTACTTGGTGTACGTAAGTAGTGATTACTTTATAGATCCTTCCTTGAATGTTGTCTTTATTATTCTTCGAATGAAGATTTTGGAGAGATTCTAGTATGAAGATTTCTTGAAAACAAAAGTTGTTAGAATGATCTATCAATGTCCAACAAATTGATTTAAACGAAAGTATGATCCTAAAAAAATCCTTCTTTGTAGTTTTCAAACATACACGGATCGTATCAAGTCTTTAAAGTACAATATACTTTAAGAAACTTGGTTACAAAGCTCTGATACCAATTGTGGAAAACTAGAAGGGGGGGTTGAATAGTTTTACCAATTTAAAACTTCCTTTTAAATATTTAGATCGACTTATGTCAATCTATTTGGTTGTTTATGTTAGCGTTGATAGATAGATATATAAACGTGTAATGAAAGATAAAGAGTAAGAAGCACATCACCACGACACAAGTATTTATAGTGGTTCGGCTACAAGGACACCTTCCTTGCCCTACTCCACTCCCCGAGTCACCTACTCGAGAGTTCGTAAACACTACACCAACTCCTTATGGCGGAGAAGCCTTCACAACGTCGCTTAACCTTTTTCCGGTACAAAGCTAAATACCGAGTTCTTTCACACCAAGGCGAACCACACCTAACAGAACGTCGCCTACCCTTTATACGGTGCTAGGCTAACCACCGAGTTCTTTCACACCTTAGGAGAACTAATCATATCACAATGTCGCCTACCCTTTATTAGGTACCAGGCTAAGTACCTAGTTCTTTCACACCTTAGGTGAACTACACCTTCACGACACAACACCTATTCTCAAGGAGATCTACTCCTTGTTACAACACCATCAAGGATATCACCATCCTTGTAAATAAACAAATACTTATATGTATAACGATGCACCTCATCGATTATACGACCTAAGCATTCTTCCCAAATGCTACTTGATTTGATTCTTTGGCATCCTTCACTAATGCCTTTGACACAACGCTTGGCATCCTTCACTAATGCCTTTGACACAACGCTTGGCATCCTTCACTAATGCCTTCATCTTGACACCTTTAGCATTTTTCACTAATGCGTTGACATGAATGATGAGCATCTTTCACTAATGATTGCATCTTTACATTTTCGGCATTCTTCACTAATGCCTTCAACCCAACGTCTATGGAGAAAGGTAGATCTATCAACAAGAGAACCTTCGTTGTCTTGATGATGACGAAGCATGGCAACTCATGGACTTGAGCTTGCACGTCTTCAAGAAGTGGTGATCTTTCCTTTAAGAGGAACCTAGAAGATCACACAAAAACAAAAGACAAACTACATAGATCACTTAGATCTGAGGTTAGAGGGTTAGAATACTTTGGGGAAGTGTTTATTGAAAAGTGCAAGTAGAGAGGAAGAAATGGTTCTCTATTTATAGAGGAAATTCTCTTTTGTTTCCCCGGATCCCACGGATCCCGACCACAAGGGATCCGGCTAGCACAAAGCTAGGGATCCGTGGTCCGCTCCTCTTTGCCCATGGGTATTTTTGGTTAAGGGTCATGGGTCATGGGTTATGAGTTGATCCATGGTTTTCTTTCTAGATACAATGAACTTGGTTAAGTGGTATATGTAAAACCATGGGTTATGGGTCAAAACCATTTGCTAGTATTTACCCATTTAGTATATACTTGTATTTACCCAATTTATCATACACATAGTTTTTACCCATTTAGTAAACTTAGTTTAAGTATATGTTTAACCCAATATGTAAACACTAGTTGTTGTACATATTTTATCTAGATCATAAAATCACTTATACTTGTTTTAGTGTTTTATGTGAAAGCGTAAGTGTGTTAGAAAACTATTAACTCAAACTATTTACGTACTCTATTTGTTTCGTTAAAATGATTTTATATTTGTTATCAACAAAACATTAGAAGATCGTAAAATATAAATAAACGTTTTCACGGCTTATTTGTATTAAATATATACAATTAAGAACACTCCGAACATGGGAGAATTTGCACGCTCCACCAATAAGGCGAGACTTGGTATTCCTCCGTTCACATAGGGAGACTTTGCACAGTCCACCAATAAGGCGAGAATTGGTATTGCTCCGTTCACATAGGGAGACATTTATGTCATAGCACATACGGTTCATTAAGTTCAAATAAGTCATAATTTCGTAATTAAGTTCAAGGATTTGATTCAAGTTCAAAAGTTCGAAACAGTCAAGGAGCTCAAAACATATCAAAAGGTTCAAAATAGTCAAAGGGTTCAAAATCAAGTCAAACAAGTTCAAAATATACCAAAAGGGTCCTTTACAAGTTAAAAGAGTTCAACTATATGTCAAAAGGTTCAAATCAAGTTCAAAGTGTTCAAATATATGTTAAAAGGTCCAAATCAATTTAAAAGAGTTCAGAGATATATGTCGAAAGGTTCAAATAATAGTGTTCATAACATAGTGATCAATTTAGTTCGGGCATAATCTACTTACTAGCATAAGTAGTGAAACAAGAGTTATTTAAGTTCATATAAGTGTAAAGTAAAAGCAAGTAGTTGAGCATGTATCTCCCCCAAAGAGTTTATAAAACTATTAAACAAGTAAAAGTGGGGCTACGAACTCACCTGATGCAATGATTATGATGACAAAAGTGGATACACTGAAATGAGGTGCAATCTCTATCTGCAACTTGAGTGATTATGAGAAATTGGTGATGGAAAACTTAATTAAAATTCAAGGTTTTAATCCCAAACCTTAACTAGAACACAAAAATGGATCTTAATAATTCTTGATCTTGAAAAAAAATGGTGTTTCCTTCTTGTTTATGATGTTGGTCGTGTACCTCCAAGAAGAAGAAGAAAGAAAACATTTTTTTAGTTGTATCTTGAATGAAAAAGAAGAACTCAATTTGGTTTTGATAACTTGAAGATATTTCTTAGACAATAATAATGACAATGAAATAATAGATTTATGATTTCTTTGTTTTGCTTTAATAAAAATTCCTTTCTGCAAGCATATGGGTTATGATGATTTTTTTGTTTAATTAAAAGTAAATTGGAGTGTTAAAGGAGAGAGGTGTTTGAGAAGATCTTGATGGGGAAGAAGGGTAAAAAAGTAAAACATATCTTTATTTCACATTTAAATGATATTTTATATGTTTAAATTAATTAATTAAGTTAAAATAAAATATTTTGGATCTACATGAGTATTTGTTTAGTTTGAAAGGATATTGATGTCATTGTGAAATATATAAGGATATTGATGTAATTACGTGATTTTTGAAGGACATATATGAAATTATCATTTTTTTCACCTACTTTCCCCTTTTTTTCATACAAACCCTAAAACATGGCATCATCCTCATCCACTTCAAGATCAAAACGAAGCGACATGTTATTCTACATCAACGCTTCTCATTGTGATTGCCGCCCAATACTACTATCCATTCAAGAAAAAATTGCTTGGACCCCTTCAAATGCGGTTAGAAGATTCAAGGCATATTAAGTTCAAATGAAGTTGGTGATGTTTCCCAAGATCAGATGAACAAAATGATGGGGGAGATGGCTTTTATCGAGTCAAAACTGAAAGTTTATGACAAAGTTTTTTTTTTGTAATCAATTTCCTAGTTGTGTTCATTGCTTTTGTATTAGCAATCAATATTATGCATTAACTTTACTTGTTTTAGCAATCCGTGTTATGTTTTTTGATGTTTGTTGTAACTTTGGTTCTTAGTTATTTATGTGCCAAAAGTTTTTGTAACTTGAACTTGTTTTAGCAATCAGTTTTTGTTGAATGTTTAATGAAATGGCAATTTGTTACCTCATAAAGATTGCACAAACAGTTTACTACATGAATTATGATAAACATTGTGAGCACACAGACCACTTCCAACTGATCCATGAGCACATGGAGAAGGACATCATCATGAAGATTAAATAAGTAATAAATAATAATAGTAATAAATAAGATTAAACAAGTAAGATTAAATAAGTAATAAATAGTAAAGAAATATTGATAATCACTCTTTTGTCGCCTTTTCTTCTTGCATATAAGATAAAGAACAGTGTTGTTGTCAGCGCCTATTATAATTTGTAAATAGTTAATGAAGACATTTGTGTTGTGATACCCTAGATATTTGTGGGCTGCATTTATTGGTTGGTTTAGGCCCAAATTATTTCTTTTGTAGTCTGCAATTTTGGTTAGTCTTGGGCATGTCAAGATTATCCAATTTTGACGGTGTTTGCAGGGGTGTTCATGGATCGGGTAAAGTATTACAATTTTTTTGCACCAATCAATTTTAATAAATTGCTAGTAAGAGATAATCAATTTGGAAGTTTTTAAAACTAGGGTTTGGTTGGGTATTTAGGGGAAAGTGTGAGAGAGAAAATGTGTGGTCCAGATATGTGTTTTTACCTTTGTCGTACTTGGTAATGTTTATTAGTGTTAATCGTTATATTAGGGAAAAAATGACTAGATACAAAAACAAAAAGTGTCACGTTTTATGCATTTTTAAGTAATTCGCCCAATTTTAAAATAAGATTAATTGTCATGTCACACGATTTTATTGAAAAAACTTGACAGGATCAAATGAGAAATAAAGTTGAAATGAGAAGAATGAGAAGAAACTACAACCGCACATTTCAGATGCATCTACAAAAGTAGATGCATCTCCCCTTAGATTTCTTTTTTTCATTTGAAATGTGTGGCTCAGAATATTTCTTACTCTTCTCATTTTATTTTCTCTTCTCACTAGATCTCTTCCCTATCACTGAAAGTACTTCTAAAAGAGTTTGAGTTTATGGAAAATGTAATTTACGTAAATACCCTTATGGTTTAAATCATACATTGATTTCTTTCTTCTCTCTTGTCATTTCACAATTATAAGTTTCAACTTAAACTATTTTGTCAAACATACCTAAGTATTTAACTCATCCAATTTTAATATACAATAACAACTTTATTGAAACGCCCATAAACTCCTATTAAATTTTTTATACATCATATAAACTTGCTTATACGACGTATGAGTTCTATACGTCGTATGTCTATACATTGTATAGAGCTGCTGAAGCCAAACCTGCACTTTACTAAAAACTAAAATGAACCATTTCCGCAGCGCTTGAGATTAATCCTGTACTTCTGTGATAACATAAATATGATTTATGTTTCTACTAACATATCTTCATACTCATATCCTTGATATAACCTTTAACTAATCAAGAAGCTAGAACATTCATAATAACATGACTACATATTAATCCGTTACTCACATTGTGTTTGATTAGGCATTCATCTTGCTTCCCAATTGACTTCCATGATCACTTAAACACCCGACAATCATTGTACTAGGATCATTAACATTAATTCATCCTTAACAAGTAAACTTCATTTCTACATACTAACGTGACCTTAAGGCCTTATGCCAAACATCAATGGCGGAGCTTGAAAAATTTCTGTGAAAAGGCCGAAACAATTTTTTTTTGAGAAATACATTAAAGGGGAGGGCCGAAATAAAGTTATTTATTTATTTATTATTTTTTTTCGGAAATACACATGAAATCGCTAAAAATACATTAACGGGCTTAGGCCTAAGGCGCCCGGGACCCTTCCCGGTCCCTTAATAGCTTCGCTCTTGCCAAACATCCTTTTTACTACCATGAACTAATCATCAACATTATTTCATTGTAACCTCATATCATAAGATGTACTAATTTCATAACATAATTTCTACTAATTGCTTCTTATCATAAATCATACATAACATTCTCATCTTAATCATGAATCATCATAACTAAGAGTATGGTTAACATAACACCCAATTTATCTAAAACCTTAATTAGATTCATAACAAAATCATGACATGAATTCATACTTACTTTGATGGGGAAACTGGTTAATCCTTATGACCGATGCAACTTCACCAAAACTTAATCCCATCTTCATCAATATAGCTTTCTAAGGTTTTCTTCATCATATGGTAATTTCCTCTTTTTCCCTCCTAAACACACATGCCACCCATGAAGACACGTGTGGAAGTGAGGGATTAGATTCCTTGAATTGGAGTTACTGAGATTTAAGGGCAATTATGTAATTTAACACTTAAATCTCACTTTGCATAGTTAGTCCTTGTCGTTATTCCGTTAAATAATAACTGAATTAATTTTTCAAAATTCCATAAACACTATTAAAATATCTATTACTAAACTTTAAATTTTGAGATGTTACATGTATATTCGAACCCATCGTTTATTTGAAGCTTTGAAATTTTAACATTAACCAGCCAAGTCATTTTCACTCAAGTTGTGTCACTTTTATTGACGACGTATGTGCCTCTCCGGCCTATAGCCGAAAGGCCCGATACCCGACAACATATATGCCTTTCCGAAGGGCACGATACCCCTAGCCGAAGGGCCTGATCCCCTAACACAACAGTCCAAGATAAGGGGTACAATGTCAGGTCGTCCGTCCGAAGAGCTCGCTGACCTGACAGTACCTTTGGCATCTAGCCTGGATACACTTTGTCTCATCCCCGTGGATGTCGGACCTGACTCCAAGGACAGTGTCAGAGACAGTGTCAGCCCTGATACTATCAACGGTCCCATGAAGTACGACAGACGCAGGGACCAGACAGTGACATCAGGCAGTATAAATATGCGCACAGTATCTGGGATTAAGGTATCATTTTTCTCACACACATACATTCATAATATACCTCTCGGTAAAACACATACTTACTCTTACGCCGGAGTCGGGTCCTGGGATAACACCCGGGGCGAGACTAACGCGTCGTTCATCTTAGCAGGTATCTGGAAGGCTTACTCCTAAGGCTGAAGGATAACTGCAACAACCCACAAAAAATTACTTCGACATTGGCGCCATCCGTGGGACCCGTATTCAATCTACCAGAGTTGTAGGATGACGGGTTCGACACCACCGGAAACTTCGGGAGGAAGTTCCACACCATTGACAAGGGAGCAGTTGGAAGGGTACGTGACTGCTCTCAAGTCGATGATAAAAGAACATAATAGCCGGAGGGATACTGTTGAGCCACTGCGGCTAGACTTCGAGGACGAGACGACTCTTGATAAGGACGAGCCAGCAATTAAAAAGAAGGAAATAGTTACGGGGAGCAAAGTGAAAGACGAAGACCTGGCGAAACCTTTCAAAGAAGTCTCGAAATCTCCATTCAGTAGGCGAATCATCGAGTTTTCCGCTCCGGAACACAAAATGCCCACCCACATCAAGCTGTACGATGGGTCTACGGACCCCCAAGACCATCTCAACCGATTCACCGGAGCTGCAGGACATGGGGAGTGGCCAATGCCCGTGTGGTGCCGCATGTTCCAACAAACGTTGGATGGAAAGGCCCGAGGATGGTTTGATGGGCTTCCTCCGGGAAGCATTGATGAATGGGCGGCTTTTAAGGATCAGTTCGAGGCTCGCTTCTCCCTGCACAAAGCTTGTGTCAAAGACCCTACAGAAATCGCCAAGATAGTGAGAAAGGCTAATGAAACGCTGCCGGAGTTCAAAGAAAGATGGACCACGGAGACAGGATTTATACAGGGTGCTCCGGAGATCATGAGAATCTCCTCATTCATGAACGGGTGCAAGTGCCCCGAACTGGCCAAGCGATTCGCCGACACGATCCCTAAGACGGTGGAGGAGATGATGATTAGGGTCGACGACTTCGTAAGGTCGGAGGAAGCTTTCGCCAGTACCGAATTGCCCCGAGGGGAACACTATGATACAACCAGAAGAGCCTCGACGGGACCCTTCCGAAAGGACGAAAGGGCCGTCAGGAGTCACTACGGAGGAGACAAGAGGAATGAGGGATGGCATGCGTACTCGGGGAGAGACCGTGGGAGTTCACACCGCCATGGTGACCGGTCGGCTCCGTACGTGCCCCATCGCGGTGACCATCAGAACCGAGGCAACCCCCGCTTAACCCTGGATTCACTTATAAAACCACCCAAAGAAATCTTAGCTACTGAGCACCAGCTACGTCTACCTCCTCCAAAGCCGATGCGTGATCCCCCACGCAAGGAGAATCAAGATAAGTACTGTGATTATCATGGAGAGAAAGGGCACTATACGAATGATTGCTACCAGCTCAAAAGACAGTTAGAGATAGCGTTGGAATCAGGGAAGCTAAATCATCTGGTCAAGGATCTGAGACAAAAGGGAAGGAGAGAACCACCAAGGAATGACGCAGGAACTAAAGACAAGGTCATCAACATGATCCGAACCTGGCCAGAACGGAGAAAAAGGAAGTCATCAGAGCAGGAGGAAAGGTGGATGAATGTGCCTATAACGTTCCCTCCCCTCCCGGACGGGGATGTGTCGGACGACCCTCTTATAGTTGAAGCCACGATGGAAGGGTATCTAGTAAGGAGAGTCTTCGTAGACGAAGGAGCTTCGGTGGAGGTGATGTTCGAGCACTGCTTCAACAACCTACCTCATGAGATAAGGAGTCGAATGAAGCAGACACAGACAGATTTACTGGGGTTTGCCGGACAGGTAACACGCCCACTGGGGAAAATCGAATTAGACGTGTCATTCGGAGACGAGGGTTTGTACAGGAAGGTCCGGATGAAATTCACAGTTATTCGAGCACCATCACCATATAATGTCATCTTGGGTAGGACCGGGTTGAAGATCCTGCGAGCCATACCTTCTACAGTTCATTCCATGATGAAGTTCCCAACTCCTCAAGGAGTCGCCACGTTGGTTACCCGTTCCGTCATCATTTCGGAATGTAGGAGGTTGGAAAAGTTGCAGACCATCGTTCCAGAGCAGGATAAGGAAGATACAAGCACCGGAGAGGTGGGGTTAACCGAGGAAGTGGCGATCAACCCTGTCTTCCCTGAACAAGCCATAACGATAGGAGGTGCACTGTCCGCCGAAGGTAAGCAACGCCTCAAGGAGCTTTTACAGAGGAACATCGACATATTCGCATGGGAACCGGCGGATATGACGGGGGTCCCGAGAGGAATCATAGAGCATACCTTAAATGCCAACCTTTCCATAGACCCGGTATGTCAAAAACGCCGGATGTTGGCTGCTGATCGGAGTCAAGCAGTCACAAAGGAGGTAGAAGAATGGATCAAGGCCGGCATAATCAGACCAGTGAAATACCCCACTTGGATATCCAACCCAGTTCTGGTGAAAAAGTGTGACGGAAGCTGGCGCATGTGTATTGACTTCAAGAACATCAACTCCGCCTGTCCCAAAGACTATTACCCCTTGCCAGAGATCGACTGGAAGATCGAGTCGGTCATGGGGTATAAATACAAATGCTTCTTGGATGCTTACAAAGGGTATCACCAGGTACAAATGGCGAGAGAGGACGAAGAAAAAACAGCATTTTACACTGAGCAAGGAACCTACTGCTACACCAAGATGCCATTCGGTCTGAAGAATGCCGGAGCCACCTATCAACGGATGATAGACTCCGCCTTTCAATCACAGATAGGGAGGAACCTGGAAGCCTATGTGGACGACATGGTCATCAAGAGCAAAGAGGAGCAGGGAATGCTAGCAGACATTGCGGAGACATTTGACAACCTCCGGAAGATCAACATGAAGCTGAATCCTAAAAAATGCTCTTTTGGAATGGAGGAAGGAAAGTTCCTAGGGTATATGGTAACTTCCGAAGGAATTCGAGCAAACCCAAAGAAGACGAAGGCAATAATGGACATGCAATCGCCAAGAACCCTGAAAGAAATGCAGAGCCTCAGCGGCAAGTTGGCGGCACTTAATCGTTTCTTGGCTCGTTCTGCTGAAAGATCCCTACCATTTTTTGAAACACTCAAAAGCATCACCAAGGAGAATAAGGATGAGTACCGGTGGACGGAAGAGGCAGAATCGGCATTCCAGGAGATGAAGAAGTTGATAACAGATCTTCCCTCGCTAACAACACCGTCCGCAAAAGAAACACTGTATGTGTATCTAGCAGCCGCTGAGGAAGCGGTCAGTGCGGTTCTCCTCACGGAAAGGAAGGGAAGGCAGTTACCAATTCGTTACGTGAGCCGAACACTCAATGAAGCCGAGAAGAACTATGCCCCGATTGAAAAATTGGCATTATGTCTGCTACACATGTCGAGAAGGCTCCGGAGATACTTCGAAGCACACCCCATAAAGGTAATCACAGACCAGCCGATAAAGCAGATCCTCAACAAGCCGGAAGCGTCCGGGAAGTTGGCTAAGTACTCTGTGGAGTTGGGTGCATACAACATAACCTACGAACCCCGGAACGCAATCAAAGGCCAGGTATTAGCAGACTTCCTGTCGGAAGCGCCCATCGGAGAAAGCAATGAAGAGTACTTCAACCAACCCATGCCGAAGAAGAAGGAGGTAGGGAAATGGCTCTTATATACGGATGGGGCATCCAATAACAAAGGTTCCGGAGTGGGTCTCGTGCTTATCAATCCGGAGGGAATGGAGTTCACTTATGCCATTCGACTGGAATTCGACAGCACTAATAACGAAGCCGAGTATGAAGCCCTGCTGGCAGGGTTAAGAATGGCAGAGAGTATGCAGGTTCGTAGCCTTGAGGTCCGGGTGGACTCTAAGTTGGTGGCTAACCAGATAAACGGAGATTACGTGGCAAGTCATGAGAGTATGATCAAGTACCTAGCGAAGGCAAAGGAATACATAGCCAGTTTTGAGAACTTCACCATCCGGAACATCCCCAGAGGTCAGAACCAAAAGGCAGATGTTCTCAGTAAACTGGCCACGGTCGCTTTCGACCACTTGACGAAGGAAGTGTTGGTGGAGGTATTAAGGGAAAGATCGACGGAAGGCAAAGAAGTTAACAATATTGTTGAAGAGGAGGGAGACAACTGGATGACCCCCATCATTCGGTGTCTCGAGGAAGGAGTTTGGCCGAAAGACCCCAACGAAGCCCGCAACCTGAGGATGAAAATCAATCAATATGTCATGGAAGATGGCGTACTTTACAAGAAAGCCTACTTGGTCCCTATGATGAGGTGTGTGGGTCCCCTACAAGCAAACTACGTTATAAGAGAGATACACATGGGAGCGTGTGGTATGCATTCCGGTCCTCGATCGGTCGTGGCAAAGGCCATGCGGCAATGATACTACTGGCCTACAATGCACCGGGATGCTAGGAACGAGATAATCAAGTGTGACTCCTGCCAGATCCACTCCCCGATACCACAACTTCCAAAAACCAAGCTGACACCCATCATGGCTCCATGGCCCTTCTACCAATGGGGTATGGACATAGTAGGACCTCTACCACCGGCAGCCGGAAAGGTCAAGTTCCTCTTGGTCGCAATCGACTACTTCACCAAGTGGACAGAAGCCAAGCCGCTAGCAAAGATCACAGGAAAGGACGTTACGAAGTTCGTATGGGACAACATAGTATGCCGCTTCGGTCTCCCCGCCGTCATCGTCACAGACAACGGTAAGCAGTTCGTGGACAACCCCTTTAAAAGCTGGTGCGAAAAGCTCAACATCAAGCAGGTCAATACAGCCGTAGCTCATCCGCAAGCCAACGGACTGGTAGAAAGAGCTAACAAGAGCTTGATGGAAGGAATCAAAACAAGGTTGGGGCGCGCAAAGGCCGGATGGGTAGATGAACTGCCAAATGTCCTATGGGCACACAGGACGTCCATCAAAACTAGTAACGGAGAGACCCCGTTCAGCCTCACTTATGGAAGCGAAGCAGTCATACCGGCAGAAATAGGCATGCCAACGTACAGGGTAAGGCGGATAAGAGAAGGGATGGAGGAAGAAGATTCTCGCCGAACGGCAGAGCAAAACGAAGAAGACATCCGTCTCAACCTTGACTTGCTACAAGAACGGAGAGAAGAGGCCGCCGTAATGGAAGCTCGATACAAAACGAAGCTGGAGAAGTACTACAACCGGAATGCGCGACTGGTTTCTTTCAAACCAGGGGAGTTCGTGTATCGAAAAAACGAAGCCAGCAGAGCCGAAGATCAAGGCAAATTAGGACCCAAATGGGAAGGCCCCTATCGGATCAAAGAGGCAAACCTCAACGGCTCGTACAAGTTGGAAACTGTGGATGAAGAGGAAGTACCCCGGAAGTGGCACGCCATGAACTTGAAGAAATGTTTTCTTTAACTTAAAAGTATGCATTGTAAGCCTACGGGCATGAATTCCTGTATCCTAAGTAATGATATATATTCCCCCATGGAGGAGGAAAATTTTCCGCAATCATATCTCATGCGTAAGGGGCGGACCGGCGGAGATTAGCTACCTCCGACCGTGTATCCGGAAAACCCCAATTAAAACTAATTTACCCCCGCAAGTGCAATGACACTAGGGAAGGCCACACACCATTCGGTAGGCGACTGCATACCCCCGGATAATGCTAAGACATTAAGGGATGAGCCGAGGCATATATGCCCAAACGGCACGCAGATACCCCGTAGGCGTGACGACGCCAGGGATGAGCCACCAGGTATACTTACCACCAGGCGAAAACACTACCCCAAACAAAAAATGCTAAGTCATTAGGGAAGGCCGCAGCATATTTGCTCACGGGCATAATTTAACGCCGAAAGTGTCAAGACGTTAACAAAAAAAGAACGGCATACACGAGCATATACAAACCAAAATGGAGGGTCCGGTATACGGACGGCCCCGTCTGATCATAAATAATAATAAATATTGTTTGACGTAGCATACAACCAAGGAAGTACATACAAAGCATCAAATTGTTCAAATACATCAGTTTTAAGGCACGCAGGCCAAATAATGACAACCCTATCCGACACTAAGATGCCCCGGAGGTGCCTGCCCCTGGGGTAGCTCCGGTTCCATCAGGGAGCACATTCATTAAGTCCGCGAGGGGAAGATGATAAGACCGCTTGATCTTCTCAATATAAGGAAAAGACTTTAAGAACATCTCATCGTAAGAAGCCACGAAACCTTTAACTGCTTCCATGTCAAAATCTGTCTGAGTGGCAAGAATCTCCGCGACCTCCTCATCACTCCGACCAACCTTGAGACCATCCAAATAGCCAGAGTCTATGGCGGTATTAAAGACACGTCCCCAAGCCTGTTGGTACTCATTGCTCCCATGTAGGCGCCGAACGACCGCCGGAATCAACTCTTTCACATAATTGAACCTTACGATCTCCTCGTGCCCAGCATTCACGGCGAGTTTCTCAAAATCAGCCCTCAAAACTGCGGCCTCCCTTTCGGATTCATCCAACTCCTCCG
The DNA here is from genome assembly GCA_019973895.1 of Chrysanthemum seticuspe. NCBI lineage: Eukaryota > Viridiplantae > Streptophyta > Magnoliopsida > Asterales > Asteraceae > Chrysanthemum > Chrysanthemum seticuspe. The sequence goes on from BPTQ01000002.1 coordinate 277,528,745, forward strand.
ACTTTCTCTTCAAGGCTTCCTCCAACAATCCCACCTTTTTCTCTCTCTCCTCATCTTTGATCTTTAACTCATTCAACTCCCTCTCCAAAGCAACCAGACGAGAACCCATCTCCTCTTCCTTCCGGCCGCAGTCATTATGTGACGCCTGGAGATCCTGGTTGTCTTGGGCAAGTTTTTGATTAACTTCTGTTTGAGCTCGGAGATTACTTTGAGCTTCAGAGAGCCGAGCCTCGAAGCTAGAACAGGTGGAGTGAGCTTTGTAGAGATCCGCATAGTGGTGGCTCAAGCGTTCGAACCTTTTGAACACATCGGTAATAGCCATGGTCCCATGACACAGCTCGAACCATCCTCTATACAAAGCCCTGTCATCGGCCAAGTCTTCTTGCTCCGACAATATGAAGGGAGGGGCCAAATTACTCATCATGTCCCGGCACTGCGCGGCATCATTCAGAGTGGTGTTAAGCGGCAAGCTCCAGCCAGGAATGAACGGTTCGCCAGAGCCCCTCCGGCCAAACCCACCTGCAAAAGGAAGACACACTTGCAAGGTTAAGAAGAGCAAACCAAAATAAGCAAAGCAGTGGCAACGTACCTCCGAAGGTGCTAGCCTGAGCGACACCGTGAGCACCGGTCACCGTCCCACTCGTTCCAGCTCCTATAAAAAAAATAAAAAAATAAATAAAATAAAAAAAAAATGGGGGGAAACGAGGTAATAACAACAGGCACAAGTTTAAAAGGCATACCTTGTCCGGAGACATAAGGACCAGCAGCGACGAGAGGATCTTCCAATGAAGTGGCCTCCGGACCACGAAGACCAGCGCCCTGATCACCCCCACCACCAGTCACACTTCTTTGATCAGGACCGTCTACAACGTCTTCAGGCATCGCGGTATTTATGGGCGACGCCGAACGAGTCCGCTGGGAATTATCCGGACTCGACGATAAATCAATGGAGGGAGTGTTGGGTCTTCTCCTTTTAAGCATGGCGGAGGGACCAGTAGAGCGCTTTTCCTGCTGTTTCCTTTTCTTTTCCTTCGCTTTCAGCACCGACGGATCAGCCTTCTCCACAATCCGTTGCGCCCGGCTAGCCTCCGGAACCTCCTTTCCCGCTCCCAAAGGTGGGGTCACATGCTGAGGTATCTCCGTCCCCTCGGCAAGAGGAGCACCCTTCCCTAACCTAGACCCTTCTTCGGACCTCAAACGCAAGTAGCGAGACATGGTAATAACTGCACATAAAAAGAAGGCATGGGTACCCGCAACAAAAAAATAATAATAATAATAATAATGATAGTAAAATAAAATAAAAGTATGTGCGTTCGCGTTACCATTCTTCTCGATATCCTTAAACTCCGGGTGAAAGCCAGAATGCTTCCAGACCTTCGTCAACCCGACCTCATACAAGAGACCCGAATGAACAGGCCTAAGCTCCACTATCCCCTCGCACAACTTCGCCACATCGGCATCCCGATATCCCCCCGAGGGAACATCGTCCGAAACGCTAGAGTCCGGATGTCTCCAAGGCATGGCATCTGGAATTGCCCTCCGGTCTATCAAAAATAAATTATCTTTCCAATTCTTCAAGCTTGAGCAAGTTTCCTTAAAGATACGTCCCGGAGAGTTCCCTCCGGTTCGACTAGCGAAAGAGAACCAGTGCCCTTGTTTGTTCAACTTGTAAAAAACCCGAAATAGATTCACGGACGGCTCAATCTCAAGGCTCCGACAATATACTTCAAACATCACAAGCCTATTCAGTCCGATGGGCACAAGTTGTGATATGTGAACCTTGAAATACCTTATCACCCTCAGAAGAAAGGTAGAAAACGGGACTCGCACTCCCGAAAACGTAAAGTACTGCTCATACAACCCAATAGCATCCTTCGGCAGTTTCTCCATAGTAAAATCTATCGGAGGTAAACGGGGATTGAGGTCCCTAGGAATCCCATAATCGTTAATGAGGCCTTCCAGCTCCCCCTCGGAAAGCACGGAGGAGTAAATGTGCATGTCCGACTTGGGGACAAGGTCGGACGCCGGATGCTCGGAACCCGAAGCCATAGAATATCAAGAAGGCAACGCAAACAGAAATGAAACAAAAAGAAAAGTGACGCACCTGAATCTCGCCGGAATACTCGAAGACAAACAGTAATAAAGGGATGTGAGGTAAAAAACTATGAGTAAAGGTTAAAAGACTTATATAGGCAAAAGAGGTAGGGACACGAAGCGTCACATCGTGTCAGAAGGGGCGAATCTGAGCCGTCAAACGAATACCCACCTCCACGTGGCGTGATCCCACGGAAAACGGTAATATATTATTTTAACCTATTTTAACCTAATGGGCTTGGGCCCATTACCCCTAAGGAAGCCCACATAACCAGAATCGGCAGAGGCACTCCGAATGAAACCAACGGACAACTAATATTAAGCATCATGCCACTTGTCAAAAACAAGTAACACGATACTGGGGGGACATGACGACGTATGTGCCTCTCCGGCCTATAGCCGAAAGGCCCGATACCCGACAACATATATGCCTTTCCGAAGGGCACGATACCCCTAGCCGAAGGGCCTGATCCCCTAACACAACAGTCCAAGATAAGGGGTACAATGTCAGGTCGTCCGTCCGAAGAGCTCGCTGACCTGACAGTACCTTTGGCATCTAGCCTGGATACACTTTGTCTCATCCCCATGGATGTCGGACCTGACTCCAAGGACAGTGTCAGAGACAGTGTCAGCCCTGATACTATCAACGGTCCCATGAAGTACGACAGACGCAGGGACCAGACAGTGACATCAGGCAGTATAAATATGCGCACAGTATCTGGGATTAAGGTATCATTTTTCTCACACACATACATTCATAATATACCTCTCGGTAAAACACATACTTACTCTTACGCCGGAGTCGGGTCCTGGGATAACACCCGGGGCGAGACTAACGCGTCGTTCATCTTAGCAGGTATCTGGAAGGCTTACTCCTAAGGCTGAAGGATAACTGCAACAACCCACAAAAAATTACTTCGACATTTATCAAATAAGGTTAGATAGTATTTTGTATCATGTCAAGAGCCATCTAATATTGCTAAGGGTGGAGAGATGGTTCACTCATTCCTTTCCCATTCAGTTCCACAAAAGCTTTCTTGTTTTCTTTCATCTCAATTTCACACACTTAAGCTTTCTTATTTTTATTAAAAATACCCTAAACACACAAATACACAACCCGCCTTTCTCCTTTTTCTCATTCACATACATCATCTCTAACAAAACCACTCAAAACCAGGGCTAAGGAAAGAGATAGGTGGCAATCTCTCCTTTGCCTGACATGAAATTCTATGCACGTGCCTCTGCTTAGCTCACCTCTAGAGGTGGCAAAATGAGTGGGTCGAGTCGGGTCACGAGTCTAGCGGATTTCGGGTCTAGATGGGGCACTTGAGAGCACGGGTATAAACAGGTTTGTGTCGGCAAAGGTCGGTTACCTATCCGTTTTTTTGAACAATTTAATTATGAGTAAAAAATGAAAAGGTAAAAAAAAAAAAAAAAAAAAAAAAAAAAAAAATCATTGACCGCTAGACCCATTCTAAGAGCACAAGGTGAGGGAGATACCAATAACATGTTATTGGTATGCCACCTCAGCGCCACATCATACACCTCTCAATAACACACCAATCACTCAAACACCCCTCCCTCATAACACACTACTAACATGTTATTGGGTCCCACAAAATACCCCACTAAAAATACCCACCCACTCACAATACCAAAAAAAAACACACAAAGTTTGCATTTGGCTTGAGTTAATGGAGTGGCTCAAATGTATTTGGCATGGATTTGGCATGTTGAGGTGGTATGGCAATGGCATGCCATTGGTATAAGTTTTTTTCTTTTAACATGTTATCAAGCACCATACCGTGTGCTCTAAGACACATCGGTTGATTGTTATATAGTTGAACTTTACATCAAAATACGTAATTTGATCCATTTTCAATATTTAAGAAGACTCAACAAGACCCATCTAATAAATATTTACTAAACTTGACCCATATTTAACCACGGGGACCTAAATTGCCACCTCTACATCCACACCCTTTATAGCGAAAGGTAAAAAGTGTACAAATGTATTATAATGTAAATTCGGATTTTCATTTTGACCAATACTCGTAGAACTTATAAATAATTTCAAATGGCAGAAAAGTTAAGCTGATCAGCACATTTCTCCCCTCGTGCCCTCCATAACCAACTAAGCTATGAACCTTAGTTCATTATGTAAATTCCTAAAGTTGAAAATTGACCCACTTACATTTATAAAAAATCTCGGTCCCTTAAACTCAAGCAGGTTGAACAGACTTGTGACACAGATAACCATTTACAAAATACATATATTTCCAAATCACAACACATGATTTATCTAACATTAACTTGAATTACATCCCCATCTTTAAGCTGGGTGTTGGGCAACACAACCTGACCATTTACAGAAACAAGCTTGCCTTCGAGTCCAACCATGGTGGCAGCATCTGCAGCTGTGCTACCACTTCTCAACCTCATTATATCACCATCTGGCCAGCAGACAACTGCTATTTCCCCAAAATCATTCACATCGGCAAGCTTTCCTGCCTCAGACCGCAACTGTTCCTCCCACTGGAGCATCGTCCTCAACAGGAGCACCTACATGATCAACCTTTTAGTGCCAGGCACAACACATAACATACTTGTTTTAAGACTGAATAGTTAGGGTGTGCTTGGTTCAAACTCAGGAAAGGGAAAGGGAGAATAAAGCATTCTCCCCAATTTATTGGGTAATGGTCCATTACCCACTATTGGGTAATGGGTCATTCCATTATATAGCACCAAGCATTAATTTTCATTACCTTTACCATTACCCACCCTAAAAAACATCCTACCAAGCACCCCCTTAATTTTTTGTGGCTTAAATCAACCCTGAGACCTCCTTAGGAGAATCCTAACTTGCGATTTTCAGCATAATATATGAAATGCATGGAATAAAATATTTCAACATTCCAAAGATCATGCCCACATACCTTATTGTTGATACCAGCTTCCATGGAACCAGAGGTTGAAGGTGAACTCCAAGAGGGAGTTGAGTTCGATGACACAGAATCAAGCTGTTTCCCCTCTGACACAGAAGACACAACGTCCCAGTATTCAATTTCCTCCGCTTCACTTAAATCAATTACTTGAATGAATGTTGGCAGCAGACGCTGAAACTGATCTTGCTGCATGTCAAGGACTGCTATTAATATCTAAATAATCTCATGAACGATGGGTCAAACACTCATTCTTACATAACAGCTTTTAAGATCATTTCGCAAGAATACAACATGTGACGAACAGGGCAAAGAATAACGGACAAAATAATCACCTAGCAAAACAGACCAGTGTTTTTTTTAATCTACAGTAGCCCTAATTGGTCCATTGCTATGGTCATGAAAAAGCACCATGTTCTATGTGAACCAACAATTCATATGGGTTGGCAAGGACCAAAGTTCGTGATTATAGATGTTGATGCAAAGTGCACCTCACCAACATATGAATGAACAAGATCCTGAGTATACCATCGGCCAAAATATAAAGAACATTGCACATACCTTATGGTACAAACCATCTCGACAGAGTGTGTACTTCTCCAAGCAGGTAGACCAATCCCCATGCCCTGGTTCACACCACCATTCATCTGATACCTGAAAATTATTTGGCACCAGGATATGTTCTCCATTCAAACTACACCAATGTTACGAGATAAAGATGATTTTTTAGCATATACATAGAAGATCATCCATAACTATGAAACTGTTAGGTCCTTGAGGATTTTAGAGCAATTTATTTGTGTGTATAACTTTATATAGCTCCATAGGAACTCCAAATCATAAGTCCAGACAAAGACAGAATCGGCCACGATGAAGCATATAAGAAACAGAAAATGTCTCAATAAAAAAAAATAACACTTGTTATTTTCAATGTGGTGCAAATAAAATTTTCAACAGCATGGATCAAAAAAGAAGCCACAAAACATGAATTAGGACAGTGAATCCTTTCAAGTGACATAACTATTAAATTTTATATAAACGGTAATTCGAAAAGAAGCATATGCATGTATGTTTATGTGTGTATTTGCATACCTATATTCAAGTATTCAACCTTACCTTTTTGTACAATCTTGCATAAGCCTCCCATCGCTTTCTTTGAGAAGAAGATCTTCTGTCTGCAACCGCTTCAGAAGCGGCAAGTACAAAGCTGGCAGCTACAAGCAGATCCCTTCCATGCTCATCAACTCTGCATTTCAGGTGTCATCATACAGTTTATTGACATTAGCATTAAGCAAAGATGAAATACCTGACAATAACAGCAGCAAGCAAATTACTTCCTTCAACTCTTAGGACTGGATGTCCGGCTTTTAGGGAACTGTACTTCTTAAACACATGGTCTTCAGTTGTACTCTTATCTTCCATATCATTTGAGAGATAAGAGGACGATGGTATTTCAGAACCAATTACACTGCTTTTAGTAGGCAACTTATTATCAGCTTCTTTGTAAAGCCAATGTGCAGCAACTCCATGCTCAGCATATTCATGCATGCTCTAAAAATAAGAGAAAAAGGCTAATGTCAGCTAATACAGGCTTTAAAATACTGTAGTCTGTACACTCGATATATTTTAGTCTTGTACCTGTGTTCTTATTTGGACTTCCAAGGGTGAGTTTTCTGGACCATGTACTGCAGTGTGCAGAGACTGGGATTATTAGATAAGGGTCAGAATTTGAGAGCACTGATAACAAGAAATAGAGAAAATATTAACAGCATAGGGAACATCGCCATGTCATAATGAAACATATTATAGGGGTCTTAATACAAAGTTAGAAGACTTCACGACTTTTTACATTTTGCTTGATATATACATAGTGCAAAGATGACAAACAAACCTCCTATTTTTAGTCAGGCTGGCAAGAATGCCTGCCAAGTTCAGATAAGGGAAACCTTCCCCCGGCCATTAAAGGCTCGGGGAAGAGAGGGAGATGCGGCGGGGAAAGGAAAAGGCCATCGGAGATCAATATTTTTTTTTCTTTCTCCAACGAAAACTAAGAAGGGAACGGGTGACCTACAAAAGGCAGGACTGCGGGGAAAGCCCACTTTATTGGTCAAGTGTGTAAATATTGCAACAATAACAAGCAAACTTTTCTACAACTCGTTTTCTTTTATCTTTTGATTAAATTCTACTTTATTATAATTTTCATATAAAAATATCAAAAACTTTTGAGCCACTGCATGTCACATTCTTGCACGATCTAAGCATGTCATTGACCTTGCCTTTGCAACCTTATGTTGACAAGTAATTATCACTAGTTGCCTTTTGTGCCTCTGACCATTTTTTGATCATGTCAATGTTTTGGTTTATCTAGTTTCTATTTCATTAAGCCAGCCGCTGCATTCAAAAACTGCTGCCACATGTCGATGCACAGATTGATGTCTGACGCTAGGGGTGTAATTGAGCGGAGTTAACTCGCGAGTTACTAAAGAAAGACTCGAGCTTGAGCTACTCGAGTAGACTTTCAAGCTAAGCTCGAGTATCAAATTATTCGGCTCGTTAAGCGCGTGGGCCTTATCGAGCTTGTGTTCATATAATGTGTATATGTTTATTTACATGATGACCCTACAATATTAACCATGATTAATACTGTTATGGTCATATATGAGAAAGATGCATCAGATGGCACTAAATAGGATTACAGAGTATTTTATAGTACAAAAACTCGCCTAGAACCGTAAGAACATAATAGCCTTTTTCCGTATATAACAATGGTATTAGTAACGATCCGACCCGTATGAAAGACTACCTGTCTTCCAACCTATCAGATCAGTGTATTTTGCCACATATTTACGAAATTAGACATGTCAGGGTTTTAAATTCTGGATTCGCCGCTGATAACAACAGGGTGTGGTATTTCAAGAAACAAAACTAACATACTGAGAAAGTGATCTTAACCTGATATCCGCTTGGCTTTGGATTGACAATGTAATCATCAAATTCGCCATCGATCGGTGTCCAAAGCCTGCAGAAAGCCAAGGAAAGGTGAACCAAAATAATAAACATCTTTCACTTATATTACTGATCTTACATGAAGTTATATAGTGACTAGTCATTAATTTGCAGGAACAGTTGTTAGACATGCTTTGGATGGCTGATGGCATGCCAAGTTCTAGCATGAAGCAGCTTTGATGCTACCCACCCATTTCCCATCTGATCTAAATCAGTACCAGACTTTTGTTAGGCGTCACAATTATTGTAACCTGTGTATGATATTTAGAAGATTGTAACAGCACTGAACAGCTTGTCCATGTAAAGTTCCACTTCTATCTCCAACAATTACTCTCAGCGCACGCGCGTCATATACTTTATCGATACTGACTTCTTTACGATTCATCTGCGAGAAGAAAAATGTATGTCAGCACAGCACACAAGCCAGCACCCAGCCAACAGCAGGGGAAACCTTAATGGGCTTAAGGTTTCTTTAACCTATTTATCCCCATGGTCAAACCCAAGTCAAAAGGGAATTGACATATACAAGCAAGAAAGCAGCAACATCTCACCAAAAAAAAAAATTTTTGATTCAGCATAATGCATCTTATGTTTTTAGCCGCAACCCTTTTTAGGTCAGACTAGTGGTCCCTTTAACGCATTTATGTGAAATCAGGTTGTACTTCATTTATAATGGGTCGAAAGACAGGGAAGTGGAACAAGCAACCTCAAGGTTACTCCTTGGAATCATGCATTATCCAAGGCTCATGGTTTCCTAACTCTTATATTCAACAAATGAAATATGGATATCACTCATACCTTGCTATAGATGCTGTATAAACTTTTAAGGCGGCTAGATAAGGTGACTTCCATTCCAGGAACGTAGCTGCAAATGTAAGAATAGAAACAAAGTCAAGGCAGGGTAAACAAGACTAAAAGCTAAAGATCTATCTAACATGATCTTACGAGGTTGATATAAACAACTCGCGTTCCAGTTCTTCCTCACAGACAACCAGAGATGCTAGGGCAATACCAGCATCCCGCACAACTTTTGGTTTAGTTTGGACCTCCGAGCATGACCCAAGATCTTGAATATATTGAATACGTTTCCTTCGATCAAGTAGAAGATCAAATGGAAGGACAGCTTGCAAAAGATCCTGCAGGTTCGAAAAAGGAAACCCTGATGTCATATCATAAATCTATAGCATTAGTTAATCACACAAATTCATTCTTTGTTAACAATTACCTTCATGCTGACTTCTACATCATCTAAAGATGCTTCACAGTCAGGAGTTGCGTTCCTTCTGTTTGGTTCTGCATTTGAGCTGCTGCTTTTGGCAGATAGTCTTCTTAGGTTGCCTACCCTGCTCCTGGTTGTCGTCGACATGGTGGCCAGGTCAGACCGCATCTGGCGGAAGATCCGAGGCTGCATACAGTACTAGTTAACTTTAGAACATACTACAACAATCATTACTTGAAATGGTTGGAACTCGAACACGTTACCTGAAGAACAGCAAAGCAGAGGTCTTCAAGTTCTGCTTTTAAAGCCCAAAGGCCCAATCTGGAAGCCAAAGAGCACCAAATGAGCAAAGTCTCCTGCGCTACAGCCTTAGCCTTGGGTGAGGGTAGAGCATAACTGCAACCAAACAAGATTATGAAAAACATAAAATTGACAAGTAACAAGCATACTATACTAGTAACGATTGATATTAAAAGAATTCCTACATGGTTCTCATGTTGTGCAGACGGTCTGCAAGCTTGATGAGCACGACACGTGGATCATCAACCATGCCCAAGAGCATGACTCGTAAGTTGTGTGCCTAGAATGAGATATTATTATTATATATATATTATGTGTTTGATGATAAATAAATAAAAGCAGTGAAGTAAATAATACCTCTTCGTAACCAAAGGTAGCCTGATTGACATTAGTCCTGCGGTGTCTGCGCAGCAACTGTGCGCAAGAGAGATATGAGTGTGTTAGTTTGTGATTAGTAATAGTAAATGGTTGGTTTTAGGAAGAATGAATAGGTACCTGATTGATATAACTGAGCCTGGAGACACCAGCTACGAGTTTAGCTATATCTTGACCAAACTCTAACTCGATGGTTGACAGACTTTGGGACGTGTCGTCAACGACATCATGAAGTATGCCAGAAACGATTGTATCAATAGCCTGGAAGGAAGCAATTAATATAATTTGTATTATTGTAAGGAGTAAGAATAAAAAGAATTAAGTGAATGAATAGGAGGTACTTTTTGTCCAACAACGGGGGTTGAAGTAGGAACAAGGAGAGCCAAGATTTGAGCTGTGTTGATACAGTGGGTTAGATACGGGTCTCCGGTTTTACGAAGCTGGCCTTTGTGGGCGTTGCGTGCAAATGCAATTGCCTTGAGCACCTGCTTGGTGAAATAATTAATTAGTTAATTATGCAAATGTAATTCATTTAGTTAGAAAAATAATAAAGATATACCATTGGGTGATTAAAAACGGGGAAACCGGTAACATCGACGCCATCAATAAATGCTTTGGGAGATGGAGAAGGTGGTTTAGGGGGCCATAAAAAATCAAGCTGAGTCGAAAGGCAAGCTCCGGATGCAATTGCGACGGCGGTAACGGCGACTTGAGTAATCGCAGAAGAAACTGCACCATGAGATGAAGCTGCAGCAGCAATCAGGTTTCCAGAAGCAGAAATGAAGGCTAATTTACTACTTCTTTTTCTACTTCTAGTATTACTACTTAACAACACCATCATCCTCCTGCTGCTGCTCATATTTACTAACATCATCATCATCACCCGCCTGCCTTAATTATTCACCACCATAAATTTGTGTGGTTGTCGTCTATACATATTTGGAGGAGTAATATATACTCTATCTATCTATTCTTTCCATATTTCACCCTCTTATATACCACCACTAACACCTTCATGATTTTTTAAATAATTTTATGACCCCATCCCACCTTTTTAAATTAATACTCCCTCCGTCTCAATTTAATTGTCAGGAGAGAGAAATTACAAAGTTTAATAAAAGTGGGGCCACTTTAATTTTCAATCACACGAATAGGATATTCCCTCTTTTGATTCTCTAGTTTTTACTAAAAAAGGAAAGTGGACAATCTTTTTGAGACATCAAAAAATGGAAATATGGACAATTAAATTGAGACGGAGGGAGTACTATTTAACTCAAACGAGCTAATCAAGATTTGCACTTTCACAATAATTTTATTTCTAGATGTCATAACATTGCTATGCATAACTCGTTGTATTCTACTGAAGAGCTCCACAACCTCAGGTGCAAGGAAACCAAATGTATCAAATGCGAAAGGAATAAAAACATGTTGATTTTCAAAGCACGCTTTCTCATGTTTAGCCACTTTGTACGAGGCGGCTTTCAAAGCAGTTTGTCCTACTGTAAAACCCCGGCTACTCAAACCTACGAGAGGAGAAACCCATGCTAGATTCACACATGCATGTTTCCCTCAAACCTATCCAAACACCAAAACGTCTGTCGGTCTGAGTGTGGATCTTCCATCCAACATGTCAGTCAAAAAGTTCACAGCTGCTTCTTTCTTGACAAAGATCCCAGCACGCCTACAAACATCAAAAAGGACATCCCTAACTGTATCATGTATGTATTTGAAGCCTGGGAGCTCTTTGCAATGAACTGCGTGTTCCCAATGGAATCCAAACACGCCTTGTGACAAACTGGGCATATCTCATCAACTGGAAATAAAGGAATCATAAGGCGATACTTAAGGATAGTACGATATTCCACCGGTGACATATATTGACCTAGCCCGTCTATGAGGATAGCTAATAGAAAATCTTGGGCATGTGGGCATGTAGACACTCAAAACTGCTTTCTGTCTCACAGTCATGTCGAAGTGAGCTTCCATATCCTTGACCATTTCAATGAAAAGTGCATTCGCCAATGTATGTTGGGGTTTAAAGGAGGCGGTGTCCCTATTAGTGAAAACCACTAAAATCAAAGCTTGGAATCGTATAACGAAGACAATCCATAGCACAAACATAATCATCTTCCATACCACATATGCCACTCTCCCGTAAGATATAGTCTTGTAGCACCCAAGATTAGGCCCTCGAGGCCACAAAAGCATAAGAGGGAGCCACTTATAACGTTAACAATAGCTCCACAATTACAAAATTTTGATCTTAAATTTTATTCACAAACACAACGTACAGATAATGCTATTGTTAACGTTATAATGCTAACAATGCATTGCTGGTGTTGATTGTTACTGTAAAATTTTGACTCTAGGACTTGTGGGGAATCTGTTTCTGTCTCTAAGAAGGAGGTTCACACAGCTTTTGAGAATGATATGGTAAGTACTTTGGTTAATGAATCTTTGAATGATAATAATGTTGGTAAGGTTAATGTTTCTGTTAGTAGTAGTGTTAAGAATGTTGTTGGTAATGATGATAATATGCCCACTACTGTTAAGGTTAATCCAAGTACTAGTCCTAGAATCTTAAAAAGGGGTGAGGTATTGTGTGATGGTGGAAGTAATGCTAAGGCTTCATTTTCCTTCAATAACAAGGAGAAATGGCCTAGTTTAGATGGTAGTGGTAGTGGTAAGGATGTAGGTAAGAATGGGCCTCCATGTTCATTATTCCTAAGCACATCTGTGCCACTATTGATATGATTTTTAAAAATTTCCTTTGGGGTAACAATGAAGTTAGGAAAGGGACTTCTTGTGTTTCTTGGAAAGATGTGTGTAGACCCAAGAGTCAAGGTGGTTTAGGCCTTAAGACCATAAGTTTGATGAATGAGAGCCTTATGTGCAAGTATATTTGGAATATTGTGAGTAAGAAGGACTCATTGTGGGTTAAGTGGGTAAATGCTTATACGTTAATGGGTAAATGTATTTGGGACATTGAAGTTCATCACACCACAGGTTGGAGTTAGAGACAGATTATGAGGCTTAGGGATAAGATCAGAAGTCATATTGGTTTTAGGATAGGCAATGGGAAGAGTTGTTTTGTTTGGTTTGACAAATGGCACATTAGTGGTCCTTTAAGCAAGCTGATTTCTCATAATTTCCTTGTGTCTAATTGATTTAAATGATAAAGTTATGGATTGGATTAATAATGGTAAGTGGAATTGGCCTTTGGACTGGTTTGGCAAATTTGATGTGGTTATTAATGTCCCAACCCCTGTTTTAAATGATTTAGAGGATAAGGCATTTTGGTATAATATAAAGTATGATATTGTGGATTTTAATGTTAAAGAGGCTTGTGATATAATTAGAGATGATATGCCAGAGGTGATATGGCATAAGCATGTCTGGTTTACGCAATGTATACCTAGACATGCTTTCATTCTTTGGATGTCTATTAAGGGCAGGTTAAAGACACAAAACAGACTTTCCTGGTGGTTTCATCTTAACAACAATGTATGTCCCCTGTGTTTGGCTTGTACTGATTCCCATAGTCATTTGTTCTTTGACTGTCAGTTTTCGAGTTTTTTATAGGGCAAACTGAAGATCATGGTTAGACTTGATAGTATTAATAATATTTGGGCTGAGGTCATCTCTGGGGTTTGTGTTAGGAAGGCTAGCAACTCCATTTGGAGTATTATCCAAAGCCTTGTGTTTGGGGCTTCTGTTTACTATATTTGGCAAAAGCGCAACATCAGACTTTTTGAAGGAAAAAGTAGGTCTATTAAGGATGTGTTTAACCAAAATATCTCTGTTTTCTTGATATTAAGTTCAAGACCCAACTCTGGACCTTTCACCCTTATAATGTCTAACATCCTGGCCACCTCTTCGGAATCTCCAACAATTGTCCCATCATCAAGATACCAAGCATGAAGAAGAAGCTTGCAATTGTCTCGGATCTTATGTACTAACGGGTGCAATATGAGAGCAAAAATAAGAGGTCCCAAAGGATCACCTTACTGCACCCCAGTGGCAGACTAGATATGTGTGTCTCCTATATACAGCCTCGTTGCCTGCCCATATAAGAAATCCACCCATGAAGAAATAGAGGGACGCCTCACCCTAACCTCGTGGAGTAATGCCGATCTATCCATAAGTTTAATGCATTCGAGAAGTCCATAGTAAGCATAACAAGAGAGCCATCATTGTGATATTCACGCAACACATTGAATTTTTGGACATGATGTCTTTAGCTCTAATTTTTCTTTGTTTTTCCCATATTATGATTTAAAACTAGTTATGGATTTATATATTTTATTATGATAATTTGTGTCTATTGCATGTCTGTTTGGATTTTCATAAGAGATGTTTGGAGAGTAATGGTTTATATCAGAGTGGATAAATATTGCCAGGCACATAATTTGAGAGTGTTTGGAATTCAGTATGTATACACATTATTTTTGTGAATAAGTAAGTTCATCTATCTCCCTACTCTAAATGACTTATTTTAAAGGGCAATAACCATATAAGAAATTCTCATTAAACAACCCCTAATTTTGAAATGAATAGTAAAACTGAATTTGGTAACTGATATAAGATCGAGCACCAGCAATGGGCTTGTGGTTTCCTTACAAGTGCTTCTTACGGCTGAGCAAACACAAAACAACTTTATTTTTTCTTTCTTATTCGAAAAGGTGGACTATATATGACCATTGCGGGGTATAAATGATTAAAAAGCTATGAGGATATATGGTAGCGTGGCGCTGAGATAATAGTAGTGTGTCAATTGAATGTTCGATCTATATGCAATATAAAGAGTAGAGTCTTTAAAGTGACACATTAAGCTATCAGTACATCTTTCCATAGTATATTTAATCAGATAAAAATTACAGCAAGCCGACTAGCTGAAAAGTTAATGAAATTACTGTATATTAGAAATAACAGGTAATTAAGTGAAGTTTTCCATGTGTCAATGAGGGACGCATATAAGGTGTTCTTTGATAACAGACAGGTAATTAAGTGAAGTTTTAGTCAAATCAAAATAGATCCATTACGAAGATTTAACATTCAAATCACAAAAGTTGTAGTCAAATCTAAATCAAATCCGAAGCAATCAAAACATTCAAGAACTAGAGTATTTAATCAAGTATTCAAATGATATGATGTTATCCAACTAAGGATCGCGACGGGAATCCATAAACTTCTTTAAGACTAAGTTAATGTCATTCATCCTTTGTTGCCATTCTCTCTCTCGAATTTGTTCACGAGCATTCGCCTCCAATTCTCGTTGTTGCATGTGCACTAGGACCTGATGCTCCACTTGTCGTTGTACCTCAATTTGCATATCTCTTTCGAATTGTGCTCTCATTTGCGTGTTGTCCTCTTGCAATCTTCTTATTGTCTCTTCCAAAGTTTGTACCTGCATTATATCAAGTCCTATTATAAAGCTTAAAACATATTTCCCTGCTTAAAGGATTATTCGTTGTCTCGTAGCTGTGTGGGATTCGACTGGTCATCATGCATGTTCTACATCGTGGTTTGTTCTTCGTACATATTGTGAGTGCATGGTACAGTTCGTGGTTTGTTCTTCGTAATAACAGGGGAAGACGCAATATGAGTAAGACGTGAGCTATCATTGAACAACTTAAGCATACCTGTTCGCTAGATGTGGAACTCGAACTTGATGTTGCTGATGTACGGCTCACCATGATCCTCGGATCACCTCCTGTACCCAACCCAACTAACTTACCTTTCTTCTTCCCCCCGGTAGCTTCTTCCCACACATCAAAGTCATCGGGTGGATGATCACTAGTGTCTGGTCCATGTTTCTCTACCACAGCAGCCTCAACAGCATCCTATGGTTAATATGAAAAATTGAGAAATAATGTTCACTGATTAAGTACTTAATCCATCATCGAATACACAGGAGATAAAAAGTACTTACTGCCAATCTTTTTGAGCTAGCCGTAATGTACTCTCGTGTTCTGCCCCCCGATGCTTCATCCATTCCGCTCTCTGACGCCTCACTCGACACATTTGTGCTAGTATGAGTGTGATGGTAACCTTCTAATAAACTAACAGGCCGCTTTTTCTGTTTTTCCTGTAAAAATATTCATTAGCTCGGTTATATTTGTGCATTAATGGATAGATCTTTCTAATGCTTTTGAAAACAACATGGCTAAATAATGTTATTCTCTAGCTTCAAATTGCTCGGTTATATCATCTTTCAATTACTCTCTGCTGTTTGCTATTATTCATATCCTATCTCTAGAAACAACATATGTTCATTCCTTTAAAATTCACAATCTTTTAAGTCCCAGGGCTGTGCATTAGCACAGCCTAAATTACCTAGTACTTTCACAAGCTAGTAGAGTAGTAGTAATTAGCTAGACGTCCTAAATTCACAATCTTTTAAGTCCCAGGGCTTGATTTAACAATATGAGAAGCTGAGAACAAATGCATGTCCCGAAGAGTAGAAACTAGATATTTTCGAGCTACTAGCCATTAATGCAAATCATTTCATCAAGATAGCAGACCGTTTTCCTGACCCAAGGAGTAAACATGTAAATGCTATCCTGCAAACTCATATTACGACATTGATGAACTGATGCAGGTTCCCATAGACCGTAGAAACTTGGTTCTTCTAATTGGCCCACTATATGCAATTTTTTGTTATTACCAGCAGTTAGTTGTTTTAATTTCCCCTTTGAAAGTAATTGAAGTAAATGCAATTTCATCCGAGTTGTTGGTTTATAAAAAGTACTTTTACATTTACTTTAGTGACTACTTATCTGCAATTTTGTCATATCTAGCTAACAGTTTCACGTACAAATATTTAGGTTGTGAATTGAAGGCTAGTTACATTAGTTTTAAATAAACCTCACTCACTATAGGTACACAATTAAATGTCATATATACTTATTAGTTGCACTTAAAACATATCTAACTAAGTCAAAAGTAAATATTTGGTTGTTAACAAACCTATAATCAATCAGCTATCACATACAACCAATCAGTCAATCACATACACTGGTGGTTATCATAGACCTACTTATCACTCCAAACAACACATACACTTGGTCAGGCAATCACTTGGTAACTACACATACATTCCAAACAACACATAAGCTCAACTGATATCATATCTCAACCAAAATACACTCCAAACAACACATAAGCTCAACTGAAATCATTATAACATTATAAAAACACATACAGCAGAAACAAGTAAAAATTAGGGCAGAAACAAGTTAAACCTTAATGAAAGTAATCGGACGGCGGTAGCGGACGGCGACGGACGGCGGGTGGTGGATGTATGAAACAGTTGATGGATGGTGGAGTGTGTATTTTATAAGTGTTTTAAAAAAGTGTAATAAGCAATGTTTTAAAAACCGGTTTTTTTATCGACCCGGTTTAGTCGCTGGTTCACCGGGTCACCGGTTCAACCGGTTGAACCGCCGGGTCGAACCGGTTCTATACATATATATACTTTTTCCTATATTTAATAATTAGTATTGCATGATCTAATAATTTATCCGTTTTTATTCATACATTCGATTAAACCGATGAAGAAAATTGAGACTATACCAATAAGTTTTGCTTTTTAAGTCTACATCTATAAAAATATAGCCAAAATTTTCAAGGTGATTGTAAATTATAAAATAATTTATAATAAAACTATATTAATTGGTGATTCTAAGATCATATATAACTGTAATTTATTATTTTACAAAATTTTAACAAACATTAATTATTAACATTTTCAATTAAACTTAGAAAAGTTAATGGAAAAAAAATCATTTTGTTAATTTTTTTTTATAAAACGTAATGACCCGGCCGGGTTTATCAAACCGGGTCAACCCGGGTCAACGAAAAACCGGCGGTTCAATCCGGTTCTCAACCATGCAAAAACCCGGTCCTATCCGGCCCGGTCTCCGAGCCGGTTCCCGGTTCAACCGGTTGAACCGGCCGGGTCAACCCGGGTTTTAAAACATTGGTAATAAGTGTGTTTGGAGTGTATTTTATAAGTTTTAAAAAAATGTATTTTAATTGTAGTAAGTTTTAATTGAAAGTGTGCGTGTATTTTATAAGTTTTTTTTATAAAAAGTGAAGTTTTAATTTTAATAAGTGTGTGTGTCATGGGAAAAATAAAAGTGAAGATTTTAATAAGTTTTTGATAATTTTGTTGTTAATAAGTTAATAATAAATGAGATTGGGAATATTAACTTTTTGCATATCATTTAACATTTGTCTTATTAACTTTTTGCGTATTTGTAATTCGAAACAAAATTATATTAACATGATATGGTGGAGCCAAAAATTTGGGTTTTTAGTTATCCGGTCGAGTCAACAGTTCACCTGGTTAACGGTTCAACGGTTGAACCGCCATATCAAACCGGTATTATGACAAATGAAAAAAATAACCAAATTTGAAGAGTTCGTAAAGAAAAACATATAAAACCGCTGGGTCAAGCCGGTATTAATTATATTCCTCTAGAATTTTTTTATAGTTCTAGCCAAATACGAGTAATGTAACAATTAGAATTTGGAAAATAGAAAATGGTTTTAACACTATTAGATTATAACTAGTACTCGTAATTTGATTTGAATTTACACCGAATAGTGTAATCAAAAAAATGGTTAAGTTGAACACGAGTCGACATAGTTTAACATACCATATATGCACATAATTGATTTTAATATTTTCGTCGGAAATCCGTCAGAAATATTATTTATTTCCGACGGAAATGTTAAAAAAATAAAAAGATTTTAAAAATTAAAACATTTCCAACGGATTAGCGATGAATAAATATAGATGTCGGAATGGCGTCGGAAATTCGACGCTATGTTATGTGAATTACTGACGGATTTCCGACAACAATCAAATCTCTTGGAATTCCGTCGGAAGTTACTCGGAAAAGCACACTTGTCGCTGTTTTGTAGGAATATGGTCAGTAAATTAGCGACGGAAAAGTATCCGTCGAAAAATCTGTCGCTGAAAGTCCACTTTCTAGCTATTAAAGACAGACAGAAGAAGTTCCTAATGTTCATGGAATAGTACATATATTATACACCCCGACCCCGCACAGGGTCATTGCCACTATAAGAAGGCAAAGCAATAAAGAAGTAGAACTGAAAGTGGAAAAATCCATGTGTGTTGGATAACTAACATGAACGGGTTAGTGAAAGTCATATAGGAGGTTTTGTCTGATATAAAGAGACATAGTAACTTAGATATAGATGAAAATGGTTTTGGTATTGTAGTTAGCAAAATAACACTGCGGGGGCGTTGTTGAATTAAGGGAATGCCAGCCATAGTATTAGTTTTGCATACTGATACTAATTACGTGTGTAAGTAAAACATACTACTAGTTTTAGTAATTACATTACGCGTGTAAGTAAGTAAAACAACGAATAGTGAAAGCAACAAAGTTACTTGTTATTACAACCTTTTGTCTCATCTAAGTAGCTCGTGGAAACATCAAATCTAATCCTCATATAAAAAGAACCGGGCAACAGCTAATTATGCTCTAAACTTGGAAGGAACGTAAACAATTCAAAGGTTAATGAGACTCCAATAGAGATTGTTACCAGCAAATTAGACACCCAAATTTTACCTTTTGCATACATTTGAAGCTGTCTTTGATTTTTAACACGTTCTTATAATTAGCTCATATATTTCCTAATCACCATCTCCAACTCCCATGATGGTGTGACTATACGTTCACAACCTTTTATCCTTGGTGTTAAATATTGACTTTAATTAGGTTCAATATTAACCACATTGTTTTTCTCTTTGTCGAACTTATTTCACCCATTCAAGTTTTGCGTTGTATCGATCTCGCTTCTCATGTGTTTCCAATTTGAAAAAACAGATTATACCGGAGAAACAACAAAAGAGGAAGTGCAAAAATTTGGAGGTGCATGGCGATGGAAGAAAAACTAAAGTATGGGAACAAAAGAAGACAAAGTCAAAGTTGTAGTATAGTGTGTGACCAAAAGTTTTATGAGAAACTCTTGGTGATGAAGCCGATATAACAGTGGCGGACCTAGAAGAAAATCTAAGGTGGTTCCATTACTTATTTGATGCGACAAAGTCAGCAGGCCAAGAAATCAAACGGTCAATGGTTCGGTTTAAGTTATGACATGCGGCATTGTTTCAATGATTAAAATAAAGAGTTTTTTTTCTATAGCTGATTGACAATGCAATATGCAGGTGTTTATTATTAGAAAAGGAAAGGATAGTGTCATTTTAATAAAATTCAGAAAACTTGAATCAAATCTTCAATTGTTATATTGTTTAATAATTATTGAGAGTATACATTACTTTATTGATCAACATTTGAAAGCTAGTAATCTCTTAAAGTTTACATGTAACAGCAAAAGTTTAAAATTATCTATTTTGTTAAGAAAAGAAAGTTGAAGTCTTATAAATTTCAACTAAAATATATGGAAAGAGTGCTTTGAGATGGTAGCATATTTGTGGGATGATGAGTAAATTTTAAATGATTTTAAACATATATTCGTCACGAGATTAATTAGTACATAGTACATGTAATCACAGATTATTTTTTTATCTTTTTATATTTTTTTAGAAAATGGAAAGGTACGAATCTCGAGGTTTGGATTTGGGGGTTGGTATTTCTACCGATTACTCTACTTATCTAATTATCTAATCTAAGGTGTATGTAGTCTATGTCTAATTATTGTGTGCTCGTATGATAGTTTAAAATTGTGTTCACTTAGGTTTTATTGCTCCTTAATTATCTCCTATTGATGGTTGAATTGTCACATCCTTATTCTTAATCGCGTTGTGTGTCTAAAGTCGTAGGGTATGCGTTTATCCCTAACTCTTTGAACTTACCAAAGGGTCTCGTCTACAAAACCCTCTAGGGATTATAAACTCTAACTCTAAGGCCCTCTTTGGATGATTTAGCCTACAACCGCTCTAAGTGCTATAGCCTAAGGTTCACAAAGATTAATCAAGCATTAATTACACAACGAATGACCTACCGCATTACTAGATCATTAACAATTAAGATAAGAGACAACCAATCAATATTCAATAATTAAGTTTCATATTCCCTAAGCAAACACACAAGTAAATTAGCCAGACATGGAGAACATGCAAGCATACATACAAATAATTGAAGACATAATTGAATTAATGAAGTAAAACACTTATCTTGATGTAAGATAGGGTTTGGAACCCTAAAATACTGTACAAGACAACCTTGGTTCGGTTTAGGTTTTTACTTCAAAAGACTACACACTAAAACTGAAAAATTCGGATTCTATATATAAGATTACATGTGCGACGGCGTCACCTTATGTTTTGTGACGCCGTCGGGTCGCCGTCATTAGGGTTTCGTCTTGGCCACGTTAGTCTTGCGACGGCGTCACCTTGTGCTTGTGACGCCGTCCTCTTCAGCCTCTGACGCCGTCTGGATCAAATCTAGGCCGTCTGAGTTGCGACGGCCTACTCTTTTAAAGCCTGACACCGTCACTTGAAAATAGGAAATTTGGCTTATGTGCCGTCACAAAATGCTCCGACGGCGTCGCAGTTAAGCAGTGACGCCGTCACCTTGTATTTCAGCAGCTTGAGTGTCTCGATTCTTGACTTTGGCCATTTTCTTCGTATATCCGCGCCTTTTCGTCCAAATAAGTGCCATTACAACAATTTGCCTTCAAGAGACCTAAAAAGTGAAAAGGAACGATATTAAGTAATAACGGATACAAAAGTGATCAAATAAGGGCTTAAACGACCCCTCAAAAAGGTACATTTTAAAACCTTATCATTTTAGCAGCTCCATCTTACTCAACAACCTCACATATTTCTTAAACTTGTAATTATGCAAAAGAAACAACAAATGTAATGCATTAATCCCATAACCAGGCCCGGATTTAAGCATGTGCAGGGTTGCGAAGGCACAGGGCCTCCATTTTCTTAGGGCCCCAATATCTAAATCTGTAACGTTAGTATACACAAACTTTTGGATGTTTTTATCCATGTAAATGATGTTTTATGATGGAATAAATAGGTTTTAGATTTTTATAATATAGTTATTTGAGTTATAATGGAGAATCAAAGTTTAGGATTTTTTTTAATGGAGTAAATATGAACAGGTTGTTCCAATGAAGAAGATGACACAAAAGTCGAAAATTTTGTTTTTTATTTGGTAATTTCAATTTTAGCCCCTGTAGTTTAAAGTTTAAATAAGCGGGTTATTCTAAAGTGTTTTCTTGGAAAAGCAAAAGCTGCAAAACAACCCAAATATCTTTAAAAAACTGTACTTCTAATTCTCAAAAATCACGTTGATAACTTACCATCATGTAATGTATAATAGATGTTTTGACTGTCTGCACTTGTATTTCAAAAACATGCTACACAATTGCATAATGTATGAGAGTTGTCTTTAGGACTTTAAGGGGGCGTTTGGTTTGCAAACATGAATCACAATGGGTATAGGTTTTATTTTAAGGTGGAATGGGTGTTGGTATGAGATTATCAATACAATAGTTTGGTTTGCTTATTATAATTTGGGTATGGGTTATATTGTACCACTGACCCATCATTAATTTATTAATATATTTTAAAATAAATTAAATCTTGGACCCACAAATAAATTAAAAAACGGTAGTTTAATCAAGAAAAAATAAAATGATCCACTTTTTTGTGGGGCCTGCATCGATTTCAAGGAAATTTGGAAATGGGTTTCTGGAAACTTACCATTTTAGTATGGTTTGAAGATACCCACTAATTATGGTATCTATAAACCTATATACATAAAACAAACATATAAATTTATTCCTCATTGTCATTCCCCACACAAAAATACTGAAACCAAACGCCTCCTAAAGATAATTTCTAAAAGCTTCGAAAGAAAAAACATAAAGTTCATAAACAAAAGAAGGAAAAAAAACAAATTACTTAGATGATTAAAGAATGTAGTGTCCATAATCAATTAAGTTTGCTTATTTTTTAGCGAATATTGTTCAAGGGCCTCTAACGTAATATGGCACAGGGCCTTCGAAATCCACGGGACGGCCCTGCCCATAACAAGTACAATGACACTCACTTTGTGTTATAGCTACAGAGTATGAATACAATGATTGGGCTACTGACACTTACTTTCATATAGAGTGGAAGGACTATAGTGTTGTGTGGTTAAGGGTTATCCGAGAGTAACAGTTCTGGACAGATCAAAAAAGATTGACCAAGACAAAACATCTAAAGATCAACTAAGTTTTGATTCCATTTGACCCATTTGGTCGTATATTTTTTTAGCCCAAATGCAAGAAAGAGCAAAAGACATATCCTACAATGATCTTGCAACAAATCAGATTTAGCCAGCCTCCATAACTGGAAATTATCTAAATTAGCAAGCTTCCAATATCAAACACATCTTCAATAAGTCAAATAATTCTAAAGAAACGCTTATAACTTTATTAAACACATTTACAGCATCACCATGGCTACTGATTCCTTAACAGTCCTTGGCATAAAAAAGATACAAAATTATATATAATTCATATCGCACGCACATTCACAAAGAAGGAACAGATAAGTGACATAACTTATGTTTCTAATATCCGATCACTTAATTATCAATCAACAAGATAAATGATAAATCTCCACTTGTCAATTCAACCACTATATTACCTATGTTTATATGTTCAAAAATGGGACAAGGCCGGTTTCTTTTGTTCACTCAACTAACCTATATTAGGCTGTTCAGAAAAAGACTTTTATCCATGTGACAAAACAAGTATCATAGATGACTAAACAAAGAGACTTAAAAAGAAAGATAAGATAGCGTAATACTATTAGGTTGTGTTGATAATAAGAAAAGAGGAATAACAGGGGAAGACGCAATATGAGTAAGACGTGAGCTATCATTGAACAACTTAAGCATACCTGTTCGCTAGATGTGGAACTCGAACTTGATGTTGCTGATGTACGGCTCACCATGATCCTCGGATCACCTCCTGTACCCAACCCAACTAACTTACCTTTCTTCTTCCCCCCGGTAGCTTCTTCCCACACATCAAAGTCATCGGGTGGATGATCACTAGTGTATGGTCCATGTTTCTCATACCATAGCAGCCTCAACAGCATCCTATGGTTAATATGAAAAATTGAGAAATAATGTTCACTGATTAAGTACTTAATGAAAGGTTTATGGATAATTATTAATATTAGTATGACCGGATTCGAACTCGAGACTTCGGGATTGCACACATTACGTATGAGAATTGATGTAAATAATTATAATATATAAAACGTTATTATTATTAATTATTAGTCACGAAATAAATACTTAACGGTGGTTAATATTTAACGAGGTTTGGCTAACGGTCGTTAAATGTAAACTTAAAGGACTAGAGATGAAATTATAAGTCGGGAAGGATCTAGAATCCCTTTGGGATTGATTGGCCGATCGGTTGGGGTTTACTAACCCAACCCACACATTAACTTGTCCTCCAAGATTGGTTAACTATAAATACAATCTTATTGTGTTCATTCTAAACCTAATCTTGGTGACTTGCAAACCTAATTTCTCTCCTTCTCCCTCTTTCTTTTGTGTGGCCGGTCGAACTCTCCTTCCCATAGGGATTCGATTTGCTTAAGTAAAGAATAAGTATTTGGTTTGTTTCGTGATCAAGAAACTAGCTTTTCACATCAAATCGCTATTAGTACGTGTGTACAAGAACGAAGGACAAGCACGCTTGAGCTTGTGAATCTTGGTGGTTGATTTCATTGGTGGGTCGACATAGGTGTTGGTCGACATTCACAAACCCTAATTTATTAGGGTTTAGGGTTTCTTGTTCTTGATCCTAATTTGGGGTTTTTCCATAAACCCTAATTGCATTGATTCGCAAAAGGTACGCACATACTTTTAATTCGGTTAGTTAATTTACAAGTATTATTCCTATAACTTCCGCTGCATGCTTTGATGATGTTTACTTGTTTTATATAATTGTTATGATTAGTAAAACCCAACAGTGGCATCACGAGCTGTTAATATGTTGTAATTAATTACCGAAACACATAAAAATTGAATCTTTATGATTATTATATGCTTTTATGGTTTCTAGGGTTTTGAAAATTGGAACCCTAATTTTTTATTAATTGGGTCGATTACCCTTTAATTGTTTAATTAGGTTTTATTTTTTGTTAAACTTGTAGAAACCCTAGGATTGCATGTATATTTTATGTGGTTTTCATGAATAATTGTTATGTGCCATGATTATATGGTGGAACATGCATGTTTTGCCATGGAGTATTGTTTTTTAATTAATTGTTAAGTGATATACACATGTTTATTTATTTGATAATATTGAATTGGGGAAGACCTCAATTATACTAATAAAAATTCGTTATGTGCTATTTGGTATACTATTGACTTTGGCTTACGCAATCGACTTGTCGATGTATGTGGCTCATCTACCTTGTAGTTGAAAGCCCTAGTTGATGTATGCATTTTTTACGCCTAGAATTGTTTATTAGGTTTTATCGAAATAATTATGCATGTGGCTAATTGTTTTTACATATATTAATTGTTAAGTTATATGTATATATTATTTGAGTTCCTTTTAATTTTTATTAAAATGCTTTTTTGTTTATATATTGTTTGACATGTTAGTAAGCAAAAAGGGTTTTTTATGAATAGAAAATTAAATGGACTAAATAATGGCGAAACTGATTTGTTATCTAAGTATTATTCTTGAACTTTTAATTGATTGATGCGACTGTACTAAATGGTTAGAAAAGCTCACCCACTAGAACAAACTATAAAGGGGTTGTTTAAGAAGTGCGCACAGTCACACTGAATGGATGTCTAAGGTTATGCTTTTGCGCTTACCTGGTCCTCTGCCCCCTGTGAGTTCGATTGAAGCTACCTAGTATAACCATTCTATGTACGAAGCATCTTAGTGCAAAGTTGTAAGTTTCTCAACGCATCGATTAAAACTTTGTAGAATTTAATCTTAGCAATTAAAATACAAGTAAGTTTTTTCGAAAATTTTGTGTTATAAAGTTGTATGCATGCTTCTTTATACATAAGTTTTGATTACACGTTAAAAATTGTACCCTTTAAATTTAAGTTTATGCCATCTAATGATATGAAACACTTGAAGTTGTAATTTAGTTATGTGAGACCTTGATCTAGATTACAATAACAAGGTGAATTATTTTGTTGTGTGAGACCTCAGCTTTATGATTTGCAGTTTCTAAGTTAGACAACTTAATTAAGTTAGTTAGTGAGACCTATGACTTAAGGCATAAGATGGGATTAAACATGCTTACGTTTTGCATTAATTGTTTTGGCAAAATTGTAAATCCCATACTTTCTAGGAATTGCAAACTTGTTTGTCAATTATTGTTCTTCGACAATTACCTATTCTATACTTTCATCACTAGCAGATCAACTGATGTGGTGAAACTATGATAATGAGGGTCCTAGATTCAAGGAAAATTCTATGGTTAATATGAATATTGACCAAGGGTATTTTATTTTCTTGAAAGATTTAATTATCGAAAATACTAAAAATTGAATTTTGTTAATTCTTTTGATTGTATTAATGCAACATTAAACCGTAAACGTAGTTTGGGCTTTGGTAAATTGATCTAGTTCTGTTTTCAAACGAATGTTTGATCAAGAAAAATTTACTAAAAGACAAACATAAACTCTTTTCCATGGAAGAAGAGTGTGACTCAATCCTATTCCTTTTCATGATTGAGAAAGGTATATTAGGAACATTAGAATTGTCTAAATTCTAATATAACTCATAACAACTTTAATAGTTAAGAAAATTGCACACCATGTTTTCCTTAAGAGATTTCATTACCCTCTGTTGGTAATTGAATTCTTATATGACATTTTGGTCAACTAGAAAACCTGTTTGATATTATATGAGTTATTACATTAGAATCTAGACTAATTACCACAAAATTGGTAAAAGATAAACTAGTATATTGTATTTAGATGTTTTGATTTGACCAATTAAAGGTGCTACACACCATTGTGGGGATAGTAGACCTATTGAGGAAGAAATTGCATGCTCAATTTTTCAAGTTAATAGTATGATGGATGATTCATCATCTACTGTGTAGAATACACTCTTTTAGTACCTAAGTAATTGTTACGACTGGTCTTACAAAGGGGTAGTAACGTAATAGCATGCTATTTTCACTGGTTAATGAAACACTTACAATGTTGTCAAATCCAGTGGGAGTATGGTGTATTACTGAATAAGACATTATTGTAAAGTTGTCTAATTCAGTGGGAGTTACAAGAGTTATTATCTTTGTAGTAACTCAGATTATTTCTAGATTTTCTTAAAATAATACATTACGTTAAAAAATGTAGACATTCATATTCTCAAGGATAGTCATGAACGTTTCCTTGATAAATTAAGTGCTCCTACATCTACTTGTAATGCTTATATATCTATGACACTATCATATTGCTCACATAAACAAACGAATGTCATGGTGTTTATCTGCTATATGGTGTTGTTCTATGCACAAGTGGGAGAAGTATTAATTGTGTGCAAAAGAACAAACACATACAAATATGACTAATGGATTCTCTTGATCGTAAGATAAGAGATTAACGTTCTAATAAGATTGACTTGTTTAGAACATGTGTCAAGATCATAGCATAGACTACTTTTATGTCTTATGTCATTAAAATTATAGAAACACTTGAAGTTACATTTTAGTTTAAGTGAGATCTTGGCTAGATTGTAATCTCAAGGTAAATCTCCACTTGTCGTGGGATCGGGCGTGGATGTTTTTACAGTTTCTTAAGTTGGACACTTCAAAGGATGACATAATTAAAATAAAGTAATCTAATGCTATTTTAAATATTTGTGTATTCTTGGAATGACATAAATAGTTTATTAACTTGAAAATTAATTAATTGAAATCATGGCGTGGTGTTCATAATAACTTTAAATTATACATGGTTATGTGTTTCTGTATAGACTCACAAACATGAAGTCTTTTAAAGACTTATAATATAAAGTAAGATATTATAACTGTTATATCTTTTGACTTGGTCAAAGAATACTTATGTTATAAAACATGCAATTGGCTTGAATATTCTATTATACCATTAAGCTGACTTAGTTGGTAAATAGGTAAGCCAAAAGGAATATGTTTATCTTATATATTGTTAGATTGTCTTACAATATTAATTCTAATGAAATACTGTATGTATATGGAATGTTCAGTTAGAAGAATCAAACATTTGTTATATTGTTTGATTTAAGATAATAATATCTTCTTTCTTCCAAAAGTTATCAAGGTTAGAAAATTGAGTATTGATTGGATATACTTAATAAAACTCAAACCTGGAAGATTAATAAGACACCATTTTAGTATGGAATGTGATGAATCACATTGAGTCTTATATATTGAAATTTTGAATTGTTAAAACTACTTATGGAGTAGGTTATT
Source organism: Chrysanthemum seticuspe (assembly GCA_019973895.1). NCBI lineage: Eukaryota > Viridiplantae > Streptophyta > Magnoliopsida > Asterales > Asteraceae > Chrysanthemum > Chrysanthemum seticuspe. The sequence goes on from BPTQ01000002.1 coordinate 277,557,135, forward strand.
AACAAACAAGATTTACGAACTGTCAATGTGTTTTGTAATATCCCACAAGAAAACAATTTAGTGTTGTTCTAATTGCTAAAGTATTTATAGATAGTCTTTAAATTACAAAAGCAAGTGGGAGTTTTGTTTAGATCTTGAAGAGATTAAATTACAATTACAAAATAAATAATCTTCTAAAGCACACTAGTGAATATCATGATGAGGTCATATATGATATACCTCAAAATGATGGAATTCTCATTCATAGATCCGCAAGGATATCTCAGATATTTGATATGATGAGAAATATGAATTTCAGGATCATGGTAAACCTGTTAATCATAATGATATATTACCTAATATTGAATTGTGGTAAATTATTCATACTATGAATGTAAAGATGTTGTCCAAAGAGATAATCAACTTTGTAAACTTGGTAAAGATGAGTTTCTTCAAAGGAAGGAAAACCCTAGCGGTTTAAAATTCTTTGTGTAGAAATCATATGGACAAAATTGTACACGTGTTTAATGCATGACTTGTGACAAGATTATTAATCACACTTAAGCAATTAACTTTGTTTGAATATTCTTTCCTTGGCACATTAAATATATAATGATTATGATTGTCATACTTATTTTCATTGATATGAAAAATGACAATTGGATATTAAAACTCTTTGTTGTGTGATTACTTTTGCGAGGACGATAAGTAATACAAATGAGTTATATGAATTCACATAATCTTTGGAAATGTACAAACGGCAAGAATCCATGAATGGATATATGCATGCATCTAGGAGATGATTCTTATGTTTAACTATTAAATCCAAGTTTTGGTTTAAAATTAAAATAAGATAATTTCTAAGTATTCCTGAAAGCTAGTGGGAGTATTGTGTTTATTTTCTTTAAATCTTATATGTTGTGGGTAGTAACATTCCATCTAAGCTAAATGTTAAGTTTGGAATGGAACTTCACATGAAAGATTTAGAAAATAAGACATACAACCTTGGAGTATATGTTTATTGTTAATAAACATGGCGGTATTAAATTAATGAGTCTAATAGAACATGATATATCATTTGGAAAATGAATATGTAGAACATGAATTAAATCTTTGTTTGACATAAGGATTTTTCATGAACATCATGTAATTGTTGTATCATGCTTGAATGCAAGATGATTTGACAACATTGATATCTAATGAAGTTATTAGATAACTAGTGTAATGAATATTCTAATAGAATATGTTTGAATCTAGAATTACATTCCTCAGCCTGGATTTGCTCTCAAAATTCTAAGGATGAGCAATACAGCAATTGTTGCATAATTGTCATAGCCAACAAACTTGAAAGTTTGGAAGGTATCAAACATTACACTATAGATATTGAAGTTTACGGAGATTTTAAAGAGCATATTGTTGTTTGTATACAATGATGCTGGTATAATTGAGATGACACTCAATACTAGTCATGGGAGGATTTCATTCTTGTAAATGGCCATGTGAACTAGCTGTGCTAAACTAATAGCATAGTTGCATTATACAATAAAGAATAAGAATACTTTAAACTTTAAAAATGTTTGAAAGTTTGATTGTCATAAATTGGTGCTTGAGGATGTCACACACTTTATGAAATATTATGTGGCAATATCAAGATATTTTGAATGCACACATACAAGAACTTCACTAGTTGAATTCTTGAAATAAGTATTCTCAAAATTCTAATAGATCAAAGTTAGTTGAAATTATGCCTTGTCAACAAGTATGATTGTCATTACTTGAGACATAATTCATTAACAAGTATTATCATGCATTGATCTATTTAGTATTTGGATAAGGGATGTTTTGAACAAATATTATTTAAATGAAATAAAATATTGGTTATGTTTATTTTCATTTTCTTAATATTACATCCTATATTTGCATGTTTAATCCGTGAATAACTTATGTTATTCTAAAAGTCCGTTGTCGATCAATGATGTGGGAATGTCATTGAATTAAGACAAATCTTAGTTTTGGTAGAATATACTTTAAGTATATTGATGCGTGGGACATGCCAAATTCACATGATATTCAATGAATTGAATATAGGACAGATCCCAACTTTACATGATGATACTTTATGGATTTTGTCATTAAGTATATCATGAAGTGTTTATCCTCAGACTTGAGATACCAGATAACTGTTATGAATGTAGTGCATTTGTGTAAGATAGTCTAACGCTATCCGTAACTGGTAGTTATAAGGGCTATTTTCGGAAGTGTTGCAAAGTTCATGAGTTATGTTTGTAGTCAAGAGAATTTGTTCCTTTGAATTTGTTTCAAAGTATAATACTATATTTGGGCCCCTCGTAGGATTGGCAAGATGTTTGTAAGGCCTTACCCAAGATCTATCTGGAATACGTTCAGATGATTTGGTAATCTTGTTCAATCAAATACAACGAGAAACAGAATATTAACTTATGAAATGACTTGATCCATATTCATAGTTAATGTAGTATTAGTAACAAAAGGATAAGTAAAAATGATGAATCATTAAATGGTTTTTTCCAGGAGACCATACTCGATTTGATCTGGGGGCATTGGCGTGTGAAAGCTAGACTAACCAATGTCATTACTATATTAAGTAATATCCAAGTGGGAGCTGAAAGGTTTATGGATAATTATTAATATTAGTATGACCGGATTCGAACTCGAGACTTCGGGATTGCACACATTACGTATGAGAATTGATGTAAATAATTATAATATATAAAACGTTATTATTATTAATTATTAGTCACGAAATAAATACTTAACGGTGGTTAATATTTAACGAGGTTTGGCTAACGGTCGTTAAATGAAAACTTAAAGGACTAGAGATGAAATTATAAGTCGGGAAGGATCTAGAATCCCTTTGGGATTGATTGGCCGATCGGTTGGGGTTTACTAACCCAACCCACACATTAACTTGTCCTCCAAGATTGGTTAACTATAAATACAATCTTATTGTGTTCATTCTAAACCTAATCTTGGTGACTTGCAAACCTAATTTCTCTCCTTCTCCCTCTTTCTTTTGTGTGGCCGGTCGAACTCTCCTTCCCATAGGGATTCGATTTGCTTAAGTAAAGAATAAGTATTTGGTTTGTTTCGTGATCAAGAAACTAGCTTTTCACATCAAATCGCTATTAGTACGTGTGTACAAGAACGAAGGACAAGCACGCTTGAGCTTGTGAATCTTGGTGGTTGATTTCATTGGTGGGTCGACATAGGTGTTGGTCGACATTCACAAACCCTAATTTATTAGGGTTTAGGGTTTCTTGTTCTTGATCCTAATTTGGGGTTTTTCCATAAACCCTAATTGCATTGATTCGCAAAAGGTACGCACATACTTTTAATTCGGTAAGTTAATTTACAAGTATTATTCCTATTACTTCCGCTGCATGCTTTGATGATGTTTACTTGTTTTATATAATTGTTATGATTAGTAAAACCCAACACTTAATCCATCATCGAATACACAGGAGATAAAAAGTACTTACTGCCAATCTTTTTGAGCTAGCCGTAATGTACTCTCGTGTTCTGCCCCCCGATGCTTCATCCATTCCGCTCTCTGACGCCTCACTCGACACATTTGTGCTAGTATGAGTGTGATGGTAACCTTCTAATAAACTAACAGGCCGCTTTTTCTGTTTTTCCTGTAAAAATATTCATTAGCTCGGTTATATTTGTGCATTAATGGATAGACCTTTCTAATGCTTTTGAAAACAATTGGGTTTCACATGGCTAAATAATGTTATTCTCTAGCTTCAATTTGCTCGGTTATATCATCTTTCAATTACTCTCTGTTTGCTATTATTCATATCCTATCTCTAGAAACAACATATGTTCATTCCTTTAAAATTCACAATCTTTTAAGTCCCAGGGCTGTGCATTAGCACAGCCTAAATTACCTAGTACTTTCACAAGCTAGTAGTAATTAGCTAGACTTCCTAAATTCACAATCTTTTAAGTCCCAGGGCTTGATTTAACAATATGCTTTGACAATATGAGAAGCTGAGCACAAATGCATATCCCGAAGAGTAGAAACTAGATATTTTCGAGCTACTAGCCATTAATGCACATCATTTCATCAAGATAGCAGACCGTTTTCCTGAACCAAGGAGTAAACATGTAAATGCTATCATATTACGACATTGATGAACTGATGCAGGTTCCCATAGACCGTAGAAACTTGGTTCTTCTAATTGGCCCACTATATGCAATTTTTTGTTATTACCAGCAGTTAGTTGTTTTAATTTCCCCTTTGAAAGTAATTGAAGTAAATGCAATTTCATCCGAGTTGTTGGTTTATAAAAAGTACTTTTACATTTACTTTAGTCTTATCTGCAATTTTGTCATATCTAGCTAACAGTTTCACGTACAAATATTTAGGTTGTGAATTGAAGGCTAGTTACATTAGTTTTAAATAAACCTCACTATAGGTACACAATTAAATGTCATATATACTTATTAGTTGCACTTAAAACATATCTAACTAAGTCAAAAGTAAATATTTGGTTGTTAACAAACCTATAATCAATCAGCTATCACATACAACCAATCAATCAATCAATCACATACACTGGTGGTTTATCAAAACACTCCTAGACCTACTTATCACTCCAAACAACACATACACTTGGTCAGGCATTTCGTCGATCACTTGGTAACTACACATACATTCCAAACAACACATAAGCTCAACTGATATCATATCATATCATATCTCATCAAAACACTTGTGGTTATCCTAGACCTACTTATCAATTATGGTGGAGTGTGTATTTTATAAGTGTTTTAAAAAAGTGTAATAGGTGTGTTTGGAGTGTATTTTATAAGTTTTAAAAAAGTGTATTTTAATTGTAATAAGTTTTAATTGAAAGTGTGCGTGTATTTTATAAGTTTTTTATAAGTTGTTTAAAAAAGGTGAAGTTTTAATTGTAATAAGAGTGTGTGTGTATTTTATAAGTTTTTTTAAAAAAGCGAAGTTTTAATTGTAATAAGTGTGTGTCATGGGAAAAATAAAAGTGAAGATTTTAATAAGTTTTAAAAAGTTTTTGATAATTTTGTTGTTAATAATAAATGAGATTGGGAATATTAACTTTTTGCATATCATTTAACACTTGTCTTATTAAATTTTTGCGTATTTGTAATTCGAAACAAAATTATATTAACATGATATGGTGGAGCCAAAAATTTGGGTTTTAAGTTATCCGGTGGAGTCAACAGTTCACCGGTTCAACGGTTGAACCGCTATCAAACCGGTACTATGACAAATGAAAAAAATAACCAAATTTGAAGAGTTCGTAGAGAAAAACATATAAAACCGCTGGGTGAAGCCGGTATTAATTATATTCCTCTAGAATTTTTTTATAGTTCTAGCCAAATACGAGTAGTGTAACAATTAGAATTTGGAAAATAGAAAACGGTTTTAACACTATTAGATTATAACTAGTACTCGTAATTTGATTTGAATTTACACCGAATAGTGTAATCTAAAAAATGGTTAAGTTGAACACGAGTCGACATAGTTTAACATACCATATATGCACATAATTGATTTTAATATTTTCGTCGGAAATCCGTCAGAAATATTATTTATTTCCGACGGAAATATTAAAAAAATAAAAAGATTTTAAAAATTAAAACAGTTCCAACGGATTAGCGATGAATAAATATAGATGTCGGAATGGCGTCGGAAATTCGACGCTATGTTATGTGAATTACTGACGGATTTCCGACAACAATCAAATCTCTTGGAATTCCGTCGGAAGTTACTCGGAAAAGCACACTTGTCGCTGTTTTGTAGGAATATGGTCAGTAAATTAGCGACGGAAAAGTATCCGTCGGAAAATCTGTCGCTGAAAGTCCACTTTCTAGCTATTAAAGACAGACAGAAGAAGTTCCTAATGTTCATGGAATAGTACATATATTATACACCCCGACCCCGCACAGGGTCATTGCCACTATAAGAAGGCAAAGCAATAAAGAAGTAGAACTGAAAGTGGAAAAATCCATGTGTGTTGGATAACTAACATGAACGGGTTAGTGAAAGTCATATAGGAGGTTTTGTCTGATATAAAGAGACATAGTAACTTAGATATAGATGAAAATGGTTTTGGTATTGTAGTTAGCAAAATAACACTGCGGGGGCGTTGTTGAATTAAGGGAATGCCAGCCATAGTATTAGTTTTGCATACTGATACTAATTACGTGTGTAAGTAAAACATACTACTAGTTTTAGTAATTACATTACGCGTGTAAGTAAGTAAAACAACGAATAGTGAAAGCAACAAAGTTACTTGTTATTACAACCTTTTGTCTCATCTAAGTAGCTCGTGGAAACATCAAATCTAATCCTCATATAAAAAGAACCGGGCAACAGCTAATTATGCTCTAAACTTGGAAGGAACGTAAACAATTCAAAGGTTAATGAGACTCCAATAGAGATTGTTACCAGCAAATTAGACACCCAAATTTTACCTTTTGCATACATTTGAAGCTGTCTTTGATTTTTAACACGTTCTTATAATTAGCTCATATATTTCCTAATCACCATCTCCAACTCCCATGATGGTGTGACTATACGTTCACAACCTTTTATCCTTGGTGTTAAATATTGACTTTAATTAGGTTCAATATTAACCACATTGTTTTTCTCTTTGTCGAACTTATTTCACCCATTCAAGTTTTGCGTTGTATCGATCTCGCTTCTCATGTGTTTCCAATTTGAAAAAACAGATTATACCGGAGAAACAACAAACGAGGAAGTGCAAAAAATTGGAGGTGCATGGCGATGGAAGAAAAACTAAAGTATGGGAACAAAAGAAGACAAAGTCAAAGTTGTAGTATAGTGTGTGACCAAAAGTTTTATGAGAAACTCTTGGTGATGAAGCCGATATAACAGTGGCGGACCTAGAAGAAAATCTAAGGTGGTTCCATTACTTATTTGATGCGACAAAGTCAGCAGGCCAAGAAATCAAACGGTCAATGGTTCGGTTTAAGTTATGACATGCGGCATTGTTTCAATGATTAAAATAAAGAGTTTTTTTTCTATAGCTGATTGACAATGCAATATGCAGGTGTTTATTATTAGAAAAGGAAAGGATAGTGTCATTTTAATAAAATTCAGAAAACTTGAATCAAATCTTCAATTGTTATATTGTTTAATAATTATTGAGAGTATACATTACTTTATTGATCAACATTTGAAAGCTAGTAATCTCTTAAAGTTTACATGTAACAGCAAAAGTTTAAAATTATCTATTTTGTTAAGAAAAGAAAGTTGAAGTCTTATAAATTTCAACTAAAATATATGGAAAGAGTGCTTTGAGATGGTAGCATATTTGTGGGATGATGAGTAAATTTTAAATGATTTTAAACATATATTCGTCACGAGATTAGTACATAGTACATGTAATCACAGATTATTGTAAGATGTTCAACAACAACAGTTTTAAATATTCATGCATAACAGTTGCTTATCATTTTTTCACTGTTAAAGATCCTACAATTTTTGTCTAGCGAAATGAAGTATACAATTGTAGCAAGACACAGTTTCCCAATAATACACCATATATTATTATGGCACTTATAACTAGCAACATCTTTTAGTATATCCTTCCAGCTTACATCTTCATTTCAGCCATCAACAACAAATGAGCATTGGAAGAACAAATGCTCATGTGAATTTGCCATAATTTTGCCACAAAGACAACAAACATCTTTTTGGGGGTACCATTTAAGCAACTTGTCGTGACTAACAAGTTTTTCCTTAATAGCCAACCATAAGATAAAAGCATGTCTTGGAATGTTTTGAGAAAACCAGGCCAACTTATCCCAATAAACATTGACTCCCTCACCTCTAACATCTTCCTCATAATCTATACATAAGACCCTAACAACATTCGCACGCCTCCTTTATCACCCTACTCGCCTAAGTACTATATCCATCATATTTTCCATTTAATCGACTTTGAACTCGTTTCCTTTTGAAACAACATACGTTTCGGTTCCTCTGACTTAAACATTGTCGCCTGTGGGATATTTGACTTGAAATACGGTTGCTGGGATAAAAATTGATAAAAATATACAAAACGTATGAAATTGGATAAAGACTGATGAAAATGTACAAAATGTATGAAAACGATAAAGGATAAAGAAACGGTTAAAAACTTCTAAAACGAATAAAGACGAAAATCAATGTATGAAAACGTGTGAAACATGCCAAAAGGTATAAAAATGAACAAAAACGTATAAAACTCATAAAAACGTATGAAAACATATAATACGAGATAAAGAAACGGTTAAAAACGTATAAAAATGTATACAAACGAACGAAAACATATAAACCAAAAGTTGTAAAAATAAATACAAGCATTCGTTGCCCAAAAGGATAAACGCTGCAAATAGATAACCTTAAAAACAAACGGATATTGGACAAAAATATAGACACTGCAAGATTATTTAACCATTTCCAGCATGTAATTAGTGGGCGTAGGGGTGTTCATCGGTTTGGTTATCGGGTTGTTCGGTTTATTCGGTTCGGTTTGTTCAGTTTAATTTTTTTCTGGGTATAACCGAGAACCGAACCGAACCGAACTTAAATTGATTAAACCAAACCGAAAACAGAACCGAATAACCGAAAACCGAACCCCCGTAACCGAAAACCGAACCGAATAACCCGAATTACATAAATTTACTTATTTATTCATTTATTTATATAGATTTTCAAGAAAAAAAAATATTAAAGCTTAAAAAAATGTTTTATTTAAAAGAGTTTTAATTTTTTTATATATAAATATATAAAAAAATATATATTTATTTAACCGAACCGAAAACCGAATATTTGATTTGGTTCGGTTCGGTTTTGACAGATTTGGTTCGGTTACGAGTTCGGTTCGGTTTTTTTCGGTTCAGTTCGGCTTCGGTTTTCGGTTTATTCAAGTATTACCCAACCCATGAACACCCCTAAGTGGGCGTGAGTTGTTAAAAACCTAAACCAACAACAAGGGTTATACTAATGGGCTAATTACCGAGACCTAAAAAATATCACACTTGAACCAAAAACAACAAACTGACCAGGCCAAATAAATATCATTTCTTCACTTTTTATTTCACCATCACAATTGTGGCGCCAAAGAATTAATCTCTCTGAAAATTTGTTGATGATGAATTTTTTTGCGTTAGTTTATCTATCTATCTATGTATCAATAAGTGATTTATTTTTTTAAGTTAGGTTAACTAATCACCTGTTTAGAATTAAGTGTAAAACTGAGATTAGGTTAAATAGCATTTGCAGAGTCATTTATTAGGTTGTATGGATACACAAAAATCTGATATTTCTTCATCTCTCCCACTTTCACAACCCCCTCTTTCTCTCACCCATCCTTAAATCCTTAAATCCCTGCCGCCACTTTCACAGCCTCACAACCTTCTCTCCACAATCCTTTTTTTTGTGCTGCTCGTAGTAACCACCAACCTAAAAATCGCCCCTCTTTCAATCTTCATCTCCCTCACAAAAACCGTCATCGCCCCTATCACAATTCCTTGTCTGCAAATCGCAGTAAATAAACAAGTAGAACCGTTGGTGATGGGGCTCTCGTGGTGGCCGTCGGATTGTGGTTTGTCTTTCCGAATTTGTGGCGCCTGTCATGGTGAATCCGGATCAGAAAATAAAAGAGCAGGTTTGTTAATTTTTTTTATTATTTTGAAATGGGTTTTGTAGGTTCTTAGTTATTATTGTAGTGGTTATTTGTGTGGTGGCGTTTGGTTATTGTTGCTACATGGTTGTTTCTTTTGTTCTTGTTCTTATGATGTTGGGATCAATAATGGTTTTGTCTTTAAATTTTTACAAGATCTGTTATAATCACGTCCAAACACAAACCTGATGTCTTTTTTGTGTTTCTTGTTTTAAATTTGAAAGTGTGTCTTTGTTTGGAGTTTTTTGTTGTAAACGATGAAATGAGATGGTATTTAGGTAGTGTTTACTTTTGTGGTTCTTTATTTATTGTTGTTTGACTATGATTAGTTATTGTTGTTTAACTATGAATAGAGCGCAAGCAGCAGTTGGTGACTTGGTTCTAATTACTCAAAGTGCATGTTTGTTATCTTTTATAGCATACTAATGCACTAAGTTTGATGCTAAAGTCTTAAAGGTTTCGTGACTAGTTGCAATAAATATAAATATGTGCTTACAACTATTCTAGCTACCATGAAAAGAAATTGAATTTTGATGAGTTTGCATTTACAGAAACGAGGCTTCCCTCAACCCGTGCGATGCCCGGTCTAGTGGTTGAGGGGTGATGTTTTTATCCGTAATGTTGTATATGATGGTATTTAGATACCTATTAAAGAAGTTGCATTGTATTTATTATTTAGATGGCTAATAATGTTGTTATTACTTTAGTTTATATTATTTTAGTGGAATCTATATTTAGACGCCTAATAATGTCATACTCCCTCCGTCCCAAATTATAAGTCCATTTTGACTTTTTCAAAGTCATTTTATTTCAACTTTGACTTTAATTATTTTTTTTAGCATTATATAATACTTGATGTAAAATATGTAAATGAATATGTGATTTAAATGCATTTTTATTGGTATACTTTTCATCAAGTATTATATAACATGAAAAGAAATAATTAAGGTCAAAGTCGGAAGAAAAAGACTTTGAAAAATAAAAAATGGACTTATATTTTGGGACGGAGGGAGTAATTACTTTTGTATTTATATTATTTTATTTTCATTAAAAGTTTTTATTAACATAGCCTTTTCATATGTAGTATTTTAATTTGAGTAAGTTAAATAAGTGTTTTGTCGCTTATTTATTTGTGACTTTTGTTATTTGGAATTATATAACTATTTGTACTTTTCAATGGCAAATTTTGAGTTGTTAGAGAATTTGATGAATATTTCAGGATCATCTAAATTGCATGATTGTATGCGTTTGTGGTTTGTGCAACAGGCATGTGAAGATGATGCATTATCAAAGTTGTTTTTTGATTGTTGTCATCATTTGAGGCGTGTAATGGCAAAAAACAACACGATGATTTTGAACATGGAAGCGTTAGGTCATCGTGGCATCGCTTTAGATTCAATTGATGCTTTGAGAAAGACTCAAGAGAGGCATCGTGTATTGCTTGAAAAGTTATTTAATTTGTTTAAGCAAGCTAAAGACGGTGTTCGTGAGGAAGAGTCAAATGCTAAAAAAATGAATGAGTTTAATTAGTAACTTTGATTTAAATATCTTTGAGCACCGATTGGTTAAGGGTTGAATATATATGTGTTTTTTACGTAATATTGTATGCAATTAGTTACATGTAAGGTATTGCAATTGATGTTATCATAAGTTTTGTATTTAAAGTAGTTTATTTAATATTTTAATATGAATTATGTATATATTCGTTATTTTCCATATTTATTTTTACTTTTGTTTTGTTTTTGGCTCCTATAAATTGCATGATTTTATGCGTTTATGGTTTGTGCAATAGGCACGTGAAGTTTATGTATTCTCAAAAATGAAACCACTTTATCCCTATTGCATCACACAAACCTCTACCATGATTCGAACAAACTCGAATCACACCTACCAAACAATAAACAATATATCACTTGGATTCAAATAAAACACTACGTAACAAAACTACCAAGTGAAAAACTTGCTTCGGCAAAACTATTTGTTGTTTCCATGTCGATTTTTTCCTTTGGTGACTCCTCAAGATTTGAACTTGTGGGTTCAATCACTAAACTCTTTAAGAATAAAAGTTAACTATATTAAAGAAAAGCATACGCTATTGGTTACTTAAATTTAGTGTCTTTAAAGTCAAGAAAACCATGAGGCGTCTAGTAATTTGCACTTGCTCATAATACGCGAAACAAATACTAATTTTGATCCACAACTTAAATAATTCCTAACAATTGTTAATACACTACAAAAAGAGATTGAACGTCAAAAGAGATTCATATTAACGCATTCTAAAAGGTTTTATTTTCCGTTGTTCTTTTGCTCCTTCTTCAATCTCTTCTTTTATCTTTTCCATCTTCATGCACAAAGACATATATATTAGTATTAATTAATCAATCAAGCATGTTTTCTATTCGACTCTTGGATTTGAATCTTCAACTTTGATTTACTTTTGTCATAACCGTAGACATCTAAACAAAATAAAAAAATGCTATGGTGATTCATTGTATTTAATAGAAAGAAAAAAGTGCAATCACCAATTATTTCAACCAATAAACTTGATCATTGAGAAAATGATAGAATGCATGATGGAAATATTACTTATGAAACCATGTTACGAACTATGTCACCAAAAAGTAAAAAGTAATACACTTTTGTGTCACTATAGATAGGTATCTATCTTTACTTCTTTAGCACCCTTACTCCCACATTGTTTGTGTTGAATAATCACGTAATGAATTTAGAGACGCCTTGTTTACTTTGATACACTTATATTCATAATTACTTACAATCTTATAAGGCTATTAAAGAAAATATAGATTACAATCTTATAAGTGACAATTTTATCTTGCAGAGTCGCTCTTTAAGTTAGTGTCACTAAACAAAATATTTCATGCAATGCCATACTAAATTACACCACTGTGCATGGGCTCTTAAAGATTAATTATTTTGTTTCAATTTAATAAAACTACCAAAGTAATTGATTAAAACTAATCAACTTTTGGCTAAGACCTAGAAATGGAATTAAAATGCGCATTTAAGCTAGATATGTTTAGCTCTAAACTATTGTAATGCATAATAAAATATGGATGTGTTGCATTAGCTGCTTCCTTAAGGGACATAACCACTTCAAGCCAACTACTTAACATCGAGTAATAATAGCATCATAGAATCACATGGCCTTTAAAATATATAAGTAGCTAGCTGATCTAATATTATTATTTTAACCAAAGCAGTTTCATATATACTCAATGTACATCATAGAATTCTCCCTTTAATATAAGGACGCTGAAAAAACATGCAAACAAACTCTCACTTTCATATCATAATATGAAACATAAAACAAAAATTATGAGATCACAATCATTCAAGTAAAAAATTAGTATACATATTGGACGTATCAAAGAAGTGGCAGATGTGCATGCAACATACACATTTGTAAACCACCTATTCAATCCTGCAACCTCGTTCAGTGTCTCATCTTTGTTCATGACATTAAGTATAGGAAGAGCAGGCTTTATAGCAAGAAGGTAATCCTTATGATCTTGCCCAGGACTTATCTTCAAAACCCCAGTTCCAAAATCTTTATCTACATACTGCATATAAAAATATGGCAGGGTCGAATTATGATAAGCTTTCTTTTGCTGCAAATTGATCATACAAAAATCTAACCTATGCGTATGGTAAAGCAATCTTAACAAATGAAAATATCATACAAAAAATCTAACCTATGCGCGCGTATGGTGAAGCAATCTTAACAAATGAAAATCTGGGTCAAGTGAGTAGCCGGTTACTGAAAAAGACATACTTAAAAGCATTGATATTGGTTAAATAGATACGTGAAAAGAGAGGGAGTGAAAGGACACCTTCAAGTGTAGAAAAATCCCTAATTACAAATGCGAAGGTGGATGGGAACCGGAAAGGCTGATGTGTTGCTATAGAAAATAGGCAGCCAAAGTTGTCTCCTGATCATTATCCAAAAAGATTTGAACCCGTCGCCTAACCTATGTTCGTTTCAAACTTACAATTGGTCATGAAGAAAAAGAACAAATGCATATGCCTAAATATAAATAATATTATATTTTACTTACAGGTGACATGTCATCGGTAGGTTGAAGCACTTCAAGACTTACCAAACTATTCATAACCTGCATGACAGAACACGCTAAATTAAGCCATTCCAAATACATGCATCGTATCTCAAAGGTAACAAAAACATACCTTTTTTTTGCATATTTTTCATAAACCGCAAAAAGATCCATCAATATTTCTCTGGTGAAGAACTTAGTTTGCAATCTGGAGAGTGTTACACCATATTTATAGTATTCAATACTTGTGGTTCTTGGGTTTACGTTTTAATTTGCGGGCAAATGAAAGGAACTTGGTAATTTATTAGTACAATTAGTAATATTTCTGTTTATAAGTGAAGTTTAATTGCAGGCAAGTGAAAGGAGCAAAAGTAATCGAAAGGACTTACGCATGAATATTAAAGCATAGTTATTGGTCTTGTCCTCAATCAATCCCCCTTAAAATCATGCAGGCAAGTGAAAGGATCAATTTGTGGGAACTTTTCGTCTTGTAGTTATTTTGGTATGCATAAACATGTATGTACCGTACTTTTGGTTGTGCACAACCCCCCTTGCGCATTAAATTAAGGGGGATAAGCTTTAAGTAGTATAGATGATTTGAACGTATACAGTGAATCAAAGCATTCAATAAATGTTATTGAATGACATAAGAGAATAATTTAACCCAAAAGATAAGCAAGGAAATTAAAGAGCTGGTTTTTATTTCATTTCAACTACCAATTTATCAACAAAATAGAAGCATACGTACATGTTTTGGTTATGATTAAGAGACAATAATTCCTATTAACTACCCTTTCTTTTGTATTAACTTCTCATCTCTACATTGACTTTGTATTTCTGGATATCATTCTTTGTTATTTACCGTAAATGATATATTGCATTGTATAATATTCAATTTTGTAAGATAAGATATTAATAATTCATATTCGTTTTGTTTGCAGACATGTTTTAGATTCTAGGGCAAATGACTCAAAAAGCACATAAGTTATGAGTCATTTCTAATCCACTTTGTATAAGGAATTGAAGTAGATCCGATATCTTGATATCTTGATAATAAACTGTTAATTGATTAACCCTTTGTTTGCATGTTCTTCATGATGAGAAGCGCAACGTGCACATATGATCTAGGAAGGAAGGGTACACATATGTTCTACTCAATTTGATGAGAAAGTAAAGCGTGCATATATGTTGGTAGAAGAGTGCACACATGTTACTAGAAGAGAAACTGAAGCGTGCACGTATGTTTTTGGAAGAGTGCACACATGTTTTGCGGAAGAGTGCACACATGTTTTTGAATAACGTGCACATTTATATTTAATAAAAATTACATTTGTATTTTGACTTGTATTTTATATGATATTAAATTTTGTGTATACTATTTATGTTTTTGGTTTGTTATAAATTTAAAGGTTACATGTATATGTTTGTGTTTTTAGTTATAAATTTCGAAGATTAAAGAATGTACACTAGAAATATATGTCAATTATCATTTTAAGTAAAACAAATTTGATGTATATACAATTGTACACAAGAAACATAATAAATTTACAATATTAAAAAAATAACATATATGCATCTCATTTTTCTGAAAAACATGTATGCTAAAAAAAAAAAAAAAAAAAAATTATTTAAATTTTGAAAATTTGGGGGGGGGGGGGGGGGTCCACCAACTATTTGATAAAACGAATGCTTCATTACTAATCAAACACACACTCTGTAAGTAGTGCTTATTATTATTAATCCGTTAAATTAGGTTATTATAGTGTTTTCGGTTTTTAGTTGGACAACGTGTGCGGTTTTATTTACTGTTTGTGGTTGCTGATGATTACCATAAGTTCGTTTGTTGTAATATCACTCTGTTAAAACTGCCGGTTTATTGATTATCGTTTTGTTGATTGTGAATTGATGCTGTATGCATTGGAGCATTTTAGATCAGTTTGTAAGTTCGTTTTCGGAATTGTTACTATTTATAAGAGTTTTGCGGCTGGTGACTAGTGTTTAGTTATTTAATATGGTTGGTTGCTGAATCTGTAGCTGGTTTCATAATCTGATTGCTTGGAGCGTTTGGATAATCTGATTTATTTAGTTGCTGTTTGTTTGTAGATTGCACATAATCAGCTAGATTTCATTAGTTTTGTTGGTAAAATGCAGATTTGGAAGGTGATCTAAAACAAACGATCTATTGATTCCATTAGTTTCAGCAACAGGAACCTTTTCCTTTGGTTAGTCGTCTAACTCTCTTTACACTAGATTTTTTACGTCTATCTGCTTTTTTTATTTAAGAGAAATCACTTATTTATCTTTAAGCCTATTTGTTAAATTTCATAATAAAAAGCATTTTGTGAATTGTGCTGTCGAATGCGATGACCTCACTTATTGTTACTGTAGTATTAAATTCGTTAACGTCAGTTCTGTATTGTATCAGTTTATGTTGTAACGCATTTTCTGAGTTACTTTCCTGAACAGTGAACACCATCAAGTCACTTAACACTAATGTTTAATTCTGTTGCTTCATGATTTGGACCTGTTTTTGTATGTTAAGATACAGATTGTGGTAGTCAGAGTGAAATTTATCTGTTTCGATTTCAATTAAGTCCGTTGGTAATTAATCGTTTTGCATGATTACTAGTATTTGTTGGGCTAATGTCTGACCCGAGCCCATGGGACATCAGAAGACATCGACCCACAGCAGCAGACATAGACCAAGCCCATGAGAATGTCGGTTTATCATTATCTTTATCTTATTAGACTTGTAGTAGGATTAGGAAAGCATGTTTCTATTCCCTATATAAACACAGCCTAGCATGTGGTTTGTGTACGCATTCAATATCAGTTTTTTGTAAGCCAATACTTTTCTGATTAATTAGAAAGCTTGTTCTAGTTATTTGCGTGGTGTTTTTAGTTCCAGTTTCTGTCAAGTTTGTGTTGGTCGAATCAGGTCAGGGTCTTGAATTGGTATCAAGAGCAAGGTTAAAGAGTGGTCGATCACAGCACCAGGTTTAAGAGTGGTCGATCACAGCAGCAGGTTCAACCAAGGTCGATCACAGCAGGAGGTTCCAACCAGTCGATCACCAGGTTATCCAAGCAGAAGTCGATCACCAGGTTATCCAAGCAGAAGTCGATCACCAGGTTATCCAAGCAGAAGTCGATCACCAGGTTATCCAAGCAGAAGTCGATTACCAGGTTATTCAAGCAGAAGTCGATCACAAGGTTCCAAGAGTGGTCGATCACAGAAGGGTTTCCATACAAGTCGACTAAAGGGTTCCAAGATCACTAAAACACAAGTCGACTAAAGGGTTTCCAAGTCAGTCGAACTCAAGTCGACTAAAGGGTTTCCAAGAAGTCGATAAAGTTTAAAACTTTACACTTGGTTTACTTAGGCAAGAAGTAAAACAAGCTTGTTCTAGGGCTGGAAGATAATCCAACTACACCGGTAACTTACAAAAGGCGTTCAAGAAGGATGGTGCAAGGCGAGTCGAGTCAACCACCTATTGAACATACTAAAACGGCTCTTCAATGTTAACAAGCACGAACTATAACATATGGGCAATAAGAGTTAAAGCGGTATTCCGAGTCCGTGGAATACTAGATGCATTGGAACCAGGGGAAGGAACACAAGTTGTTGCTAAGCAAGATCACATGGCAGTGGCGTTACTCTTCCAGGCGATTCCAGAAGAACTTGTTTTTCAAGTTTCACAATTCAACACAGCCAAAGAAATCTGGGGAGCTTTGAAGACCAGGTATGTGGGTGTTGAAAGGGTTCGAGACGCAAGGTTGCAAACCTTGGAGACGGAATTCGAATCTTTAAAGATGAAAGTCAACGAATCAATCGATGACTTTGCGGCTAGGTTAGGAAAAATTGTAACTGAAGTCAATAGCTTGGGAACAATTTATGAAGACAAGAAACTTGTTAAGAAGCTACTTGCATCCGTTCCGGATAGGTATGTTGCAATTGTTGCCTCAATTGAACAATTTGCTGACTTGAATACTATGTCTTTTCAAGAAGCAATTGGAAGGTTGAAAGCTTTTGAAGGAAGAATGAAGGGTGTTGACACCACTTCTGAAGATCAAGGCAAGTTGATGTTCGGAAGGGCTGAAAGATATGATAAGAAAGGTCGAGGAAGGAATTCCTCTGGTGGCAACGGTAAAGGTCAAAACTTTTCTTCTCAAAACAAATCTCATGATAGTGGTCAAGCTAATAACCACAACCGTAACAACTCCGGGAGCAATACGGAGCAAAAGAAGAACAAAAGTCGAGATCTTTCAAAGATTCAATGCTTCAGATGTGATGAATATGGTCACTTTGCTTCTAACTGCCCTGAACGAAGTGAACAGAAGCAAAAGCATGAATCAAACCTTTTGAAAACGGAGGATGATGATGACCCAACACTTTTTATGATGAAAAGCGTTCAAGAAGTAGTTTTCTTGAATGAAGAAAAGATTATCCCAAACCAATTGAATACTAAGCCAAACGAGGAAGACACTTGGTATTTGGATAATGGAGCAAGTAATCACATGACGGGGATCCGAGAATACTTTTCGGAGTTGAATGAGAATATCTCCGGCAGAGTGAAGTTTGGTGATAACTCCTACATCGAGATAAAAGGGAAGGGTTCGATAATCATTAAAGGGAAAACGGGAGAGCAACGGTTAATCACTGGAGTCTATTACCTACCCGAGCTAAAAAGCAACATAATTAGTCTTGGGCAAGCTACCGAAGGCGGATGTGACATTCGTATGAAAGGTAATCTTCTTACTATGCGTGACTCAGATGGCAAGCTTCTGATGAAGGTTCCTAGAACAAGTAATAGACTTTACAAGATTAAGCTCCAAGTTGGAAGTCCGGTGTGTCTCAAAGCAAAGATGGAAGATGATGCTTGGTTATGGCATGCTAGGATGGGTCACATTAATTTCGAGACGATGGAATTAATGGCAAGGAAGGGCATGGTTGAAAAGTTGCCAATAATTCATCAAGAGAACAAGTTGTGTGAATCTTGTTTGGTAGGAAAACAAACCAAGAAGGCGTTTCCTAAAGCTGCAAAATTTAAGGCAACACATCCTCTTCAACTTATACATGCCGACCTATGTGGACCAATTTCTCCACCATCCATAGCACGAAACAGTGAAATTGGTGAATTTAAGAGACAAATGCAAGAAAGGTTCAATATGAATGACTTGGGAAAGTTAAGCTATTATCTTGGCATTGAAGTAAAGCAAGAGGATTCGAGTATCTCAATAAGTCAAGAAAGCTATGCAAAGAAGATCTTGAAAGATGTTGGGATGCATGAAGCGAATTCTACTCAATGTCCATTAGAACCTGGAATGAAGTTAAGCATGGATAAGGAAGGAAAACCAGTTGATGCAACTTTGTATAGACGACGAGTTGGTTGTTTAAGGTATTTACTACACACTCGACCTGATTTATCTTATTCGGTTGGTTTGGTTAGTCGTTATATGCAAGAACCAAAAGAATCACATATGGCAGCTGTGAAACAAATACTAAGGTATATCCAAGGTAGTTTGAATTTTGGAGTGCGATATAACCAAGAGAAAACCAAGGAGCTAGTGGGGTTTAGTGATAGTAGTTTTGCTATGGACCAAGATGATGGTCGAAGCACAACTGGGCATGTATTTTATCTAGGAAAATCACCTATTACTTGGTGCTCACAAAAGCAAAACACGGTGGCTTTATCGTCTTGTGAAGCCGAGTTCATGGCTGCAACCTCAGCCGCGTGTCAAGGGATATGGTTACGTGGGTTGTTGAGTGAAATAACCGGAATGGAAGAGAAAGTGGTGGTCTTATTTGTAGAAAACAAATCGGCTATTGCACTTATGAAAAATCCAGTCTTTCACGGGAGAAGCAAGCATATAAACACACGTTATCATTTTATCCGAGAGTGTGTTGAAAGAGGCCAAGTACAAGTTGAGTTTGTAAGAGGTGATTTGCAACGTGCTGATATTCTGACGAAAGCTCTCGCAAGGATTAAGTTCAAGGAAATGCAAGAGTTACTCGGAGTTGAAGACCTCCTTATCTCGAGTCAGAAATTAGGGGGGTGATTGTTGGGCTAATGTCTGACCCGAGCCCATGGGACATCAGAAGACATCGACCCACAGCAGCAGACATAGACCAAGCCCATGGGAATGTCGGTTTATCATTATCTTTATCTTATTAGACTTGTAGTAGGATTAGGAAAGCATGTTTCTATTCCCTATATAAACACAGCCTAGCATGTGGTTTGTGTACGCATTCAATATCAGTTTTTTGTAAGCCAGTACTTTTCTGATTAATTAGAAAGCTTGTTCTAGTTATTTGCGTGGTGTTTTTAGTTCCAGTTTCTGTCAAGTTTGTGTTGGTCGAATCAGGTCAGGGTCTTGAGTATTTGACTCTAGAGTTTAAATATGGCAGTAGTGATTTTTTTTTTTTTTGGGTAAAGGGTTTAACCCGGTATGGTAGTAGTGATTTTGTGACTGTATAAACGGATTTCTCATACATTTTTGCGATTTATGTTGTCGAACTCTGTTCACGATGTTTAAAATGAATTGTAGTTACTGAAACTTTAGAACGCACATGTTCTGTCTCCAGCTAGTAGTAACACTATTGCAAGTCGTTAGTGGACGATACTTTTTGTTGTTGTGGTTATGATACAGAGCGTGCTAATTCTAATGAATGTATCTGTTCTCGTAATGATTACTAGTATTTGACTCTAGAGTTTATATATGGTAGTATTGTAGCAGTGATTTTGTGACTTTATAAACGGATCTTCTCATACAATTTTGCGATTTATGTTCTCGTGGCTGTTGTAGTAATAATGTTGGTTAGACTGATTGCTAATAACGGTGGCTTAACGTGTAACACGCTTAGATTAAATATGACTTGATGTCTGTTTGCAGCCAAAAAATGCACTTATTAGTGTTTAAAATTTTATCTTATTTGAATGCACTTATCAGCGTGAATTGTGAATTGTGCTGTAGAATGCGATGACCTCACTTATTGTTACTGTACTATTAAATTTGTTAACGTCACTTCTGTACTGTATCAGTTTATGTTGTAACGCATTTTCTGAGTTACGTTCATGAACACCACCACTTCACCTAACACTAATGCGTAATTCTGTAACTTCATGATTGTGGTAATTGAGTGAAATTTATCTGTATCGATTTCAATTAAGTCTGTTGGTAATTAAACGTTTTGCGTGATTACTAGTATTCTACTACTCCTATTGTTTTTTATCTTCTTCTTCTTGTTTAGTTGTTGTTGTTGTTGTATTGATTTTATTTCATTATTTTTTGTTGCTGATTTGGAACATCATCTAAGGAACCTCCTCCTTTGGTTCGTTACTTTATTCGAATCATATCCGTTTTTTCTCATTTACATTATCATTGCGCTACTTACTATGCTTTTGCTTTTCAAATTAATTATTCAACTGAATTATTATGCTTCTTATTATCAAATGTCACTTATGTATGACTATCACATTATCATCGCTATTATTTTAGCAAAGGGGAGTTTTAAGTGCAGATAATATGTACACAGACTATGACGTTACTATCGTGTTATATTCTAGCATAGGGGAGTTTAAGATTTAGGTCCTGCAGATAGTATAATGCAGAACATACTTGCCCATAAACTGATATAATAGCCCCACATTTTGAAGAAAACTATGCACCTTGCCTATGTGACTGTAAGGTTTTGGACTTGCTTTGTTGACTTGTGTTCTCTAGATGATATCATACAACTAGGATCTGCGTTTTATGGTTATTTAACTTGAGTATGTGGAATCATGTTTTGCTATTTGGACCTTTTTTAAGATTTTGTCATTCATTTTCTGGTCTCAAAAAGACAAAAAAATCATACAAAATTATAAGTGTTGATCAGTCAGTGTCTTTGAAGGAACTTGTATTGGTTTAGTTTTTTTTTTTTTTTTTTTTTTTTTTTTTTTTTTTTTTTGAAAAAATGCAGAAATGGAAGATTTAAACTGAAAAAGAACAAGATCAACAACAGGAACAGGTGCCTCTTCTAGTTAGTCGTCTAACTCGACTTCATTTATTTATCTTTAAACTTATTTGATGATTCTATTATTTTGTTTTGATAAAATGATGCAAGGTCTAAACAAGTACAACGACTTATTGAGAACCACAACCACTCAAGAAGAACAACCTTTGGTTAGTCAACAAAACGTCAAAGTTCGAGTTCGGGGATCGACCAATCTTTTTGTAGATGCTTTGGAACCATTAGGGCCTGAGAGGCGAAAAATGTTGGAAGATACCCCATTCCACAAACTTTTGGTCATGGACCGGAATATCCAAAATAATGTTATCATAAAAAATTTGGCTGCCGTGTTTAACACACAAGACCATAGTATCCAACTTAAGGGTGAAAGGCATGTAGTCACAGCTCAAGATGTCACTGAAATACTAGGAATTGAAGATGGGGAGGAGGGGATTACGATGCCCGGGAGAGGTAAAAAAACACATGTACCAGATAAGCTCAAGAAAGACTTTGTAAAGATAGGACACAAAGAGATCTGCATGGATAAGGTTAAGGCAAAATTGAGGGAGAGCTTAGATGACGATACTGTGAAATGTGCTTACATGTTATTAGCCTTGCGATACATCGTTTATCCACCATCAGATCGTGACTACTTGCCAGAATCGTGTTTAGATCTTGTGCGAGATGTTAACAAGAAGAAAAGAAGGGCAACGTTTGTCATTACAAGTCTCGTGAGTGGAATTGAAAAATACAACAACTATAAGGGAAACAAAGAGATATTTATAGGGGGATGCGCTCTTTTCTTACAGGTTATTTGACTAGTTTTATTTATGGTAGAATTGTATATTAGTAGATTGATTAATTATGTATTCTCTAATTTGGTTATTTTTTTTATGTAGCTTTATGCCACCAAGGGATCTATCACCACACCAAAGGGAAATCTACCTCTGGAATGTGATAAGCGCCGGAAGAAGACACGTGATAAGGTGAGTAAATGTGAAATGTAAACTTGACAACATTTAAAACATGTTATACTCTTAGGTTAGGTAAACTGTTGCAGTACAAACACATTCCGAGACTTAAACTTATGTTTTCATATCAGTTTATGAGTTAAATTTTGTATGACAGGAATGTAGCGGCTCTTCTTCTTCTGAGACCATAAAGAGTAGTCTTTTAAAAGCAATTGATACCACACGGATAAATTACGAGGATGCCATGGCCTATATGCGGAAGTCTCATAAGAGGATGAGTTCTCGATTTAATAACAATGAGTCAGACAATTGGGTTACGCAAAAAAATTTTGAGACCATTTTTTCTATGCTTGAGAGCCAACGTGATACCACAATAGCTATGTTTCAGAAGTCTCTGGATGAACATGTGGCAGGTGTTGCAAGAAGGTATGCGCACTAGTTCTAACTCTTAAAATTGGGTTAAATTAAGGGTATGTTTGGATGAACATATGAGTCACTCTACTATTTTTTGTTTATTCAAGTTATTTAAGTATTTAACTACAAAAACCTTCTATTGAAATCACTCTACTAGTTTCTCTAGTTTTAATCTATTGATGTGGCCTATAATTATCTATGTGGCATCATACGTCAACACTTATATATAAGCAATTATTAGCTGTTAGAAAACACGCACTTCAGGAAATACTATTTCGATTTCTTAATTCTGTAAAATAATGCTATCTAATCTATTTGTAATGGATTTTAAGCCGGATATGATGACAAAATATAGTAATTTTAGTTTCCTCTCAAATAAGCACTTTGAAATAAGCATGTCCGAGTCTGCTTATTGAAAACTGATTAGCAAAAGCAGTTTGGATCCAAACACTTCATACGACATACAGTATCTGCTTAAAGATAAGCTGATAAGCATAAAAATAAGCAATCACAAACACCGTTTAAAAGTAAACAGTTCACTATAGTCCATAAAAAAATTCAGGGTTTTTGGCTAGGTACACGGATAAACAAGTAATATTAGTTTCATATTAAATAATCGCTTTGAAATAATCAAGTCCCAACTTTCTTACTGAAATCTGCTTCTTTTAATGCAAACAAAACTTGAAGTAGTAGTAGTGTGTTTTATACAAAGACTACTGCTTATACTCCAATAACTAAGCAGAAAAAATAAAATAAATAATAAACAGTCCCAAGCCCTCTTGTAATTATTTGTTTGTTGTTTATGTAAGCTTTAACTTATTGTAATGTTATGCATGTAGTTGACGCCCCAAAGGTAGAGGATGAGACAGTGAAGGTAACTCCTGGGAAATCTGGAAATAAAAGGACTGTTAAGAGAGTGGTTAAAAGAACTGTTATTAGGAAAAAAGTAAAAGCGGGTGATTGTAAGACAGCGTCTGCTTCAGTTAAAGCTGAAGAAGATGATAGCGAAGTACCTGCGGAAAAAGAAAGTGTGGAGCATGTAAGAGATGAAGGACGCGGAGCCTGTGAAACAGGAAGAGTTGAGCCCAAATGATGAAAATGATGATGTTGCTGTGTCCCAAGAAGATGATAAAGATGTTGCCGAAGGTGAAGATAAGGTGAAGGATGTGGAAGATGGTGGTGGTATTCAGCCAACTGTTGAAAATGTCGTGGGTAATTCAACGCAGGAAAGTTCTGATGTTGTGAAATTGGTTGAGCTTCAGGAACCAGAAGTGGATGAGAAAGATAACATGGAAACAGAAGAGGAACCGGTTGAAGATGAGGAAGCTGATATGGAAAAGGAGGAAGTGGATGAAAAGGAAAATAAGGTAACAAATGATGAAGAAGTGGTTAAAGTTCAGGAAACGAATATTGAAAAGGCGGAAGTGACTGAGAATGAAAATAAGGTTTCCAGTGACGAAGAACCATTTGAGATCGAGGAACCTAGCATGGAAGTTGGTAAAGACGAACCTGATGTTGAGAAACGGAATAGTACTATGGAAGAAGAGAAAAAGGTTGAGACAAATGCTGATGAGGATAAAGTTGAGTTGGAGAATGAACCGGTTGACATGGAGAAAGATCACAATGAGGAACTGAAGGCAGAAGATGATCGACAAGAGCGTTTATGTTTCAGTGATGAGGAAAAAGATAAGGACATGGATGAAGATGAGCTCACAGATGAAAAGAGGGAAGAACATGGTGATTTAGGGTTCGAAGAGGAACATGAAGAGATTACAGCAGCTGCAGAGGAGCGTAGGAGAAGGAAAGAATTTGAGATATTTGTTGGTGGATTGGATCGAGATGCAACAGAAGAAGAGGTAGAGAAAGCTTTTCAGTATGTCGGGGAGTTTGTTGAAGTTCGAATGCATAAGGAACTGCCAACTAATAAAAACAAGGGATATGCTGATACATGCCAACTCACCCCATGTTCACCTTGCGTTATTTTCATACATGCATCATGGGTAGGGTAGTGGTAGAATCACGTTTCCGTATTTAATGGATAAAGTTGTGGCTGTCCATAATATTTGCATGCATTAGGGTAGTGGTAGAAGCACATTTCCTTATTTCCAGTAACAAGAATAAAGTGCATCTAGGACTTTTACTATAAATTGCATTGTAATTTCATTTGGAAGGAGAACAGAAAATATTTGAAAAGCTTGTGCTTGATTTCTATTCTTAATCTTAAGTTCTTGGAAGTTTTGTAGGTTTTGCTTTGTAAAACCTATCATATGCATTTGTGAAATTTGAAACGAAGGAACACGTAGCCCGTGCGTTGGAGAAATGAAAAATCCTGTTGTATGTTTCTTTCTGATGCATTACTTGTTTGTTTAGAGTAGATTGTACTGGTAGATGCTAATAAGATTATTCGCAGATACATGGAAAGCGATGCAGGACTGCACCAAGTGAGGACAATGATACTGTTGGAAATGTATATATTTACAAACATGTGAATGTCCGGATTCGAACTCGTGACCACGGGATTGCACACATTAGCGAATGAGAATTAAAGTTAATAATTAATGTTTATGTTTACGATTAATTATTACACATTAAGTCCGGTTAACGATCGTTAAGTATTTAACGGAAAAATGACTAACGACCGTTAAATGGAAAAGAGAAAGGAAGAGAAAAGGTAAATTGCCAGCAATCAGTAAAAAGGCAATTTATGAATTGCTAGCAATTGGCCTGAATTACACATTATTAATTAGCATTTGTATTTGTAATTAATAATTGAAATTAAGAGTAAGCGATTACACACGTTAGGGCACCAGTGCTCAAGCTTAGGCCTGTAAGTGTACAAACATTTATATATGTAAAGGTTGTCATAGTAACAGGAGTGAACCACGTCAGGACGTAGCGAAAGGTACATAGACGCTTATTAGAATAATCGTAGATGGTCATGTTAGATGAGATTTGTTTGTTCATTACGTAGTCTTTCTTTGTATGTTGTCCTAAAAAGTAAAGAGGTTGCGTGCCCGATGCACAAGGAAGCAAAGTTTAAAGTGTTTACGTATACTATCCAAAATGTTTCGTTTTGGATGTTTTGAAGGTTCTTGAATTCTAATTCTTATCTTTAGTTCGTGTTC
>BPTQ01000002.1:277586099-277599156 GCA_019973895.1 Chrysanthemum seticuspe
TTAAGTTATAGTAAGGGTACAATAACTAACTGTTGCCTGATAAATCTTATTGAATTCAATAAGTACCTAAATTTGTACGTTTATATCCTGTTGTAGTATTATTTACTTATTATTTGTATTGTTTTTATGAAATAAAGTAAAGTTATTATTACAAATGTTATAGGAAAATAGATTTTATGAATCAGTGTCTACCCGTACTTTGATGATCGATTTGCTTCAGGTTTGAATAGTCTGTTTACTAATTCAAAAAGTGGTCCGTTCCGGAAGCAATTGCCTAGACGATCCAATAGTAGACACACTTGAAACTCGTTGAGTTAAAGTGGATAGAGCTGAACGAGAGCTTGTATCACTATAACAGATCCTATCACAGACCACGGGAAGTACTGAGGTCCAAGTACCCGTTTTCATTAACGTCGACTTAACAGTGTTATATGAAATTATCCTACAAGTTAGCTGCCGTATTGTGGTTCGGGGCTTTGTTTGAAGGAATAGGTTTGTCGAAGGTACCGTCGGAGTCTGCGGCGATACATGAGTGAAAGACATCGTCTGTAGCGTTCACAACAGACAAAGAATGAGAAGGTTAGGTGTCGTGGAGGTAACTACTGTTTTTACATTGGGCAAACTCTGAAGCATAGTAGAAACAGTGTGAAGGTCCTACGTAGCGTCATTGTACATTGTCTGTCAAGACGAAGACCTAAAGGAGGTATGTGATACTTGTATAGAGAACATCGGGATTCCATGAACTCTTATACGAATTGTCGTCAGGTCACTTAAAGTGGGCCTAAGACAACTATGGCTGACCAGTTCAAAACTCGTTTGCGGTGTAGTCCGGAACACGTAGCATGGCGCATGTACTATCTAGGATGTCGGCTTCGTATTCCTTGAAAGAAGTATGCGCGGTGGAGACGTCCACAACTTCGTGTCGGAACCGACGAGTTTGGTACTAAATGAACGTAACCGTTTTTAGGGAAGAACCTTAAAACGTATAACTTAGAGAAGTTATAAAACAGTTACATTCGTGAAACCGAATTTGGTTAATCGGCGGAACTAGATAGGGCCATCTAGAACTAAGGCTCATATATACGACGAAGGGGATTCAGAAAGTAGCTTTTTGTAAATGGTTCTATCCGAAAGTGGAGTAAATCTGAACCATATACTAAAGGGTACTAATTATACAGTAGCTGTATGTCTTATTCCTTTCATTGTGCTGAGGGTGATCGAAACACTATATGTGTACCGAGTAGTTCTAAGACTCATTTAGGTTTTGAAAACTAAAGAGGTAGCTTAGAAAATAAGGTAACGGAACTACGAACGAAATCAGGTATTTACCTGGAGAATTCGAACGTATGTGCCAATCCTTTATTACCTAAGTGTTTGGGAAGGCCGACGCGGTATATCTACAGAAGTAGATCTGCCGGTAAGTCTTTTCGTCAAAACTGTAGGTAAACGGTTTAGAGTATCAGTATCACACGTCGATATCGATACTCTTAGGATTATCGAGAATACAGACGATGTCCTCTCTTACAGAGGAGCATCAGTTACGGTATCCAAACTCATTTTGGAAATCGGTGGTCTGCTCGGAACATCCACACATGTAACGGTAGGTACAGTCAAAAGAAAAACTTCTAGGTGAATGAGGGTTGCTGGAATCGGAACCCTCCTTCCAGTTGAAGTTAGGTCTGTAGTAATAGAAAGTACCTAACGTAAAGGGGTAAGTATCGTTAGACGGTAAATAGGAAAAGTCCTAGTCGGTACCGTCGGAATATCAACCGTCCAAGTAATTCTAGGGGTTGGTATAAAAGGAGGTGGAGATGCAAATTTGTATCTGCCAGTCCACGTGCATATCAGGAAAGTCTGGATGCTTACCCTTGTTGAAGTCCTCCTCGTGGATTCGAAAGTCCAAGAAGAACTTCAACCGATCACCAAAGTCTTCCACAACATAGAAGAACTAGTATAAGGTCTAGTATATGAGAGGGTGACTCAAGAACTCTATACTCTAAGGAAAGTTCCTTTAGAGGTATGGATCGGTGCTACTGAAACAAGAGTCGACCCATCATTTTCATCATTGGGTATCAAAGGAATCCCATAGGATATTTCTATGTGAATTGTCTAGACCGAACCTCGAATAGTCCACACAGTGCAAATTGTTTGCGAAGTGTAGGGGTCTGGAAATTCATTCTTTTCAACCCTCGAAAAGGTCAGGTATAAAGTATACCTCAAAATTGTTGGAAGAATCAACCTTGGTATAAGTTTTACGCTTATCGTCAAAGTTCCCGTATTAGGGTTTTTCATTTTCCATCTCAGCATTCAAGTTTGTAACTAGCATGGTACAGTTCATCCCATGCTAAAGAGGAAAGTCTATGTGGTAAAACGACACCTCATATTCCTCTACACTCGACGACCTATTAAGGTGTGAGTCGATTCATTAGAAACTTGAGAACTGAATATATGAGTGGTGGAGATAGCCTAGCTTCTCGAAATTAGAAGAAAGGTTCAACATTAAGATGAAGTGAAAACTTTTGGAATTTACAAAGTTTCTGAAGTACAAATACAAATTCATTTATTTGTATTGGTATTGCTGACTTTATTTTTGTCATCAATGGAGGTGCTGTGGATTGGAAGAGTAAGAAACAGACAACACTTGCGATGTCTGCTACAGAAAGTGAGTACATAGCGGCGTCTGAGGCTGCCATGGAAGCTGTTTGGATAAGGAAGTTTGTTTCGGGGCTTGGTGTTATGCCGTCGATTGAACATCCTATTAAAGTATATTGTGACAATTCAGCTGCAATTACTTTTGCCCATGAACCTGGAGTCATGAAGGGCACCAGACACTATCCTAGACAATATCACTATGTTCGAGAGCAAGTCGAGATAGGTGAAATTGAGTTGCTCAAAGTTCACACAGATGATAACCTAGCAGATCCGTTAACGAAGGCCTTGCCTGGTGAAAAACTTAATCATTTGTCTGATAAGTTTGGACTTCGTTTAGCTAGTAGTTTCATGCCCATCTGTGACTAAGTATTTTAGATAAAAGGATATTGTAAACATTATTATTGAAATGAAATAAAGTATTTTTGTTATGTTTATTATTCATTTATTATGATGTTGTCCTATATTTGCATGTTTAAATCCATGAATAACTTAAGTTATTCTAAATAGTCCGTTGTCAATCAATAACATGGGAATGATATTGAATTAAGACAAATCTGAGTATTAGTTAGAATATACTTGAAAGTATATTGATGCGTAGCATGACTAATTTCAGATGATATTCAATGAATTGAATATAGGACTTATCCCACCCACATGATGATACTTTATGGATCTTTGTCATTAAGTATATCATGGATATTTATCCTCTGACTTGAGATACAAGAGATATGTCATGGATGTAGTGCATTTTTGTGAAGCAATCTAACGCTACACGTAACTGGTAGTTATAAGGGTTGTTTTCAGAAGTGTTGCGAAATTTATGAATCCTGCTTGTAGTCAAAATGGGATTTATTTCCTTCAAATTCATTTTGAAGTATAATACTACTGGGCCCCTCGTAGGATTGTTAAGATGTTTGTATGGCCATACCCAAAGTCTTCTGTTTAGAAGAATTGGTAATCTTAATAAATCATAAAGCGAGAAATAGAATAGTTAATTAAGAAATGAGTAAGATCCATATTCTTATTAACATGGTATTAGAAACAAAAGGATGAATATGATGATGAATCATCAAACTTGGTTTTTCTCCAGAAAACCATACACGAGTTGTACTGGGGGCATTGGCGTGTTGCTAGACGCTAACCAATGTCATTTCACGTTTTGTAAACATATCCAAGTGGGAGCTATTGGAAATGTATATATTTACAAACATGTGAATGTCCGGATTCGAACTCGTGACCACGGGATTGCACACATTAGCGAATGAGAATTAAAGTTAATAATTAATGTTTATGTTTACGATTAATTATTACACATTAAGTCCGGTTAACGATCGTTAAGTATTTAACAGAAAAATGACTAACGACCGTTAAATGGAAAAGAGAAGGACTAGAATTGGAAACTTGGAAAAGTTGAGGATTGGGCTTTGGGCTTCCATCATGGCCGGCCATGGGGTCTCTCCAAGGCCTTGTTCCCCTAACTTGTTCTCTAAGTTTTACCTACTAGTATATAAGGAGGGGTAGGTTCTAGGGTTTCACACACTTGTGCATTGAATTAACCCTAGATCTCCTCTCTTCTCTTTCTTTTGCATAGCTCGGCCGAACACCCCATTTGTTAGGGAGTTTGGTTTTGTTTTTGCATATACGAGGACTTGTGTTAGATCTAGCAATCGCTTGATTCGTTGGTTAATTCGTGTGTACAAGAACGTGGTTGTAAGACATTATTCTTACACCAATAAGTACTTCTTTGGTTTGCTTTGCTCGAGGGTGGTTTTGCTTTGCTCGAGGGATTTGATATTCGCAAGAGGTACGTTACGCATACTTTCAGTTAATTAATTTATTTGTTATGATCTTAAGTCTTCCGCTGTGTACTCTTGATGTCTTTATGTTTTTGTATATTTTATATATCATAAACTCAACAAATACTTTGCTTTTGGGTAATATCTGCAATACGTGGACAAAGGAAGCTGTAAGGATATTGTCCTTCTGATTTGCTTTTAAAATTTTTCTTTCTTCATGTAGACGCTTTTTAACAGTCACTACGGTATCAGGTAAGACAAAAGCTAAAGGATTATGGCATTGAAGGTGTTGAAAGGATTGCAGTTGTTGCTGATCCACAACATGAAGGGTTGAGTCGTGGTTTTGCATTTATTGAGTTTTCAGGTCACCCAGATGCTCAACTTGCCTATAAAAGGCTTCAAAAGCCTGATGCTATTTTTGGGCATTCTGATAGAACTGCCAAAGTAGCTTTTGCAGAACCTTTGCATGAGCCAGATCCAGAGGTTTTGGCTCAGGTTAAGTCTATCTTTGTTGATGGCCTCCCACCTCATTGGGATGAAGACATTGTTAGGGAGCACTTAAAAAGCTATGGTACTATTGAACGTGTCATGCTGGCACGGAACATGTCATCTGCCAAGAGAAAGGATTTTGGATTTATTGATTTCACTACTCATGAAGCTGCTGTTACTTGCATTGATGGAATAAATAGCAGAGAATTGGGTGATGGGAAGGTAAAGGAACCTTATTTTATCTTGTTTGTGTTTGTGTGTTTGACATATTTTAACTGCCTTGAAGTCACAAAGTAGTGACTAAAGTTGTTCCTTATTCATTTTTTCGGTGATGAAATAGAAATATTGGGTGATAAATTATTTTCTGGACATAAAAAGGAAAATAAAGTTTCAATAAAGGGCGAAGAGTGTAGATAACGAAAGTTAAGATAATAAAGAAAAATGTATGATAGTAGCCAACTCATTTCAGTGTACAATGCTCTTGAGAGTTGAGCTATACTATATAGTACATTAATCAAGAGTAGTTCCATACTTAAGCTTTTGATTATAGAGTACATCTTTGTTTTTATAGTAAATTATTCAATTTGTGGAACAAAAGTTGTGTTTTGGGGGGGGGGGGATAAAAAAAAGGAAATTTAAAGTATATACAATTCTTATTTTTTTGGGTAAAAGGGTTAATTCACCCCGGTAAAATAAAGTATATACAATTCTTAGTGTTACAAAATGCTGGTTCTTAATTGCCATTCAGCTAACGAATTATGTTTGTATAGATGAAAGTGAGAGCAAGGCTTTCAAATCCTTTACCCAAAACTCAGGCTGTGAAAGGTGGAATAGCGGGAGGATTTCGAATTGGTCAAGGCAGTGGTGCTACATTTCCAAGAGCTGGTATATACATATAATCAAACAATTATACTGTTCACATTTTCACTATATAAAATGTTGCTTAACTTGGCTAACAGGTAGGGGCTTTGGTAGAGGTGCAACTCCGTCCAACCGTACGAACTTTCAACGAGGTAGGGTGTTATGATGAATCACGATCCTCCTGTGCCCATGAGAGGCCAATTACCATTTCCGTGTGAAGAAGAGTTTACCAGACCTTACAGCGGGAGGCATTATGAGGTCTAGATACAACACGTCAGGTCTTCCGGCGGCTTTTGAGGTCTAGATAGAGAGAGCGCAGGTTTTGAGTCACGCCGGCTAGGTTCCAGCAACGCAGAGATACCGGCCATCGGTAACTCAGAAACTCGTTTAGAAACAGGAGAAAAATGGTTTTAAGTAGTAGATCAAGATTTGTTTGGGAGAAAAATGGTTTTAAGTGGTAGATCTAGAAGATCCAAATCATTTTTAGAAGACAGAGAAATATGCTGGTTGTTATGATCAATATGACGATAAATGTGTTTGTGATAGCTTTTATGAGTAACAAGTGGTGTGACAAATGACTATAATGCCCTTTTGGTGTTTTCATATTTTTCTTTAAATATTAATTATATAAAATCCACATGTCATGTTTTTATTGGTACCTATTGTGTTTCACTTTAAAGTGTTCACCACTTGAACATAAATCTATATATATATATATATATATATATATATATATATATATATTGTTGTGGGAAAAGAACCAAAAATGGATATTAATCTTATGTTACCCTGTTTAATTTATTTTCTTGTTTGAATAGTTTTTTTTTGGCTTTCATGACCAGGATCCTGACTATAGTGAGTCTAGCAGAGGTCGCCCTCGTTTGGATTATTCTGGCTCAGCAAATTCAGCTCCTGGAACCCGTTATCAAGGTTTAGCGTTAGACTGTGATTGGTTATGTGGATTTTAATACTTGCCCAATTTATTATCTGTTGATTTACCAACTTTTATATCTTTCTGATTTTCTAGCAGGTGGCAGTGGTGCTCCCTCACGAGACTATTACAACTATGATGTGAGTATTTTATTTTCTACCCATGTAAATCAGTTCAATATACTTTCACTATCTGCTACTTTGACATCCAGTATCTTATCATATGCAGTATTCATCATACTATGGTAGTAACCAGCCTTATGGTGGTGATCGGTCTTATGGTGGTGTACGGCCTTATGGTGGTGACGGGCCTTATGGTGGTGAGCGGCCTTTT
Source organism: Chrysanthemum seticuspe (assembly GCA_019973895.1). NCBI lineage: Eukaryota > Viridiplantae > Streptophyta > Magnoliopsida > Asterales > Asteraceae > Chrysanthemum > Chrysanthemum seticuspe. The sequence continues at coordinate 277,593,162 of BPTQ01000002.1, forward strand.
GGAGGTGAGCGGCCTTCTGTAGGTGACCGGCCTTATGGCGGTGATCGGCCTTATGGCAGTGATCGGCCTTATGCTGGGCGATATTATTAGACTATGTAACAACTGGTAATCCAAGTTCTTTGCATCTGTTACCTGCCTTATGTTCCACATTTGATATTTGTATTTGATGCCATCTTTTGTACTGAATTGTGTACAGGGCTGACACACAGAGACAGGATGTTTTGGAGTATTTGCATTTTTCGTGGCCGCTCTGCAGGAAAGGCTCAAATTATTTTCACTTCCTTTCTTAGACTGTCCTTTCTTTGAGGTTCTTAGGTGTTGATCCCAGTTGAGCAAACGATCTAATATAGAAACTGACTTTAACAAAGAACTTATTAAGTATTACGCGGAATTTAATACTTAATCTTAAGAAGAAGAACAATAAACATTCAACACCTCAATATTATTATTAATACGAATACTCTTACAGTATTAGTGTTTTGCAACCTTGAAGTGTATCGACCTTAGATATAAAACATATATATATCTAATCTAACCTAGGACCTCCTTTTATAGGCTAAGTAGTCCTTTACATTATACAATACGTAACTTACAAGATAAATATCTTTTCCATATTTATCTAATACAAAATACTAAACCGACTATATAAGACTAGCAATGGTTACAATACATTATCCGTGGTTACACAATACTACTACCCGCGGTTTGTCATCATCAGTGGTTCCATTCTACTATCCGTGGTTTTATCAACTCTGTCCATGATTCCAGTACTTAGAATAATTCTTGATCCAAGGAACCAAAAACCCAACAATCCTCCCCTAAACTTGATACATTCCAACAGAATTCTCAAGTTTCCTTTAAGCTCAAAATATCTGAATTGAAGGATGTAGCCAAACACTTACTAGATTTAAGAATATTCTCATACTTCAACAACAAATTGTAAGCTTGACCATCATAGGGCAACAACATCTTGATAATACCAGGCTTCAACATCTGAGCAATAACTCCTGGATACTTATTCTGTTGAGGATAATCACCTTCTACAAGCATATGAATAACTTCTCCAGAAACAGTTAAAACATGAACTCCACAAGTTTGATATAAAAACCATCTTGTAACATTACCATTGTAGAGTCTACCCAGCCTTCTTCTGATAAAGCTTCTTCCACTCTCTTGGGCTCCTTTTGAGACAGAAAACAAGCAAACAGGCAATTTTGCAGATCTTTATGACTGTTTCTTTTGTGAAGTGATCTTGCGAAGAACCCATGTTCAGGAAAGGGATCAGTTTTCTTAACCCTGCTTCTTGTTTGAACTGGAGAATTCAAGTTTCCAAGTAGTTGTTCCTTGGGATGAATCTTGTGAATCCTGGTAGAAGTGATTGGACTTTCATGAATGACAGTTTCCAAGTTAGTCAAATTAGCATTGAAGAAATCATCCATGTCTTCATCATCAGTAGGAGTATCAATTTCTATCAAAGCAGGCATGTTAGGATCATGTGGATACTCCTCATTACCAAATAATGGCTTTACATTTGGTCCAAAGAAAGTACTATCATCAGTACTTGCAGCCAGGATTTCACTTAAACTATCAGTGGTAGAAGATGGCTTAGCAGTGCTTTCAGTTGGCTTAGCAGTGCTTGCAGAATTCCTTTTCTTCTTTTCAATTTCTTCTACCGACACTGAGTTATCTTTCAACAACTCATCCTTATCTTGATGATGATCAACATTGCTTCCATAATCTAGTACATCATCATCATTAGTGGGACATTTCTTATCAACGATGGGTGAGACAGGACCAGCTTTCCACTTTTCAACCAAATAGAACTCCTTTGGAGAATCAGCTTCCTTAGAATATGTTTCTTCATCAGAATCCTTTTGTGTACCTGCATTAACATTAGTGGAAGTTCCTGCAATGATAGGCTCATAATTCATAGATTTGGTTAGCATATCAATGTTAAACAACCAGTCAGGTCCTTTGGTCTCAACACTAGGAGACTTTTCACTGAATCTAATATGTAAGTTCTCTTCAACAATTCTAGTCCTCCTATTGTATATTCTAAAGGCTTTACTATTAGAAGAATAGCCTAAAAAGTATCCATCATTTGCTTTTTCTTGAAACTTGCCTAGGTAGTCTATGGTATTCAGAATAGTAACAGGACACCCAAAAGGTTTTAGGAATACAATCATTGGCTTCCTATCATGTAATAGCTCATAGGGGGTCTTGTTATGAGGCTTCACTACCTTACTTCTATTCTGCACATAACATGCAGTTCCTACAGCTTCAGCCCAAAAGGTAGTTGGTAACTTAGATTCTGACAACATTATCCTAGCAGCCTCAATTAGTGTTCTATTTTTCCTTTCAGCTACACTATTTTGTTGTGGTGTTCTAGCAACACTAAACTGTCTCTCTATACCCTTAGCTGCACAGAACTGATTAATCACATCATTTTTAAACTCAGTTCCATTATCACATCTGATTACCTTGACCTTTTGATTTACTAGGTTTTCTTTCTTAGTAATGAAACTTTTGAGAATCTCACTAGTCTCACTCTTAGCAGCCAAAAAGTAAACCCAAGAAAATCTACTAAAATCATCAGTGATAACAAGGCAATACTGCTTATGGTTCAAACTTCTAACAAAGGTAGGTCCAAATAAGTCCATATGAAGCATAAACAGTGGTTGTGTGATGGTGTTTACAGTTTTGGTCTTACAAGAAGCTCTATGTTGTTTTCCTTTTTGACAAGCCACACACAGTTCTTTACACTCAAAAACCTTAGAAGGTAACCCTCTCACTAAGTTTCCTTTTACCAGTTTATTGATTGTTTTGAAATTGAGGTGACCTAGCCTTCTATGCCATAATATTGACTCATCAACAAATGCTTTAGCAAACAAACATTTTAAGGACCTATTTGGAAGAACATCTTTAAGGTCAAAACAATATATGTTTTCCTTTCTAGGTACCCTAAGTTGTATAAACTTTTTATCAGGCATCTTAAACTCAGGAGACAACACCACACACTCAGTTTCACCAAAAAGTACCCAGTTTTTCTTATCACACATTTGTGAAACATTGAATAAATTATACTTAAGTCCCTGTACCAGATAGACCTTTTCAAAGTCTAAATTCCCAGTTCTGATTGTGCCTCTGCCAAGTATCTTTCCTCCCTTAGGATCATTGCCAAATGCCACATATCCTCCATCAAAAGCTTCAAAATCTTCCAGGTTGCTCCCATCCCAAGTCATGTGCCCAGAGCAACCACTATCAAAAACTCCTTTATCTTTTAGCTCATCTTGTAGATTGCCCTGCACATGAAATTAAACAAGTTAGTTCCTTTTGTAGACCCAAGCCAATACTGACTTGGGTCTGCCCTGTGCATCAAAATATTCAAATTTCTTTAGGTCCATTTATGCACAGTTGACATGTGGTAAAACCTTGGTCTTAGGCTTCCATTGCCAACTAGCTGAGGCCTTAACAGCATAAAAATGATTTCCAACCACTGTGTCAGTTATCACCTTTGGAATTTTTAAAACTTCTTTTGTATCAGTGGTGATATTTTGCTTAACAGTGGTTTGATTATGCTTAGCCGTGTTTACATTTTTCTTAGCAGTGGTTGGAACCCATTTAGGTGCAGCAGTGACTATTGATTTTGTATTCATCAACACTGCCCTAGGAATCATGTTTTTGTTAGGATGATGGTTTGTTTTCTTTGAAAATTTTTGATGATTTACCTTCCTCCAATGATTCCAAACTTGTGGTCTGTTTTTATAACAATTTCTTTGTAAGTGCTCAAAACTACCACATATATAACAAGCCTTTTTAACACATTGAAACTCATCTCCTAATTTGTTTGAAATTAGTCCATTGAAGTTTCTCTGGTTTCCCCTAGGTATATATCTTTTCATCTGTTCCCTAGGTACTTCCTTGTACTAAACTACTCTCTTAGCAATTTGAGCTCCAAATCTAGGTACAAGGTTGACTTGTTTAGAATCAACTTTCTTAACATGCTCTATCTTTTCAGGTTGAGTTGATTTAGATCTATCTTTCTCAGAATCTGATTCCGAATCTTCAATTGTGGGAGCATCAGATGACTTATCAGAATCTATCTTAGGTGATTCAATATTGTTAGTCTCACCTATAGGTTTATTGAAGCTAAATTCACTGCTAAATGAGAGCTCTTTTGCAGGTGGTGCATGTTTCATAAGAGTTGGTGGTGGCATATCATTGTAACCTAGGCCAGTACCATCTTTGAACAATTTTTGACCTATAGGTTTATTTACTAGATCAGAAGCATATTGTATTTTAGCAACCCTAACAACATGTTTTTCTTTTTCTTCTAGGGCCTTTAGTTTTATACTCTCTGCCTCTGCTAGTTTATCTTTAAGCATCTTAATCTCTCTATCCTTAAGATTAATTTCACCACCTAGTATATTAATTTAATCAACATACTCAAACTCACATTTGATACATAATTTAAGCTTCTCTTCCACACTTTCTAGACCAAATCTATAACCTAGGTTGTCCATAGACAGTCTTTCTACTTCTTTCCTCATACTCTCAGTGATAGCTTTTTGAGATTCTAAGTTATCTTGACATGATTTAAAGGAACAAGTAGAATGATTAGAATCATTAGATACCTCAGAATCTGAACCAGTAGATGAAGCATAGGCCATAAGAGCAAAGTTATGCTCTTTTGAAGCTTTACTAGCAAGAAAAGCTGCATTGGGACCTTCTTTAATCTGATCACTCCAATCCATCTTGAGCAACCAAAGCTGAAGAAGCAGCAGGCTCTTCTGTGGTCTTATTAATGCCTTCAATTTTCTTAGGAGCTCGACATTCCCTAGCAAAGTGACCTTTCTTCTTGCAGTTAAAGCACTCCATCTTGCTTTTGTCGAAACCAGCTCTCCTTTGACCAACATACTTAACCTGTCTTCCAGTCCTTCTTAGAAACTTCCTTGCTTGAAGAGTCAACATTGCCATTTGCCATTGAAGATTAATTTCCTCAAGATCATCAGGATCAATTTGATCTAGATCTTGATTTAAAACAGTAACACTGGTAGTTAAATCAGCCAGAAAAGCACAAATTGCACCATCACTGACATTATCACCAAAAGTGGTATTATTTGCAATAGCCATGGTTACTCCATAGGAAGCAGTGGTTACATCATGTGTATTCATGTGATTGGTGGAAACAAAAGCAATATTTTGATTATGATAACGCTACACGCGTCGTTCGGGGTCAAGGAAACTTCCTTTTCTTCGAGCAAGTTTTATAACACCCTAGGCAGTGAACCTAATCGTTGTAGTGTAGTAATTAGGGTAAGCCACGGGTATTGATATCGTTCTCTAGGGGAATAGGAATGCTAGTAGGGAGTTACTACGCTAAGGTTAAGGTTGAGGAAGATTATTTTTGTGACGAAGGATACCTCATTGGTACCGATAACGTTTATTATGGTGAAAACCACTATTACAGTCACTACCACGTTAAACACGAAAAGACCGACTAAATTGATGGTCACAATGACAAAATTTAGTTCTAGATCTAGTTTAACTAGGACTACTAGAACTCCTTTAATTAGAAGTTACCGTTTACCGTTACAACTGAGAAGTTCGTTCCTTCAAAGATTCTTCCTGACCTTCTGTCCAATTCATACAACCAGTTTCCTCTCGACCAAAGCTGTTTTCGTTCTACCTCACGAAATTGACGTTCTTCTTTCCAGTGAAACGATCCCTTACAGCTCGAGGATTCTTTTAACTTCCGTAATTATTCTGGTGTCTTCTCGGACGACGAAGAAGTCGAAACCAACGAGTTCTACCTAACCTCACTAGTCTAATTTCTTCCAGGGTTACGTCGAAAAGAACGATCATTTCGAAGTTTTCTCGTATTGAAACGAGAATACCGGATACGAAGTAGATGACCAAGTCTAAGACTCCATAGATTACTAAGATTAGTAAGATGAACAAGGAAATTTAGTACAGTTCTATTGAATCTTAGAGT
>BPTQ01000002.1:277605242-277722306 GCA_019973895.1 Chrysanthemum seticuspe
TTGTATTCCACTGCGGCAGCGTTAACATTAGAATATATATCTTAGGCTTAAAAAGTCAGAAACACACCTCTCAGAAACCTCATTTTTGGATTTTGGCTTGGATTCCACAGAACATGTCATAAAATCCCAAAAATTGGGATAGAATGTGGTTCTATTCAGAAACGAAGTAATTAAGTTAATACAGAAACTAATAAACACACATACGAACGTACAAGAGGTACAGGCCGATTAAATAAACACACAAACGAATCCTTCATACTTTGAATTAATAATTTATAACTAACCAACAAAGAATAGAATCAAATAATTACTAGATCATTACGCTATCCAGTAAGCAACACATGAATTACGAACTAAGTAGAAACACTTGGGATCTCATACTAATGGACTCACTAACATCAGATTTGGTAGGCTTCTCTCGGAATCTCATCCGCAGATATTAGAGATGCACCTAAACATCTGTTCTGGGAAACCATTCAAGTTTCTCAATCCCTCTTTGCGTATGGGATGTTGAAATCTTTGTGTTGCGTTGATCCTTATTCTGCACTGTGAGTTGGTAGTTATCCTCTATTAATTCCTCATTATGTTTGATTCATTTGTGTAGAAATTTGATAGTATAGAGATTATAGACGCCTACTCTAAGGCTCTCTTCGGATGGTTTAGACTACAATCACTCAGGTAATCATACTCTAGGGTTCACAAAGATGAATCAAGCATTAAGTACACAACGAATGACCTATCGCATTACTAGATCATTAATAAACTAAGATAAGAAACAACCAATCAATATTTAATAATTAAGTTTCATACTTCCTAAGCAAACACACAAATAAATTAGCCGGACATGGAGAACATGCAAGCATACACACAAATAATCAAAGACATAATTGAATTAATGAAGCAAAGACTTATCTTGGTGTAAGATAGGGTTAAAAACCCTAAAATACTGTACAAGACACCTTAGGTTCGGTTTTAGGTTTTTACTCCAAAGACTCTCCACACAAAGACTGAAAAATTCGGATTCTATATATAAGATTACAATTGCGACGGCGTCACCTTATGTTTAGTAACGCCGTCGTGTCGCCGCCATTAGGGTTTCGTCTTGGCCACGTTAACCTTGCGACGGCGTCACCTTATGTCCGTGACGCCGTCCTCTTCAGCTTCTGACGTCGTCTGGATCGCATCTAGGCCGTCTGAGTAGCGACGGCCTACTCTTTCACACTAGACGCCGTCTCTTGAAAACACGAGTTTTGAGTTCTGACCCGTCGCAACAATTCTCCGACGGCGTCGCAAATAGAACCCGTCGCAACAATTCTCTGACACGAGTTTTGAGTTCTGATTTCGACTTTGGCCATTTTCTTCATATATTCGCGCCTTTTCGTCCAAATAAGTGCCATTCCAGCATTTTGCCTTCACGAGACCTAAAAAGTGAAAAGGAACGATATTAAGCAATAACGGATACAAAAGTGATCAAATAAGGACTTAAACGACCCCTCAAAATGGTACCTTTTAAAACCTTATCAGATTAGCAGAAGATGCACCAGCAACGTTATTCTCAGACTCATAAACCTTCAAATTGTTGAAAAGATTGTCCAGAGTCATCTTATCAAAGTTGTCCTTATTTCTCCACACAATTGTATGAACTGCCCATTCAGGAGATAAACTTCTAATGAACTTCAAATTTATATCCTCTTGAATGACATTGTAGTCCACAGACTTCAATTGGCTGATAAGTTTTTGAAGCATGTTATAAGTGCCATCAAGTTTTTATTCACTTAAAGCAGTGAAGTTTTCAAGTTGATGCTTAAGCATATTCTTCCTTGATTTCTTAGTAGCTTCATTACCAGCAAATCTTGTCTCAAGAGCATCCAGTAACTCTTTAGCAGACTCATATCTTTCAAAGTCCAAAGCATACTCATTAGGTATTCCCATAGAGAGAATACTATGAGCTTTGATCTCCAGTTTCCTTTTAGCCTTGTCAACTTCACTAAAAATTTCTATCGCTTTACCATCAGCACCCTTCAAAGGAAGAGTATCACCTTTTTCAACGACATACCAGATGGCATAGTCAATCATACGAATGTATTGCCTCATTCTCATTCTACAGATTTGATACTCACCATGCTTGAGCATGGGAACCTTTGATGCAGTCACCATGTGAGTTTCGTCAGACATCTTAGCTTTCTTGAATAGAACTTCTTCTTGGTTACAGTTTCTAGATCACTTGTTGATACCAGTTGAGCAAACGATCTAATATAGAAACTGACTTTAACAAAGAACTTATTAAGTATTACGCGGAATTTAATACTTAATCTTAAGAAGAAGAACAATAAACATTCAACACCTCAATATTATTATTAATACGAATACTCTTACAGTATTAGGGTTTTGCAACCTTGAAGTGTATCGACCTTAGATATAAAACATATATATATCTAATCTAACCTAGGACTTCCTTTTATAGGCTAAGGAGTCCTTTACATTATACAATACGTAACCTACAAGATAAATATCTTTTCCATATTTATCTAATACAAAATACTAAACCGACTATATAAGACTAGCAGTGGTTACAATACATTATTCGTGGTTACACAATACTACTAGCCGCGGTTTGTCATCATCAGTGGTTCCATTCTACTATCCGTGGTTTTATCAACTCTGTCCATGGTTCCAGTACTTAGAATAATTCTTGATCCAAGGAACCAAAAACCCAACATTAGGTCACTCCAAGGCTGTTTCCTGCTAGATCTCAGTCCGGTCTGTTTTGGTTGAATATTTGACATGTTGGGCTAATCTTTAGATTGTCCTTCCAATAGGTCATTGATCTATCATTTATGGAAGGTGTTAAGTCTAAGATGGTACACACCCTACTAAGTCTAGGTACTGAATAAGAGTTAATTTAGGGACCAGAGGTTATCTAAAGATGTAAGAGATGTCTTTATTATGAATATTGTTATGGATTAATATTTCAATCTTTATATATTCTGAAATTTAAGAATACAGATTGACACTTGCAGTTGTTAAGTGAAAGGTTTGAAATAAAAGGGGTTTTACATAGTGTTTGAATGGCATTGAAGTGATTTAGAAACTAAGCCCTCTAGACATGTCTTTTGATGATTTTATGGATTTACATATTTACTTGTGTGCACATGGTGTTTTGATCAGCTTGAAGGAAAATATGCTAAGACACGTCTCTAAATTCCGATGGATTATGGTTGTAATCTATAATGCACGGAAACGCTTGTGGGTCGCCGTTCTCGTACCGGAAATGTTTCGGAAACGAGAAACGGCCGGAAACGTGATGGAAACATATCGGAAAACTGGGAAACATTTCATGTACATTGGAAACACATAGGGTTGAGCGGGAAACGTTCGGGAAACGTTTCTGGGCCTTATAATCGCGTTTCTGGGCCTTATAATACGTTTACAACTCTTCAGTCTTCTGGGCCTTTAAAACCTAGTGAAACGATGGCAACAGTTGGCAACTAATATGTATATATTCATTGTTGATCAACAATCATAAGTATTATTTTCTGGCCTCCCTATGTCGTCGTCATTCTCTGAATTTTCTCTATCTTCTGGAACAGGTATCGATCAAATATGAATGTGTGAATATGGTTTTGTGTTGGTGATTGATAGTTTGAACTTTAGAGTAGACTCATAATCTGATTCTATGTATGGCTGTATGCCTGTATCTTATATTGACATAGTTTGTATATGAATATATGATCACATGGTTTGCTTTAGAGTAGAGTAGTAGACTTTTAGAGTAGAGTAGTAGACTACTAGACTGTTAAGTGATAATCTGCTTTTGCCTTTTGCTTTTGAACTTTAGAGTAAAGCTAGTTGAAGATTGTTAAATTGTATGTATTTGAGCATAAAGCTAGTAGCCTAGTAGACTACAAAGTCCAAATATTATAAAATATAAAAATTGTTACTGTGTGATCATGTGACTACAAAAGTACAAAGTGCAACATGTGATCATATGACTAGAAAGTGCAATCTTAAAATATTATATATTTGCAAATATTAGTGAAAAAGCTTCTCACTTTAAGTTTTTTAAACCTGAACGAAATTGTCTTGCAAATCAACACATGTAACTTAAGATAATTACTCTCTAGTGCATGAGCAATCATATAGTGAATGTTTATAGATAGCCAAACCTATGGTCCTTGAACTCAAAAGAAAAAGATCATAAACGGGCCTGATGTTACTTTGTTTAGCTAAAGTGCATATTAGTTTATCTTGTACAGTAGTTTTGAGTGTTTGCATATGATAAGGTTTTAAAAGGTACCTTTTTGAGGGGTCGTTTAAGCACTTATTTGATCACTTTTGTATCCGTTATTGCTTAATATCGTTCCTTTTCACTTTTTAGGTCTCTTGAAGGCAAAATGCTGGAATGGCACTTATTTGGACGAAAAGGCGCGATTATACGAAGAAAATGGCCAAAGTCAGAATCGAGACACTCAAAGGTGCTGAAAACATAAGGTGACGGCGTCAGGTGTTAATTGTGACGCCGTCGGAGGATCTTTGTGACGGGACAGAAGCCAAAACTCCCATTTTCAAGTGACGAGGTCAAGTTATAAAAGAGTATGCCGTCGCAACTCAGACGGCCTAGATATAATCCAGACGGCGTCAGAAGCTAAAGAGGACGGCGTCACAAGCATAAGGTGACGCCGTTGCAAGTCTAACGTGGCCAAGAGGAAACCCCAATGACGGCGACACGACGGCGTCACAAAACATAAGGTGACACCGTCGCAGATGTAATATTATATATAGAATCCGAATTTTTCAGTATTTAGTGTGTAGTCTTTTGGAGTAAAAACCTAAACCGAACCAAGGCTGTCTTGTACAGTATTTTAGGGTTCCAAACCCTATCTTACACCAAGATAAGTGTTTTACTTCATTAATACAATTATGTCTTTGATTATTTGTGTGTATGCTTGCATGTTTTCCATGTCCGGCTAATTTACTTGTGTGTTTGCTTAGGGAATATGAAACTTAATTATTGAATATTGATTGGTTGTCTCTTATCTTAGTTGATTAATGATCTAGTAATGCGATAGGTCATTCGTTGTGTACTTAATGCTTGATTAAATCTTTGTGGACCTTAGAATATGAATCCTTGAGTAGTTGTAAACTAAACCATCCAAAGAGTGCCTTAGAGTAAGAGTTTATTATCCCTAGTGGGTTTTGTAGACGAGACCCTTTGGTAAGTTCAAAGAGTTAGGGAGAAACGCATACCCTACAACCTTAGACACACAACGCAACTAGGAATAAGGACGTGACAATTCAACCACCAATAGGAGATAATTAAGGAGTAGTAAAACGTAAGTAAATACATCTTTAAACGATCATACTAGCACACATTAATTAGACATAGACTACATACACCTTAGATTAGATAATTAGATAAGTAGAGTAATCGGTAGAAATACTAACCCCCCAAATTCAAACCCCGAGATTCGTACCTTTCCTTTCCTAAAAAAATATAAAAAGATAAAAAATAATCTTCCTCAACCCCAACCTTAGCGTAGTAACTTCTCACTAGCATTCCTATTCCCCTAGAGAACGATATCAATACCCGTGGCTTACCCTAATACTACACTACAACGATTAGGTTCACTGCCTAGGGTGTTGAAAAACTTGCTCGACGAAAAGGAAGTTCCTTTGACCCCAAACGACGCGTGTAGCGTTATCACGTTTTTGGCGCCGCTGCCGGGGAATAGAATAGCTAGTTAGTAGTCCACCTCGTTTAGGTTTCCTTTGCTTGATTCCTATCAAGTAAATTTTTCTCATTCTTAGCTTTCTTTTAGTCTATCCCCCTTCTTCGTGACCTTTGTTCGTAATCCCATCACTTTTCATCATGTAAGGTGATAACCACCCACCATTCATCAACCCACCACCAATTGACCTGCCAAGAGCCCGTACTCTTGGTGAATACTCGAGACCAAGCCACTTAGGCTATAGGAACACCATTGAGCTTCCCGACCAAGCCCAAACTACAGCCCTGCGATCCGACACCATCCGGTTGGTGCAAAACGGATGTGCATTCTACGGACTTCGTTCCGAAGATCCAAATCAGCATCTGAGGGATTTCCTCAAGATTGTCGATTCGATCGACCTTGATGCTACTACTCGGGAGACCACGCGCCTGCGTCTCTTCCAATTCTCTCTACGGGACCAAGCTAGTAATTGGCTTGAGCAACTTCCCGCCGGCTCCATCTCAAGTTGGGATGATCTTACCTCTCGCTTCCTTGCTCAATTTTTCCCACCGGGGAGAACCACTAAGCTTAGGAATGACATCTTGATGTTCCAACAACGTCAAGGTGAATCTATCTACGAAGCATGGACTCGATTCAAGGACTTACTTCATAAAGTCCCTCATCACGGCATTGATCTTTGGCTCCAAGTCCAAATTTTCTATGATCATGTCAACTTCCCCACCAAGCGATCCATTGACCAAGCGGCCGGTGGAAAACTTAGTGATCTCACCGTGGAAGAATCATGGGGTATAATAGAGGACCTTGCCCTCTATGACAACGAAAGTTGGGATGACCCTCGTGAGTTACCCAAAACCGTTAAGGCAATCTCCTTGCCTCCCCTTAACTCACAACCTTCCGACCGTAGGATGATCTAACTTGAAGATCAAGTTAATTTCCTAATGAGTTCCTACGAAAATCCTAAGTCCTCACGTCAAGTGAATAAAATTACTCTACCTTGTGAGTTATGTAGTGGTCCCCATGACACTCGTGATTGCACAAGACTTCCCGAACAAGCTTTTGCGGACTACGCCTCCATGCATACCGACGGAGCGGGAGAGAAGTGGTACACTTTCAAGCCCGAACAAAACAACTTAGGAAACTCTTACAACCCCTCATGGAAAAATCACCCTAACCTTAAGTGGAACCAACACTCAAGCACACCCCAAAGCTCATCTAGTCCACCTAATAGGTTCAACTCTCTAAACACCGAGAACCCCACTAATCTTGAGGCAATTGCATCTAGATTCCTGTCATCTCAAGAGACTCGATTGACTAAGCTTGAAGCCGATTTTAAGCAAAGACAAAGCGAGATGACAAACAAGCTTGATGCCCTCTTAAAAGCCTTCAATGAATGGGTAGTTGGAGCACTCCCAAGTGATACTATAAAGAACCCAAAAGTGAGTTTGATTTTGTCGACTTCATGTTCTTGTTCACCATGGGAGAACACACATCCATGCCCCTCACACCCAACGGTTCACTCGGTAAACGCTATCAAAAAGGGTTCCAAGCCATCCAAAAGGTACCAAGGCCCTGCACCGTTGGTGGAACCTACTCTTGAGAAACCCGTCAACCAAGAATCCAAACCTAGTTTAGAGGAGGAGTACAAGGAACTCCATCAAGAAAAACCAATTCTTGAGGTCTTAGCTCATGCACCTTATTATAATGCTTTAAAAGAAAAATATGAGTTAGAACTTAAGCTTGGAAAACATGGGTCCGCTTTTGTGCGAAATAATTTACCTAAGAAGTTAGACGATCTCGGGCTATTCACTCTTTCGTGTAGGCTTGGAACTTCTAAACCTCTCGACGCTCTAGCCGACTTAGGGTCATGCATCAATCTTGTTCCGTTGTCCCTCCATAGAAGCCTTAACTTAGGTAAAATAGAACCAACGGAAACCATCTTAGGTCTAGCGGACGGTAGTGTTACACGTCCGGTAGGAATAATAAAAGATATGGTAGTACACGTAGGAGAGTTGACTCTTTTGGCCGACTTTCATGTGCTAGACATGAATAAGGACCCGACATGCCCATTACTAGTAGGAAGAGGATTCTTAGCTACCGCTAGTGCCATCATCGATTGTAAGATGTCCAAGATAGTGGTAGGAGAGGGGAGTGCTAGGTCAATTTACGATGTCAAAAAGCATACGTACTGTTAATACAAATAAGCCGTAAAAACGTTTATTTATATTTTACGATCTTCTAATGTTTTGTCGATAACAAAAGTAAGATCATTTTAAGGAAACAAATAAAACACGTAAATGGTTTGAACTAATAGTTTTATAACACACTTACGCTTTCACATAAAACACTAAAACTAGTATAAGTGATTTTATGACTTAGATACATATGTACAACAACTAGTGTTTACATATTGGGTTAAACATATACTTAAACTAAGTATATCAAAATGGGTAAAAACTAAGTGTATGCTAAATTGGGTAAATACAAGTATATACAAAAAGGTTAAATACTAGCAAATGGTTTTGACCCATGATAAGGTTTTAAAAGGTACCATTTTGAGGGGTCGTTTAAGTCCTTATTTGATCACTTTTATATCCGTTATTGCTTAATATCGTTCCTTTTCACTTTTTAGGTCTCGTGAAGGCAAAATGCTGGAATGACACTTATTTGGACAGAAAGGCGCGAATATATGAAGAAAATGGCCAAAGTCGAAATCGAGACACTCACAGTCGCTGAATATAGAAGGCGACGGCGTCAGGAGCTATTTGCGACGCCGTCGGAGAATTATTGTGACGGGTCAGAACTCAAAACTCGTGTTTTCAAGAGACGGCGTCTAGTTGTGAAAGAGTAGGCCGTCGCTACTCAGACGGCCTAGATGCGATCCAGACGACGTTAGAAGCTGAAGAGGACGGCGTCAAGGATATAAGGTGACGCCGTCGCAAGGTTAACGTGGCCAAGATGAAACCCTAATGACGGCGACACGACGGCGTCACGAAACATAAGGTGACGCCGTCACAAGGTGATCAAGACTATCACAGCATGTGCGCGAAGTAGTTGATATTGTTTTGGCCATAACTTTTGCATACGAACTCGGATTTAGGTGGTTCAAAAGCCCACGCGACCGGAACGAGAAAATCTACAATTTGGTGAAAAAATGGTCGTGACGCCGTCACTCTATAAGTGTGACGCCGTCACCCTTTGCCGACAGAAAATCTGCCTATAAATAGAACATTATAACTTCACTTTTTGTAGGCTCTAAACCCTAACTCCGATTCCAGGGATTAGATAGGTGTTTTTCCAGCAACTTTGAAGGTTTCAATCACTCCAAAAACATCTTGTAATGGTTTGTTGATTATATCTTAATCCATATATTCAATTTATCATTATGTCTATCCTATGTTTGATTGATTGTGTGTATGCTTGCATGTTTACCATGTCCGGCTAAATTACTTGTGTGTTTGCTTAGATATATGAAACCTAGTTGTTAATTATTGTTAGGTTGTCTCTTATCTTAATTGTAATTGGATTAGGAGTGCGACTAGGCTATCGTTGTGTCTAATACTTGATAAATCTTTGATTGTTTATGAATGACTTAGTGGATTTCGTTTACTAAACCCAAAGATAACCTCAAAGTTAGTTTATGAATGACTTAGTGGATTTCGTTTACTACACTTAAAGGTGACTTCAAAGAGTTAGGGAATGCACCCCTTACAACCTTAGAAAACACAACGCATTAAGAATAAGTACGTGACAATTCAACCTTCAATAGGAGATAGCTAGGGAGTAGTAGAATCTAGGTAAACACATCTTTAACTATCATACGAGCACACATTAATTAGACATAGACTCCCACAACCTTAGTTTAGATAATTAGATAATAGTAGAGTAATCGGTAGAAATACCAACCCCCCAAATCCAATACCCGAGATTCGTACTTTTCCATTTTCATAAAATATAAAAAGATAAAAAATAATCTTCCTCAACCTTAACCTTAGCGTAGTAACTCCCTACTAGCATTCCTATTCCCCTAGAGAACGATATCAATACCCGTGGCTTACCCTAATTACTACACTACAATGATTAGGTTCACTGCCTAGGGTGTTATAAAACTTGCTCGAAGAAAAGGAAGTTTCCTTGACCCCGAACGACGCGTGTAGCGTTATCAAATTTTTGGCGCCGCTGCCGGGGAATAGAATAGCTAGTTAGTAGTCCACCTCGTTTAGGTTCTTTGCTTGATTCCTATCAAGTAAACTTTTTTCTCATTTTTAGCTTTCTCTTAGTCTATCTCCCTTCTTCGTGACCTTTGTTCGTAACCCCATCACTTTTCATCATGGAAGATGATAACCAACCACCACTCATCAACCCACCACCAAATGA
This sequence comes from Chrysanthemum seticuspe, assembly GCA_019973895.1. NCBI lineage: Eukaryota > Viridiplantae > Streptophyta > Magnoliopsida > Asterales > Asteraceae > Chrysanthemum > Chrysanthemum seticuspe. The sequence continues at coordinate 277,615,346 of BPTQ01000002.1, forward strand.
CCCGCCAAGAGCCCGTACTCTTGGTGAATACTCAAGACCAAGCCACCTAGGCTATAGGAACACCATTGAGCTTCCCGACCAAGCCCAAACTACGGCCCTGCGATACGACACCATCCGGTTGGTGCAAAACGGATGTGCATTCCATGGACTTCGTTCCGAAGATCCTAATCAACATCTTAAGGATTTCCTTAAAATTGTCGATTCCATCGACCTTGATGCTACTACTCGGGAGACCACGCGTCTGCGTCTCTTCCAATTCTCTCTACGGGACCAAGCTAATAATTGGCTTGACCGACTTCCCGCCGGATCCATCTCAAGCTGGGATGATCTCACCACTCGTTTCCTCGCCCAATTTTTCCCACCGGAGAGAACTACCAAACTTAGGAATGACATCTTGATGTTCCAACAATGTCAAGGCGAAACTCTGTACGAGGCGTGGACTCGATTTAAGGACTTGCTCCACAAAGTCCCTCATCACGGCATCGATCTTTGGCTTCTAGTCCAAATATTTTACGATCGCGTCAACTTCTCAACTAAGAAATCCATCGACCAAGCGGCCGGTGGTAAACTTAGTAAACTCACCGTGGAAGAATCGTGGGGTACAATAGAGGACCTTGCCCTCTATGAAAACGAATGTTGGAATGACCCCCATGAGTTGTCCAGAACTGATAAGGCAGTCTCTTTGCCTCCTATTGACTCACAACCTTCCAATCGTAGGATGCTCGAACTTGAAGATCAAGCCAAATTCCTAATGAGCTCCTACGAGACTCCTAAGCTCGAACCTAATAACTTAGGAAAATCCTACAACAACCCTCCAAACACCGGAACTTCCACTAGTCTTGAGGGAATGGTGTCCAAATTCATGTCATCTCAAGAAGCTCGATTGACACAACTTGAAGCCGATTTCAAGCAACGACAAAGCGAGATGACAACCAAGCTCGACACCCTCTTAAAAGCCTTCAATGGACAAAGGGATGAAATACAGGAAAAAATGGCAGAGATGATGGACTTAGTGAAAGAGTCCACTAAGACAAAGATTCCCGAGAAGGTTCTAGTGAGGAACGATGAGCACGCGACCCCCACTTTGTCTATTAATGCCATTTCCATTGCTTCCGATGAGGATGGAGCAGTTGAGAAGAAGGAGCCTGAGAGCAGCAAGGATAATAAGGATAAGAATGAGGCTCGGACTGATGATGAACCCAAATTCATCAAGCATTACCTTAAGCATGAGATCAATAAGAAAACAATCGTTAACCAAGTGAAAAACTTTAGGTGCAATGATGTTCTTAGGAAAGCCCTCTTAGGTGAAATAGGAGAGGTAGAGTATGACACCATGCCTGTTGGACCTATGTACGAGTCGATTCTGAGAAAGCCAGTAACTAAGAAGCAAGAGATCTCTGGGAACTTTGTAATTCCATGTAGCATAGGTGACTTAGAGAACCTAAATGCCTTGGCCGACCAGGGATCCGATGTAAACATAATGCCTCTATCAGTCTATAATAAGTTAACTAAGGAGGAACCGACCAAGACCAATCTTAGACTTTCCTTAGCAAATCATTCATATGTTTATCCCATAGGAATAGCGGAGGATGTCTTAATTGAGGTTGCCAATATTGTCTATCCGGTGGACTTCGCAATTGTAGACATTGAGGAAGATAAAAACCTGCCATTAATCCTGGGAACACCTTTCCTGACCACCGCCAAGGCAACCATCAAATGCGGTGAAGGGATTATGATACTCAAAAGTGGAAAAGGACAAGTTAGGATACCTATTGTTCCGAGATATCCTTTGAAGATTATGGAGAAGGTTAAAGATAAGAATTCGCAGGTCTCCAATAATGCCGTTAAGAAGAAAATGGTTGAATGGGAAAAAGGGCTTAGAGAATTCATGGTTCAAGGGTTAAATGCGACATTGTGGAAACGTGATAAAAAGTTAGGAAATAACTATACCACAATACCACAAACTCAAAAGAACCCTAAGGAATTTTTGAATGGAGAAAAGGTGCTTTTGTATAAATCAAGAATAAAAGCATTATGGGGAAGGAATAAGCCAAGATGGTTTGGACCTTATACGGTGAAAGAAACTAATCTAAAAAATAAAACCGTTATCATAGTAGACGATGTTGGAAGAGAATTCACGGTGAGCATACAACGTCTACAACCTTATGATGAAGGCTTAGTGGAAGAAAAGAAGGACGGAAATGAAGTCACGTAGGGGCACGACTTCGAGTCTAGCTACAAGACTCATAAATAAAGAAAAGCGCTTCGTGGGAGGCAACCCATGCTTAATTGTTTGCTTGTTTGTGTGTCATATATCTTTTCATTGATTGTTTATTCTCATGTTTGAATTTGTGAAAATGCTTTATTTTGTCTTTAACCTTGTCTTAATTACATATAAAGGTATTTTACAAAAGGGATAAGTGTAGGGAGGATTACACACGTTTTAAAAAGAACGTGAACATGAGAATTACAATTATTTAAAAGATGTATATGTATGTTTGTTAGAGTCAAATGCTTGTATCGAGTCATAATGGATGTTTTGCAGGAATTTTTCCAGATTCTAAAGATATAAATTTTCCAGAATTTTTTCAGAAAGTCGCAGACCAGTTTCTGTCAGGATAACCTGACGGCGTCAGGATCACAACCTGACGGCGTCAGGAGGAGTAGAAATTGCTTACTACTTTTTCTCGTTTTCTGTGCTACTTATAAATTTTTGGAATTTTCCAGGTCTTAATTTTCTAGAAAATCTGCAAACATCCATTCCACAAGCATTATATCTTATTTAAGTCTGGAATTACATCTTGTTGTATTTTTCTTTGTTCGGTTTGATGCGTTGGGTCGTTTGTTTTCTTCAAGTGTGCAGGTTTAATTTATCAAGAAGAAGTTACATAAGATTGGAAGGAGCTTTTCACGCATAAATTCTTCTTGGAAAGGATTTAACCACTACTTCACACACGGATCCTACCGAGCTAATCAGGGGAGTACTAGTTTCTTTCGTTTTTAATTACCTTCCATTATCATAACTTTGATACTTTCGGGGAACATTGGGGACAATGTTCAGTTTAAGTGTAGGGAGGGAAAATAAAACGGGAACTTTGAAACTATACTTATCTTTGATTATTTGCTTTGTCCAATTGCACTTTTGTAATAAACCATGAGAAAATGTCGGTTAAGGTAATTTTGGCACCAAATTTAAAATTTTTCATGACATATAGGAGTGGGCCATTAGTCTTAACAAAAGCGTCTCACGGATAGGAAGTTATATGACTAGCACAAAACCCTTACCACCCAAATTCCACCCAAAATGTGAGGATCGCCCTTAGATTAGTAGGAATTAAAGCATTCATCTTTAATGCTTAGAGTGTGAACCGGTAGTATATTAGATTCTAGAACTTGTTTTGTGATGCATTCCGAGATCGCAAGTGAGGCTACACTTGTGTAGTTAGGAATAACTAAATGATAAGAGGCATTAGGATAACCCTTGTTTGATACCTGTAATATAATTACTTCTTCCACATCGGTTGAGTAATTCCCCCACACCCTTTGCGTTGTACTCATCTTTAGTACACGATACCCCTAGTTAACCACTCAGAGCCTATCCTTTTCGCGGTTCTCGTGATATTTCGGTTTTTCCGGAATATCAATGAAGAGCATTGTTTACACCCCACCCCCAAATATACACCCAAATCGCCTTAGCCTACCCCTTATGCACTCACTTTTAGTGCAAATGTTTGTTATCACCCTAAACCCTTAGTTCAATTATCTAGTTGCTTGCATAAGTTGCTAAGTCGAGTCATATCCTTTGTATACAGTTTTGGGACGATTGGGATTCATGGGAAAAGTTAAAATTTATGAAATGACGGGAAGGGAACGTTAAATTCAAATTCCCTTTGTTTGCATAATAATGTACCCCAAGTGTTTTGATCTTTTCAAATCGGGTCAAATTAGTGTTAGAGTAATAAAAACTCAAGTGTAGGGATATGCCTATAAATCCCTAGTATTTTGATGTTACCGTAGAGGATGGTAGAGTAAAAGTGTAAAAAAAAAAAAAAAAAAAAAAAAAAAAAAAAAAAAAAAATCGAAAAAAAAAATAGAAAAAGAGAAAAAGAAAAAAATAATTTATAAAAAAAAAAAAAAAAAAAAAAAAAAAAAAAAACATACGGGCTACCATCCTACATCTATCCTTTAAATTTATGTTTGTTTATTTCCGTTACCTAGAGTTTTAGAGTGTCGAGTCTTGGCTTAGCAACGCCATTCTTCGTATGCAGTTAACATAAAGATTTTTGACTTACCACCACTAAATAGCCTATCCCACCAAACCCTTATTTCCCTACCGTAAGCCTAACATTACAACCCTTTAAAGACCTCTTTGATAGTCTTTCCTAGGTGCTTACGCCAAAGCGATGGAGGTTTGATCTATTCTCAAGCCTATGGTAATCTATGTACTAGGACCGGTTAATGAGTGTTTATCTTCCATTTCCTATATTGTTATATTTCATTTATACACCTGAGAGAGATGTGAGTATCCAAACACCCCATGTGAGGTGCTAGTATATAATTTCCGTGCTTGTTATGACTTTTGCGGGGCTTATATGTGTTGTGGACCGTTTTGAATTAATGCTGAAAGACCTCTAACTTATAAATTAATTGGCTAAAAACACATTTGCTTGAGGACAAGCAAATAACAAGTGTAGGGATATTTGATAAGGTTTTAAAAGGTACCATTTTGAGGGGTCGTTTAAGTCCTTATTTGATCACTTTTATATCCGTTATTGCTTAATATCGTTCCTTTTCACTTTTTAGGTCTCGTGAAGGCAAAATGCTGGAATGACACTTATTTGGACAGAAAGGCGCGAATATATGAAGAAAATGGCCAAAGTCGAAATCGAGACACTCACAGTCGCTGAATATAGAAGGCGACGGCGTCAGGAGCTATTTGCGACGCCGTCGGAGAATTATTGTGACGGGTCAGAACTCAAAACTCGTGTTTTCAAGAGACGGCGTCTAGTTGTGAAAGAGTAGGCCGTCGCTACTCAGACGGCCTAGATGCGATCCAGACGACGTCAGAAGCTGAAGAGGACGGCGTCACGGATATAAGGTGACGCCGTCGCAAGGTTAACGTGGCCAAGATGAAACCCTAATGACGGCGACACGACGGCGTCACGAAACATAAGGTGACGCCGTCACAAGGTGATCAAGACTATCACAGCATGTGCGCGAAGTAGTTGATATTGTTTTGGCCATAACTTTTGCATACGAACTCGGATTTAGGTGGTTCAAAAGCCCACGCGACCGGAACGAGAAAATCTACAATTTGGTGAAAAAATGGTCGTGACGCCGTCACTCTATAAGTGTGACGCCGTCACCCTTTGCCGACAGAAAATCTGCCTATAAATAGAACATTATAACTTCACTTTTTGTAGGCTCTAAACCCTAACTCCGATTCCAGGGATTAGATAGGTGTTTTTCCAGCAACTTTGAAGGTTTCAATCACTCCAAAAACATCTTGTAATGGTTTTTTGATTATATCTTAATCCATATATTCAATTTATCATTATGTCTATCCTATGTTTGATTGATTGTGTGTATGCTTGCATGTTTACCATGTCCGGCTAAATTACTTGTGTGTTTGCTTAGATATATGAAACCTAGTTGTTAATTATTGTTAGGTTGTCTCTTATCTTAATTGTAATTGGCTTAGGAGTGCGACTAGGCTATCGTTGTGTCTAATACTTGATAAATCTTTGATTGTTTATGAATGACTTAGTGGATTTCGTTTACTAAACCCAAAGATAACCTCAAAGTTAGTTTATGAATGACTTAGTGGATTTCGTTTACTAAACTTAAAGGTGACTTCAAAGAGTTAGGGAATGCACCCCTTACAACCTTAGAAAACACAACGCATTAAGAATAAGTACGTGACAATTCAACCTTCAATAGGAGATAGCTAGGGAGTAGTAGAATCTAGGTAAACACATCTTTAACTATCATACGAGCACACATTAATTAGACATAGACTCCCACAACCTTAGTTTAGATAATTAGATAATAGTAGAGTAATCGGTAGAAATACCAACCCCCCAAATCCAATACCCGAGATTCGTACTTTTCCATTTTCATAAAATATAAAAAGATAAAAAATAATCTTCCTCAACCTTAACCTTAGCGTAGTAACTCCCTACTAGCATTCCTATTCCCCTAGAGAACGATATCAATACCCGTGGCTTACCCTAATTACTACACTACAACGATTAGGTTCACTGCCTAGGGTGTTATAAAACTTGCTCGAAGAAAAGGAAGTTTCCTTGACCCCGAACGACGCGTGTAGCGTTATCAACCCATAACCCATGGTTTTATATATACCACTTAACCAAGTACATTGTATCTAGAAAGAAAACCATGGATCAACCCATAACCCATGACCCATGACCCATAACCAAAAATACCCATGGGCAAAGAGGAGCGGACCACGGATCCCTAGCTTTGTGCTAGCCGGATCCTAAGTGGAAGGGATCCGTGGGATCCGGGGAAACAGTAGGTTTTTCCTCTATAAATAGTGAGCCATTTCTTCATTATATCTCACCCCTCTCTAACATACTTTCTCCCCTGAGTTAAATCTCACTAACCATAGATCCAAGAGATCTATGTTTGTAGTTTTGTTTTTGTGTGATCTTTTAGGTTCCTCTTAAAGGGAAGATCACCACCTTTGAAGTCGAGCAAGCTCAAGTCCATGAGTTGCCAAGCTTCCTCATCATCAAGGCTATTGAAGTCCTCTTGTTGATGATCCTTTTCTTTCTTCAAAGAAGCGTAGTGTTAAAGACATTAGTGAAAGATGTCTCAAGTGTCAAGACGAAGATATTAGTGAAGGGTATCTATCGTCTATAGGATAAGCACTTGTGGTAGGTGCTTAGAAGTCAAGACAAGCAGCAATAGTGAAAGGTGCTTAGAAGTGAAGACACAATACATTAGTGAAAGGTGTCTTGTAGATCTAATCAAAGACATTAGTGAAAGGTGACTTGTAGATCTAATCAAAGACATTAGTGAATGGTGTCTTGTAGATCTAATCAAAGGCATTAGTGAAAGGTGCCTTAGATGTACATTCGATATGGTGTGTTTCGATGTACTAGACAGACTAGCATTAGATCCAAGGATATTGATGTCCTTGATGATGTTGTATAGGAGTAGATCTCCTTTGGGATTAGTCGTTGGTGTAGTGTGGTAGTAGTTCCTCCATTGCAATGGAACTAGGTACTTAGCCTAGTACCTAATAAAGTGTAGGCGACGTTGTGAAGGTTTAGTTCACCTAAGGTGTGAAAGAAGTCGGTGGTTAGCCTAGCACCGTATAAAGGGTAGGCGACGTTGTGTTAGGTGTGGTTCACCTTGGTGTGAAAGAACTCGGTATTTAGCTTTGTACCGGAAAAATATTAAGCGACGTTGTGAAGGCTTCTCCGCCATAAGGAGATTGGTGTAGTGATTACAAACTCTCGAGTAGGTGACTCGGGGAGTGGAGTAGGGCAAGGAAGGTGTCCTTGTAGCCGAACCACTATAAATACTCGCGTTGTGGTTTTGTGCTTCTTTCTCTTCTCTTTTCATTACATATCTTTATATGCTTGTTTATCAACATCCAACACACACAACCAAATAGATTGACATAAGTCGATCTAAATAGTTTAAAAGGAAGTTTTAATTGGTAAAACTATTCAACCCCCCTTCTAGTTTTCCACAATTGGCATCAGAGCTTCGTTACCAAGTTTCTTGAAGTATACTGTACTTTAAAAACTTGATACGATCCATAGTTAATTGAAAACTACAAAGAAGGTTTTTCATAAAAACAAACACCATGTTTTTCAAAAACTATATGTTTGGATGTTGAGTTGATAACAACATTTTTTTTATATATATTTTTTTAATTGCACTAATCTTCCTTGTGATATTGATTAGTCAAAGCTCATACCCACCAAGCTTTAGGAGTTGCTTGGTAACAAGAATACCTTCCTTAAGAAGGTATCTTAGACGCAAAGGAGCGGGAATCGTCTAAGTGACATTTGTCATTTGTAAAAGACATTCCTAAGTGCATTCGAGGTATGACTTTCTACTTATATCTAAATGATACTTGTTTAGTATATAGGTGTTATTTGCTAGGCTTTTATTTGAGTAGATTTTTGTGTTTACACATGATTTACATGTAGCTTCGTTAGGAAGCTTATTTCTTACATACGTGTTATTTTTTCTCGTCTATAGTCATAGTATGTAGAGCTTATGCTTTATTTCTTCTAATAAAACAAAAACATGAATTTCAAAAAAAATTCCTCCTTCCCTATTAATAAACCCACTCGACGCCCACTTTTTCAATCCTCACCTTTTCAAATTTTCCAATTTAAAAAATTCCCTCTCATTCAAAAACTTCATCTTCCTCCTCATTTCATCTCTTCCTAAACCAAGAAGATCCGTCATCAACATGGTTTACATCGCACTCGTGCTCATCGCCCTAACACTCATCGCACTCATGTTCCCTATGATGAAGTTCACATACGGAGACATTTACTTTGTGTTGTTAATCTATATTGGGGTCATTTACCCAATCCTTTGTATCATCCTTAGCATTGAAATGCAATATTATTGATTATCTATTTTATCTAGGATGTTTGTGTTATTATGTGTGTTTCATTTCTTTTGATCTATATGTGTTATATTCTTTCGTGACACATTAGATGTCATGTATGCATGCTAAAAGAAAATGTAGGATAAAACATACTTCATGGTACAATAACCGTAAAACCTATATTTTTATTAAAACTAGTTCTGTTACTACAGATCCACGGATCCCGGAAGTTACACTAGCCGGATCCCTTTTGAAAAGGAACCGTGGGATCCGTCCTACTGGAAAACAGTTTTCATGCAAGATTAAAAAAAAACACTATCTTTCTAAAAATAATAATCCACTAGAACTTCAAAACCATGAGTTAGCTAAATACTAATTGTTAATAGAATATCTAGTAAAAACGTTAGATTATTATAGGTTGACCATAAACGTATTCCCTTATTAACCCATCACTTCTATAGGTTCAACTATGACGCATGAATACGAGTTTGATTTTTCACTCACTAGCGTCTACACCCCGAACATTTCCCTTGAGCCCAACACACCTGGCAATCATGTCCGTGGGTTCAGTAATCTCGAAAACCGTCACTTCCATGAAGGACGTATTGTAGACACCTCTCTACAATTCGAAGAAGGTATCAATACCTCCTTCCGAGCCATAGGACTAGAATGTCTTCTTGAAATCAACGAGAAGATATGTCCAAGGTTCATAATGGAATTCTTCCGTCAAGTGGAACTCGTTCGTAACGAGGATCGCTCTATATCTCTTTGGTTTTATATCAAAAACCAAAAATTCACTTTAAGCCTTGGGCATTTTGCTCACATCCTTCGAATTCCAAACCATGGACAATGTGCCTACACCGAAGATTGGTCTCTTGATTCTCTCTTCAATTTTCGTGAAGAAAATAGTCCATATTGTTCACACATACCCTCTCCGGAAGAATTAACACGCATGATATGCAAACCTCGACCATATTACTCCAATCCAAACATTATCCATACACGGGATATCCGAGAAGAGTATAATCCTGCTGCTCTTATTCTACGTGAAAATGTTTGGAGTCTTAGGGGAAATCGAGATATTCTTCCCGCTTGTTGTGCTCACATGTTGTACTGTTTGCTAACACAACAACCATACAATCTCACCTACTTCTTCGCAAGGCGAATTGCAAATCTTCAAGGCTCCAAGAATAAACTCATCCCTTATGGAATGTTCTTGACACGCCTCTATCACAATGTTATGCACTTCCATCCTCAATTTCAAAGTCCGTTGTACGTACTTGTGAACAAGATGATGGAACCGCTAAACATATATCTCATGAAGACTTTCTTCATTCATGATTCCACCAATACCCATCAATCACATAATGATCCTCCTAGTGAAGACACTCAAGGAACCTAGAATAGTCAAATAGGATCAATTCTACTCTACTCATTAGTTATCAATGTAATCCTATCTCTTTCATGAAATAACACATTTGATATCCTAGTTTTAGAACTCCTTTAAACAAAGCTTGGAATATAATGCACTGTCATGATCATTGCATACCTTTAGTAAAGGTTCTGTCTAGCAGATAGATGGATCCCAAATGTTGTACTAAACGGATCACTACATCTAGGGAACCGTGGGATCCGGCAAAACAGAAAATGCAATTGCAAGCATTATATGTCAAACACATCCCTTAGAACACCTCACACTAAGCTAAACATAGTGTCTTAAGATTGATTGAGACTTTATCAAGATAGGTTGACCTTTCCTACTCTTTCCAACCCACATAGATCACATTCTAAGGCTTTGTTAGATCTACCATTTCAATCCATCACTCTACCGCTCCCAAAACTCACACGTTATTCTTCTTTTATGATCTCTCACAACTAGGATTGGAAGTCCTTAAATTGTAACAATTTTGATCATGAATCAATCTCACCTCATAATTGATCAATGTTGATCAAATCCTAGTTTTTCTCATCTCATAACCATTAGGATATTTTCAAAAACATAATCCTAAGACACAACCTGATCTCTAGGATCATTTAGTCTCATTTAACTTCAATTGACATCTTTAATGTCATCCTTGCTCATCCATTGGTACTTGTTGAAAGTTCCAAATCCTTCCATAAATAACAATCATTAGCTACACCACTCATTGCCTTCAAACTCTTAAGCACCCCTTCATTTAAAACACTTAGGAGAACTGAAACACTCAAGGTGATGCAGGTCTAGGATCTTAGAAACATCATTTCCACTCTTTCATAAACTACAGAACGTCGGATCCCTAGAACTAGCCTAGACGGATCCCTTTGAGAAGGGAACCGTGGGATCCGGATGACAGTCTATGACAAATCCTGGTAAAACAATCATTTCAACTCATCTTCCTAATTCAAACACTCCATCTCATCTTAAATGAGTTCCTTGAACAGCACAACCTCTGTAGTTGACTCTTGTGCATGCTAATCATCACATTCCAATGAATCTTAGTGGCTTAAGGCTTAAATGCACTCTCCAAATCTCTTGATTTATAAACCACCTTGTTAGGATCTCCATAGTCATCACTCTCATCCTAACTTTCAGCTTTTGCAATCCCTTCAAAACATCTCATCATGAGAAAAACCCCGAGTAACAACCTATCCACCAAAGAACCACCCATCAAAAGGGCTCGTGTTGTATACGAAATCTCTTCAACCGAATCATCTCCGGTCAAACCAACAAACCTTCATCATCCAATCAAACCAATTCCTAGAAGGTTAGTACCCACAAAATTACCTATGCCAAACACCACCATACCTCCTAGGCCAAACAATATCATCTCCACTAAACCATCACCATTGGTTCCTAGAGCTATCTCTTTTACATCCCCACAATCATCACCTCACCTCTACAATTTAGAGGACTTGCCACCTAGGCCGTCTCATCCGCTTCCGCCGACAACATTCTCCTCATTAGGAGGAACAATGATTCAAAATCAAGGTGTTGAGTCAACACTTGCTCCGGCTTCCTTTTCGCCGTTTCCATCATATAATCCCATTTGGATTATAAGAAATCATCAAAGTCAACCACCCGACCTTATGGAAGTTGACACATCTTTACCACCATCATCATTCTTGATCGAACCATTCCTAAATGGACCTCCACCAATCCCTTCATCATTCGAGGCTCCTCAAACCACTTCAATTGATCCTTTGAATCTAGCCACTTCATTTCATCCACCACCACTACCTAGCCATGACAAAGATTGCTATCATTGTCAACATGTTGAAAGTTTGATACATGAAGTACGAGAAGACCAACGTTTCATGTTCTATCATCTCCTCAAACGTTTCGACGAGATTAAACCTAAACATAACTTGAGCTAGAGGATTATAGTGGTGTCTAAGCTTCAAGAGTTATTTGGTCTAAGAAATTCCTAGTTATGTATTGTCTATTTTCTTATTTTTGAGTCATGTATATCATAACTCTTGTTTTATTAAATGGAATTACATGCTACTTGTTATTTCGTTGAGCATATGATTACTTTGTACTCATATCTCATTTATGTGATAACATTACTTGTTATATCACCTTTGCTGATTTTAGTCATTAGCCAGACGGATCCCTCAGTATTGCCTAGACGGATCCCTACTAGAAGGGAACCGTGGGATCCGTGAAGTTAGAATGTTTTTCTTTATCACATTTTCCGGAAATTGTGAATTATACTTGTTTTCTAACCCTTGTTTTGCAGTTTTTCAATTAACACGTAAACTTTTTGACATCCGAAAGCTAGGGGAGCTTGGTGTCAAAACAATACGTTGCAAAATTACTTGCAACATTTGATTTATATTTCATAACTTCCCATTGCAAATATTTTAATCATCTAGGGGGAACACACCCGTCACATAGACGTAATCCTTTGCATAAGTTAGTTGCAAATGAATTAGATTAGAATTAGTTTCTTGACGCCCTTACCTAGGGGTGGACTCGTCAAGGGGGAGTAACGACGAGATCCTTTCCCGTTACTTGCTCTCTATTTTTTTTCCTTTCACATGTTTAAAAAAAAAAAAAAACGATGTGTTGCTTTCTTTCAAACACTTTTTGTTTCGACAAAAAGGGGTAGAAGAAAGTAAAAACTACAAATTCAAACTTTTACGAATTTTAGCTTTTCCTTAAAATAATCTTATGTTTTGTCATCAACAAAAAGGGGGAGATTGTTAATACAAATAATCCGTAAAAACGTTTATTTATATTTTACGATCTTCTAATGTTTTGTCGATAACAAAAGTAAGATCATTTTAAGGAAACAAATAAAACACGTAAATGGTTTGAACTAATAGTTTTATAACACACTTACGCTTTCACATAAAACACTAAAACTAGTATAAGTGATTTTATGACTTAGATACATATGTACAACAACTAGTGTTTACATATTGGGTTAAACATATACTTAAACTAAGTATACCAAAATGGGTAAAAACTAAGTGTATGCTAAATTGGGTAAATACAAGTATATACAAAAAGGTTAAATACTAGTAAATGGTTTTGACCCATAACCCATGGTTTTATATATACCACTTAACCAAGTACATTGTATCTAGAAAGAAAACCATGGATCAACCCATAACCCATGACCCATGACCCATAACCAAAAATACCCATGGGAAAAGAGGAGCGGACCACGGATCCCTAACTTTGTGCTAGCCGGATCCCAAGTGGAAGGGATCCATGGGATCTGGGGAAACAGTAGGTTTTTCCTCTATAAATAGTGAGCCATTTCTTCATTATATCTCACCCCTCTCTAACATACTTTCTCCTCTGAGTTAAATCTCACTAACCATAGATCCAAGAGATCTATGTTTGTAGTTTTGTTTTTGTGTGATCTTTTAGGTTCTCTTAAAGGGAAGATCACCACCTTTGAAGTCGAGCAAGCTCAAGTCCATGAGTTGCCAAGCTTCCTCATCATCAAGGCTATTGAAGTCCTCTTTTTGATGATCCCTTTCTTTCTTCAAAGAAGCTTAGTGTTAAAGACATTAGTGAAAGATGTCTCAAGTGTCAAGACGAAGATATTAGTGAAGGGTATCTATCGTCTATAGGATAAGCACTTGTGGTAGGTGCTTAGAAGTCAAGACAAGCAGCAATAGTGAAAGGTGCTTAGAAGTGAAGACACAATACATTAGTGAAAGGTGTCTTGTAGATCTAATCAAAGACATTAGTGAAAGGTGTCTTGTAGATCTAATCAAAGACATTAGTGAATGGTGTCTTGTAGATCTAATCAAAGGCATTAGTGAAAGGTGCCTTAGATGTACATTCGATATGGTGTGTTTCGATGTACTAGATAGACTAGCATTAGATCCAAGGATATTGATGTTCTTGATGATGTTGTAAAGGAGTAGATCTCCTTTGGGATTAGTCGTTGGTGTAGTGTGGTAGTAGTTCCTCCATTGCAATGGAACTAGGTACTTAGCCTAGTACCTAATAAAGGGTAGGCGACGTTGTGAAGGTTTAGTTCACCTAAGGTGTGAAAGAACTCGGTGGTTAGCCTAGCACCATATAAAGGGTAGGCGACGTTGTGTTAGGTGTGGTTCGCCTTGGTGTGAAAGAACTCGGTATTTAGCTTTGTACCGGAAAAAGATTAAGCGACGTTTTGAAGGCTTCTCCGCCATAAGGAGATTGGTGTAGTGATTACAAACTCTCGAGTAGGTGATTCGGGGAGTGAAGTAGGGCAAGGAAGGTGTCCTTGTAGCCGAACCACTATAAATACTCGCGTTGTGGTTTTGTGCTTCTTTCTCTTCTCTTTTCATTACATATCTTTATATGCTTGTTTATCAACATCCAACACACACAGCCAAATAGATTGACATAAGTCGATCTAAATAGTTTAAAAGGAAGTTTTAATTGGTAAAACTATTCAACCCCCCCTTCTAGTTTTCCACACGTACTACAAAGAAGAGGAAATCCCACATGAGATTAGGTTGGATAGAGAGCCTTTTTGATATGAACCTTGGATAAATAAGAACCTCATAGGCCCCCAAAGACCTTTTTACCTAGATGAAGCCTTCACTAGTAAAGCAACTTTCCAAGAAAGAGAAATGGCTAGGGACATGGAAGTGAACCCGTTCGAGGACGCCTTAGTATTTAGGAAGATGACCGAGTTCTTAGGAAGCTTGCCCGTCAACCTTGTCATGAATAAGTGGAAAGTTGAGAAAACTAAACACAAATGGGATTGGGATAGACCGCCTAATGACGGTAATGGAGAGTGGCACATTAGGATAACAATCTATGATCCCGATGGAGAGAAGTTTGAAAAGGCATATCTGACCGAACTTACTATTAGGAACTTGAATGATAAGTTTGATCCTTATGACATTGTTGAGGATAGGCTTACTTATATCGGTACGTAGGAGCACGACTACGAGTCTAGCTACAAGACTCTTAAATAAAGAAAAGCGCTTCGTGGGAGGCAACCCATGCGTAATTGTTTGCTTGTTAGTGTCATATATCTTTTATTGATTGTTTCTTCTCATGTTTAATTTTGTAAAATTGCTTTATTTTGTTTTTAACCTCGTCTTAATTGCATATAAAGGTATTTTACATAAGGGATAAGTGTAGGGAGGATTACACACGTTTTCAAGGAAACGTAAACATGAGAATAACAATTCATTAAAAGATATATTTGTGTGTTTGTTCGAGTCAAATGCTTGTATCGAGTCATAATGGATGTTTTGCAGAAATTTTTCCAGATTCTAAAGATGTAAATTTTCCAGAATTTTTTCCAGAAAATCGCATACGAGTTTTTGTCAGGATAACTTGACGGCGTCAGGATCGCAACCTGACGGCGTCAGGAAGGAGTAAAAACAATAGATTACTTTTTTCTCATTTTCTGTGCTACTTAAAAAAATTTTGGAATTTTCCAGAAATTCTGTAAACATCCATTCCACAAGCATTATATCCTAGTTTAAATCAAGTCTTATATATATTATTACCGCCGATTTTACGCAAAGGTTTCGTTTGTTTTCTTCATGTGTGCAGGTTTAATTTATCAAGAAGAAGTTACATAAGATTGGAAGGAGCTTTTCACGCATAAATTCTTCTTGGAAAGGATTTAACCACCACTTCACACACGGATCCTACCGAGCTAATCAGGGGAGTACTAGTTTCTTTCGTTTTTAATTACCTTCCAATTATCATAACTTTGATACTTTCGGGGAACATTGGGGACAATGTTCAGTTTAAATGTAGGGAGAGAAAATAAAACGGGAACTTTGAAACTATGCTTATCCTTGATTATTTGCTTTGTCCAATTGTATTTGTGTAATAAACCATGAGAAAATGTCGGTTAGGGTAATTTTGGCACCAAATTTAAAATTTTTCATGACATATAAGAGTGGGCCATTAGTCTTAACAAAAGCGTCTCACGGATAGGAAGTTGCATGACTAGCACAAAAACCCTTTACCACCTAAATTCCACCCAAAATGTGTGGATCACCCTTAGATTAGTAGGAATTAAAAGCATTTATCTTCAATGTTTAGAGTGTGAACCAGTAGTATATTAATTCTAGAACTTGTTTTGTGATGCATTCCGAGATCGCAAGTAAGACTACACTTGTGTAGTTAGGAATAACTAAATGATAAGAGGCATTATGATATCCCTTGTTTGATACCCGTAATATAATTACTTCTTCCACATCGGTTGAGTAATTCCCCCACACCCTTTGCGTTGTACTCATCTTTAGTACACGATACCCCTAGTTAACCCCTCAGAGCCTATCCTTTTCGCGGTTCTCGTGATGTTTCGGTTTTTCCGAAATATCAATGAAGAGCATTGTTTACACCCCACCCCTAAATATACACCAAAATCGCCTTAGCCTACCCTGTATGCACTCACTTTTAGTGCATTATTGTTATCACCCTAAACCCTTAGTTCAATTATCTAGTTGCTTGCATGAGTTGCTAAGTTGAGTCATATCCTTTGTATACAGTTTTGGGACGATTGGGATTCATGGGAAAAGTTAAAGTTTATGAAATGCCGGGAAGGGAACGTTAATTCAAATTCCCTTTGTTTGCGTAATAATGTACCCCAAGTGTTTTGATCTTTTCAATTCGGGTCAAATTAGTGTTAGAGTAATAAAAACTCAAGTGTAGGGATGTGCCTATAAATCCCTATTATTTTGATGTTACTGTAGAGGATGGTAGAGTAAAAGTGTATGATAAAAAAAAAAAAAAAAATCGAAAAAAATAGAAAAAGAAAAAAAGAAAAAAATAGAGTGTTCCAAAAAAAAAAAAAAAAAAAAAAAAAAAAACATACGGGCTACCATCCTACATCTATCCTTTAAATTTATGTTTGTTTATTTTAGTCAGCTAGAGTTTAGAGTGTCGAGTCTTGGCTTAGCAACACCATTCTTCGTATGCTTGTAACATAAAAGATTTTTGACCTACCACCACTATATAGCCTATCCCACCAAACCCTTTGTTTCCCTACCGTAAGCCTAACATTACAACCCTTTAAAGACCTCTTTGATAGTCTTTCCTAGGTGCTTACGCCAAAGCGATGGAGGTTTGATCTATTCTCAAGCCTATGGTAATCTACGTACTAGGACTGGTTAATGAGTGTTTATCTTCCATTTCTAACTTGTTATATTTCATATACACCCGAGAGAGATGTGAGTATCCAAACACCCCATGTGAGGTGCTAGTATGTAATTTCCGTGCTTGTTATGACTTTTGCGGGGCTTATATGTGTTGTGGACTATTTTAAACCAATGCTTCATGACCCCTAACTTATAAATTAATTGGCTAAAAGCACATTTGCTTGAGGACAAGCGAATACCATCTGTAGGGATATTTGATAAGGTTTTAAAAGGTACCTTTTTGAGGGGTCGTTTAAGCCCTTATGTGATCACTTTTGTATCCGTTATTGCTTAATATTGTTCCTTTTCACTTTTTAGGTCTCTTGAAGGCAAAATGCTGGAATGGCACTTATTTGGACGAACAGGCGCGATTATACGAAGAAAATGGCCAAAGTCAGAATCGAGACACTCAAAGCTGCTGAAAACATAAGGTGACGGCGTCAGGTGTTAATTGTGACTCCGTCGGAGGATCTTTGTGATGGGACAGAAGCCAAAACTCCTAGCAAGTTATAAAAGAGTAGGCCGTCGCAACTCAGACGGCCTAGATGTAATCCAGACGGCGTCAGAAGCTGAAGAGGACGGCGTCACAAGCATAAGGTGATGCCGTCGCAAGTCTAACGTGGCCAAGACGAAACCATAATGACGGCGACACGACGGCGTCACAAAACATAAGGTGACGCCGTCGCAGATGTAATATTATATATAGAATCCGAATTTTCCAGTATTTAGTGTGTAGTCTTTTGGAGAAAAAACCTAAACCGAACCAAGGCTGTTTTGTATAGTATTTTAGGGTTCCAAACCCTATCTTACACCAAGATAAGTGTTTTACTTCATTAATACAATTATGTCTTTGATTATTTGTGTGTATGCTTGCATGTTTTCCATGTCCGGCTAATTTACTTGTGTGTTTGCTTAGGGAATATGAAACTTAATTATTGAATATTGATTGGTTGTCTCTTATCTTAGTTGATTAATGATCTAGTAATGCGATAGGTCATTCGTTGTGTACTTAATGCTTGATTAAATCTTTGTGAACCTTAGAATATGAATCCTTGAGTAGTTGTAAGCTAAACCATCCAAAGAGTGCCTTAGAGTAAGAGTTTATTATCCCTAGTGGGTTTTGTAGACGAGACCCTTTGGTAAGTTCAAAGAGTTAGGGAGAAACGCATACCCTACAACCTTAGACACACAACGCAACTAGGAATAACGACGTGACAATTCAACCACCAATAGGAGATAATTAAGGAGTAGTAAAACCTAAGTAAACACATCTTTAAACTATCATACGAGCACACATTAATTAGACATAGACTACATACACCTTAGATTAGATAATTAGATAAGTAGAGTAATCGGTAGAAATACCAACCCCCCAAATTCAAACCCCGAGATTCGTACCTTTCCTTTCCTAAAAAAATATAAAAAGATAAAAAATAATCTTCCTCAACCCCAACCTTAGCGTAGTAACTTCTCACTAGCATTCCTATTCCCCTAGAGAACGATATCAATACCCGTGGCTTACCCTAATACTACACTACAACGATTAGGTTCACTGCCTAGGGTGTTGAAAAACTTGCTCGACGAAAAGGAAGTTCCTTTGACCCCGAAAGACGTGTGTAGCGTTATCAGCATACCTTAAGGTTTCTCTATGTAATGTGAAAACAAAAAGTTATGTGAAATATATTAGTATAGTCTTCTAAGAACTACAAAAGTATTATATATTTATTTATCTATTTTTTATTTTGTGAAAAAGATATGTTTTAATTTGGTAGGTGTTTCAACTTTGTATTTATTCAAATCATTCTACTTTCTAATAACAGTTTCAATCACAAAAGTATGGATTCGAGTTCTAGTGCTGGAAATAGTACTAGCGGTAGTGTGCCCTCAACGCAAGCTACCGATAAAGGGCCATTGTGGGAATACGTATCTAAAATCTCTAAGATCTCTGAGACGGGGGTACATGGAAATTTAAGTGTAATATTTGTCAAGAAATAAAAACTGGGAGTTACTCTAGGGTGAGGGCTCATTTGCTTCAAATTTCTAACAAAGGAATTTCTACTTGTAAAAGAGTCAAACCAGAAAATTTGATAGAGATGAAAAATAAGGAAAAAGAATGTGAAGATGCCAAGTCAAATTCAGCCCCTAATGATGTTCCTTTACCTTGTCGCGGATCAGATTTCGAAAACACGCTTAAAAAGAGAAAAGCAAGCTCCTCTCCATTGGTTAGAGCTTTTGATGTTGATACTAGAACTCAACTTGATCAAGAAATTGCTCGAATGTTTTTTACTGGTGGGTTACCATTCAATCTTGCAAGAAATCCACACTACATGAGGGCTTTTACATTTTCAGCAAATCAAATTTTGGGTGGTTATGTGCCTCTAGGATACAACAAATTAAGAACTACTTTACTCCAACAAGAAAAAAGTAATGTTGAGAGATTATTAAAACCGATCAAAGAGACATGGCGAGAGAAAGGGGTGACGATTGTGACAGATGGTTGGAGCGACCCACAGAGAAGACCAATTATTAACTTTATGGCAACTTTTGTAAATGGGCTATATGTTTATTAAAGCGGTCAACTGTATGGGGGAAGTTAAAAGCAAGGAATTCATCGCTAATTTAATGAAAGAAGTCATAGATGAGATTGGACATCAAAACGTGGTTCAAATCATTACTGATAATGCAGCGAACTGTAAAGGTGCTGGGGAAATAAATGAAGGTCTTTACCCACAAATCTATTGGACACCATGTGTAGTTCATACTCTCAATCTTGCCCTTAAAAATATTTGTGCCGCTAAAAATACCAAAAATAATTATGAAGTGTATGATGAACGTCACTGGATCACCGAAGTTTATGGAGATGCGATGAACATAAAAAATTTCATTATGAATCATACCATGTATAACAAGTTTAGTTCTCTTAAGTTACTTTTTGTGGCGGACACTCGCTTTGCTTCGACTATTGTGATGCTGAAGAGGTTTAAGCTCATTAGACGTTCACTAGAGGCTATGGTGATGAGTGAAGATTGGGCATCATATCAAGAAGATGACCAAGAAAAAGCTCGATTTGTCAGAGATAAGGTGTTAAATGAAATTTGGTGGGATAAAGTGATTTACATTCTTAATTTTACCGCACCTATATATGATATGGTACGAGCTTGTGATACTGATAGACCGTACCTTCATTTGGTTTATGAAATGTGGGATTCCATGGTTGAGAAAGTGAAGGTTGCAATTTACAAGCACGAAGAAAAAACACTTGAGAGGTTGATAACGCTACACGCGTCGTTCGGGGTCAAGGAAACTTCCTTTTCTTCGAGAAAGTTTTATAACACCCTAGGCAGTGAACCTAATCGTTGTAGTGTAGTAATTAGGGTAAGCCACGGGTATTGATATCGTTCTCTAGGGGAATAGGAATGCTAGTAAGGAGTTAATACGCTAAGGTTAAGGTTGAGGAAGATTATTTTTTATCTTTTTATGTTTTATGAAAATGGAAAGGTACGAATCTCGGGTATTGGATTGGGGGGTTGGTATTTCTACCGATTACTCTACTATTATCTAATTATCTAAACTAAGGTTGTGGGAGTCTATGTCTAATTAATGTGTGCTCGTATGATAGTTTAAAGATGTGTTTACTTAGTTTGTATTACTCCTTAATTATCTCCTATTGATGGTTGAGTGTCACGTCCTTATTCCTAGTTGCGTTGTGTGTCTAAAGTTGTAGGGTATGCGTTTCTCCCTAACTCTTTGAACTTACCAAAGGGTCTTGTCTACAAACCCACTAGGGATGATAAACTCCTACTCTAAGGCGCTCTTTGGATGGTTTAGCCTACAACTACTCAGGTAATTATATTCTAAGGTTCACAAAGATGAATCAAGCATTAAGTACACAACGAATGACCTATCGCATTACTAGATCATTAATCAACTAAGATAAGAAACAACCAATCAATATT
This sequence comes from Chrysanthemum seticuspe, assembly GCA_019973895.1. Classification (NCBI taxonomy): domain Eukaryota; kingdom Viridiplantae; phylum Streptophyta; class Magnoliopsida; order Asterales; family Asteraceae; genus Chrysanthemum; species Chrysanthemum seticuspe. The sequence continues at coordinate 277,636,505 of BPTQ01000002.1, forward strand.
CAATAATTAAGTTTCATACTTTCTAAGCAAACACACAAATAAATTAGCCGAACATGGAGAACATGCAAGCATACGCACAAATAATCAAAGACATAATTGAATTAATGAAGTAAAGACTTATCTTGATGTAAGATAGGGTTTAAAACCCTAAAATACTGTACAAGACACCTTAGGTTCGGTTTTAGGTTTTTACTCCAAAGACTCTCCACACAAAGACTGAAAAATTCGGATTCTATATATAAGATTACAATTGCGACGGCGTCACCATATGTTTAGTGACGCCGTCGTGTCGCCGCCATTAGGGTTTCGTCTTGGCCACGTTAACCTTGCGACGGCGTCACCTTAAGTCCGTGACGCCGTCCTCTTCAGCTTCTGACGTCGTCTGGATTGCATCTAGGCCGTCTGAGTAGCGACGGCCTACTCTTTCACAACTAGACGTCGTCGCTTGAAAATACGAGTTTTGGGTTCTGGACCGTCACAATAATTTTGGGACGGCGTCGCCATTAACACCTGACGCCGTCGCCTTCTAATTTCAGCAACTGTGAGTGTCTCGATTTTGACTTTGGCCATTTTCTTCATATATTCGCGCCTTTTCGTCCAAATAAGTGTCATTCCAGCATTTTGCCTTCAAGAGACCTAAAAAGTGAAAAGGAACGATATTAAGCAATAACGGATAAAAAAGTGATCAAATAAGGACTTAAACGACCCCTCAAAATGGTACCTTTTAAAACCTTATCAAATATCCCTACACTTGTTATTTGCTTGTCCTCAAGCAAATGTGCTTTTAGCCAATTAATTTATGAGTTAGGGATCATGAAGCATTAATTCAAAACGGTCCACAACACATATAAGCCCCGCAAAAGTCATAACAAGCGCGGCAATTACATACTAGCACCTCACATGGGGTGTTTGGATACTCACATCTCTCTCGGGTGTATATATGAAATATAACAAATAGGAAATGGAAGATAAACACTCATTAACCGGTCCTAGTACATAAATTACCATAGGCTTGAGAATAGATCAAACCTTCATCGCTTTGGCGTAAGCACCTAGGAAAGATTATCAAAGAGGTCTTTTAAAGGGTTGTAATGTTAGGCTTATGGTAGGGAAATAAGGGTTTGGTGGGATAGGCTATTTAGTGGTGGTAAGTCAAAAATCTCTATGTTACAGGCATATGAAGAATGGCATTGCTAAGCCAAGACTCGACACTCTAAACTCTAGATAACTGAAATAAACAAACATAAATTTAAAGGATAGATGTAGGATGGTAGCCCGTATGTTTTTTTTTTTTTTTTTTTTTTTTCTCTTTTTCTATTTTTTTTTTTTCGATTTTTTTTTCATACACTTTTACTCTACCATCCTCTACGATAACATCAAAATACTAGGGATTTATAGGCACATCCCTACACTTGAGTTTTTATTACTCTAACACTAATTTGACCCGAATCGAAAAGATCAAAACACTTGGGGTACATTATTACGCAAAGAAAGGGAATTTGAATTTTTAACGTTCCCTTCCCGTCATTTCATAAACTTTAACTTTTCCCATGAATCCCAATCATCCCAAAACTGTATACAAAGGATATGACTCGACTTAGCAACTTATGCAAGCAACTAGATAATTGAACTAAGGGTTTAGGGTGATAACAAACATTTGCACTAAAAGTGAGTGCATAAGGGGTAGGCTAAGGCGATCTGGGTGTATATTTGGGGGTGGGGTGTAAACAATGCTCTTCATTGATATTCCGGAAAAACCGAAACATCACGAGAACCGCGAAAAGGATAGGCTCTGAGGGGTTAACTAGGGGTATCGTGTACTAAAGATGAGTACAACGCAAAGGGTGTGGGGGAATTACTCAACCGATGTGGAAGAAGTAATTATATTACAGGTATCAAACTAGGGTTTATCCTAATGCCTCTTATCATTTAGTTATTCCTAACTACACAAGTGTAGCCTCACTTGCGATCTCGGAATGCATCACAAAACAAGTTCTAGAATCTAATATACTACCGGTTCACACTCTAAGCATTGAAGACGAATGCTTTAATTCCTACTAATCTAAGGGCGATCCTCACATTTTGGTGGAATTTGGGTGGTAAAGGGTTTTTGTGCTAGTCATATAACTTCCTATCCGTGAGACGCTTTTGTTAAGACTAATGGCCCACTCCTATATGTCATGAAAAATTTTAAATTTGGTGCCAAAATTACCCTAACCGATATTTTCTCATGGTTTATTACAAAAGTGCAATTGGACAAAGCAAATAGTCAAGGATAAGCATAGTTTCAAAGTTCCCGTTTTATTTTCCCTCCCTACACTTAAACTGAACATTGTCCCCAATGTTCCCCGAAAGTATCAAAGTTATGATAAAAGAAGGTAATAAAAAAAACGAAAGAAACTAATACTCCCCTTATTAGCTCGGTAGGATCCGTGTAAAGTGGTGGTTAAATCTTTTTCAAGAAGAATTTATGCGTGAAAAGCTCCTACCAATCTTATGTAACTTCTTCTTGATAAATTAAACCTGCACACTTGAAGAAAACAAACGAAACCTTCGCGTAAAATCGGCGGTAATAATATATATAAGACTCGATTTAAACTAGGATATAATGCTTGTGGAATGGATGTTTATAGAATTTCTAAGAAAATTAAGACCTGGAAAATTCCAAAAATTTATAAGTAGCTCAGAAAACGAGAAAAAAAAATAATCTGATGTTTTTACTCCTTCCTGACGCCGTCAGGTTATCCTGACAAAAACTGGTCTGCGATTTTCTGGAAAAAATTCTGGAAAATTTACATCTTTAGAATCTGGAAAAATCTGCAAAACATCCATTATGACTCGATACAAGCATTTGACTCGAACAAACAAACATATATATCTTTTATGTAATTGTTATTCTCATGTTTACGTTTCTTTTGAAAACGTGTGTAATCCTCCCTACACTTATCCCTTATGTAAAATACCTTTACATGCAATTAAGACGAGGTTAAAAACAAAATAAAGCATTTTTACAAATTTAAACATGAGGATAAACAATTAATAAAAGATATATGACACTAACAAGCAAACAATTAAGCATTGGTTGCCTCCCACGAAGCGCTTTTCTTTATTTAAGAGTCTTGTAGCTAGACTCATAGTCGTACTCCTACGTTTTCTCATTACCGCCCTCTTGACGGTTTCTAATGGGGGATTCCATGTTGTAGAAGTGCCCTATTATGCGCTTCTCTAAGAGTTCATCCTCTCCCCAATCGGTCCTATATTCCGGTCCTAGGCTCAAGCAATCCTTATAGAATCCGAAAATCTTAGCCATAACATAATCAACACCTTTCTCCCTATCCTCATCATTCCTATAATAGACCGACAGTTTAAGTTCCTTTTCATCATTAGAGAGTGATGAAAACTTCTCAATCTTAAACGGCATTTGGTAAGCTATGTCATCGGTCTCATTCTTGAATCGCACTACTCCTAACGAGGGGTTATAGGTCATCCCGGTGCTTTCTATGAAAGGTTTTCCTAGAATAACATGGGATAAGCTAGGGTCTATGGCCGTGCTAATATCATCCACAATTATGAAGTCCGTAGGAAACGTGAAACTACCTACATAAACGGGCAATCCCTTAACTCTTCCTAAAAAATTGCAACTAACATTAGGATCATTGGGGTCTTGCCTAGTTGGAATAGGCTTCTTCAATATCCAATTGTAATAGGTGCTAGTCATTATGTTGATTGGGGATTTGCGATCAATGTAGGCTTTTGCCACAAAAAGGTGTCCTATGACACATGGTATGTTAAGATTCCAAGGGTTCCCAAACTTGATTCGAGGACTTTTCCTAACATACATGTGACGGAGGTCACGCACTAAGTGAGGGTGGCGAGATAGTTCTTCTTCCGTAGGAAATTTGTTGAAATAGTCAATGTCTACTTCATCTACTTCCTCGGGTGTTTCATCATCCACAAGTGTATAGTCCTCTTCGTCATTTGTTTCATTAGGTTCAACTAAGGCGATGGTATTGACGAATTGGACATACTTCGTTAGCTTGCTTGGATCCTTAATCTCTATACCTGAAGGCTCGGGAGTTGAGATAGCACTAACCTTCTTATCACTATTAGCTATGGCTTTCAAAAGGTTGTCTATTTTTCTATCCATCTCGGCTTGTTGATGGTTAAAGCGGTCCGAGAGCTTAGCCATTTGGGTTTCTTGGGATGCAACTAGGTTTTGCAACATCCCTTCGACATTTTGTTGGTTAGGACCGTTAGGTGGGGGCCATGAGAAGTCATTAGAGGTGAATTCTTTGGTTTGTCCCCTGTAGAAATCGGGCTTGCCTTTCCATGCCTCTCGGGTTTCATTGAAATTCCTAGGTCCGGGTGTTGTAGGGAATCTTCCTCCCGTTCCATTAATACGCGAGGATGCGTAGTCAACGGAAGCATGATCTGGGGAGCGAGTGCTGTTGCGCGTGTTATGAGGATTTCAACACGGCTCACACGAGGAAGAAGCTTTGTTCACATGGTGTGAAGATTTAGGAGTTTCGTATGAGCTCATGAGGAATCTAACTTGATCTTCAAGTTCGATCATCCTACGATCGGAAGGAGGCAAGGAGATTGCCTTAACGGTTTTGGGCAGCTCACGGGGGTCATCCCAACTTTCGTTGTCATAGAGGGCGAGGTCCTCTATTATACCCCATGATTCTTCCGCGGTGAGATCACTAAGTTTTCCACCGGCCGCTTGGTCAATGGATCGCTTAGTGGGGAAGTTGACATGATCATAAAAGATTTGGACTTGGAGCCAAAGATCAATGCCGTGATGAGGGACTTTATGAAGTAAGTCCTTGAATCGGGTCCATGCTTCGTAGAGAGATTCACCTTGACGTTGTTGGAACATCAAGATGTCATTCCTAAGCTTAGTGGTTCTCCCCGGTGGGAAAAATTGAGCAAGGAAGCTAGAAGTAAGATCATCCCAACTTGAGATGGAGCCGGCGGGAAGTCGCTTAAGCCAATTACTAGCTTGGTCCCGTAGAGAGAATTGGAAGAGACGCAGGCGCGTGGTCTCCCGAGTAGTAGCATCAAGGTCGATGGAATCGACGATTTTGAGGAAATCCCTCAGATGCTGATTTGGATCTTCGGAACAAAGTCCATGGAATGCACATCCGTTTTGCACCAACCGGATGGTGTCGGATCGCAGGGCCATAGTTTGGGCTTGGTTGGGAAGCTCAATGGTGTTCCTATAGCCTAGGTGGCTTGGTCTCGAATACTCACCAAGAGTACGGGCTCTTGGTGGGTCAATTGGTGGTGGGTTGATGAATGGTAGTGGGTTATCACCTTCCATGATGAAAAGTGATAGGGTTACGAACAAAAGTCACGAAGAAGGGGGATAGACTAAGAGAAAGCTAAAAAATGAGAAAAAAAAAATTTACTTGATAGGAATCAAGCAAAGAACCTAAACGAGGTGGACTACTAACTAGCTATTCTATTCCCCGGCAGCGGCGCCAAAAACTTGATAACGCTACACGCGTCGTTCGGGGTCAAGGAAACTTCCTTTTCTTCGAGCAAGTTTTATAACACCCTAGGCAGTGAACCTAATCGTTGTAGTGTAGTAATTAGGGTAAGCCACGGGTATTGATATCGTTCTCTATGGGAATAGGAATGCTAGTAAGGAGTTACTACGCTAAGGTTAAGGTTGAGGAAGATTATTTTTTATCTTTTTATGTTTTATGAAAATGGAAAGGTACGAATCTTGGGTATTGGATTGGGGGGTTGGTATTTCTACCGATTACTCTACTATTATCTAATTATCTAAACTAAGGTTGTGGGAGTCTATGTCTAATTAATGTGTGCTCGTATAATAGTTTAAAGATGTGTTTACTTAGTTTGTATTACTCCTTAATTATCTCCTATTGATGGTTGAGTGTCACGTCCTTATTCCTAGTTGCGTTGTGTGTCTAAAGTTGTAGGGTATGCGTTTCTCCCTAACTCTTTGAACTTACCAAAGGGTCTCGTCTACAAACCCACTAGGGATGATAAACTCCTACTCTAAGGCACTCTTTGGATGGTTTAGCCTACAACTACTCATGTAATTATATTCTAAGGTTCACAAAGATGAATCAAGCATTAAGTACACAACGAATGACCTATCGCATTACTAGATCATTAATCAACTAAGATAAGAAACAACCAATCAATATTCAATAATTAAGTTTCATACTTTCTAAGCAAACACACAAATAAATTAGCCGGACATGGAGAACATGCAAGCATACACACAAATAATCAAAGACATAATTGAATTAATGAAGTAAAGACTTATCTTGATGTAAGATAGGGTTTAAAACCCTAAAATACTGTACAAGACACCTTAGGTTCGGTTTTAGGTTTTTACTCCAAAGACTCTCCACACAAAGACTGAAAAATTCGGATTCTATATATAAGATTACAATTGCGACGGCGTCACCTTATGTTTAGTGACGCCGTCGTGTCGCCGCCATTAGGGTTTCGTCTTGGCCACGTTAACCTTGCGACGGCGTCACCTTAAGTCCGTGACGCCGTCCTCTTCAGCTTCTGACGTCGTCTGGATTGCATCTAGGCCGTCTGAGTAGCGACGGCCTACTCTTTCACAACTAGACGTCGTCGCTTGTCAATACGAGTTTTGGGTTCTGGACCATCACAATAATTTTGGGACGGCGTCGCCATTAACACCTGACGTCGTCGCCTTCTAATTTCAGCAACAGCGAGTGTCTCGATTTTGACTTTGGCCATTTTCTTCATATATTCACGCCTTTTCGTCCAAATAAGTGCCATTCCAGCATTTTGCCTTCAAGAGACCTAAAAAGTGAAAAGGAACGATATTAAGCAATAATGGATACAAAAGTGATCAAATAAGGAATTAAACGACCCCTCAAAATGGTACCTTTTAAAACCTTATCAGAGGTTCAGTTTTTTCTATGACGTGGTGTATGATATTCTTGTGGCTCGGTGGGCAAAGAGTTCGACACAACTTCATTGTTTAGCTCATTCTTTGAACCCAAGGTATTTCTTGTTTGATTTGACATTCATTCATACAAATATAGTTTCTTATTCTGTTCATGTCACACCCCCAATTTACCTGTTTTGCAGCGGAATGGAATTCCTGGGGATTTGACTGTCATAGCACCACATCACAGTTATATTGAACGACCTAAAGTGTCGCTTTAAAAACACATCGTTGGATATTTCATAAAAACATACAGAGTTTACAACATCGGTCCCAAAAGTTACAAAGTTTGCGGAAATACAAATATAATACAAGTCCAAACGATGATTTTGAAATAAAGTGCCATAATGTACATAATGCAAGTCGACGCCGCGACTCAAAATGCAGGTCCCTAAACCATGTCATGATGATAGTGCCTCAGTTACCTGAAAATACATTGCTAAAAAGGTCAACAATAATGTTGGTGAGAAATCATAGGTTTATGTAAATGTTTTATACGACTACACAAGTATAGATCAGGCATGACAATCGAGTCACGTAAAAATGTTACAATTGCAATAAGTCCATGACACCGAAACTAGACAATTCATAATGTATGCCCCTGCAGAGTGTTTGCCAGACAACTCCGTAATGTTATAAAATGAAATGCATCCGTATGACTAGTTGGGATTCACCAACCCGGATGGAGGCGTCACCCTCGATAGATCTATCCACTCATCCTCGCTTCAAAGATTAACGGTTCATGTTCAGGTAATGGGAATGGGGACTTTCAATTGGCAAATACGGTAACTTAAGCAATGTAATGAATTTAATGTACTTGGTATCGTAATAAAATGTTGTGCAATGTATTCTCCCCCGTAGGTTTGAAAATAATTAAAAGTGTACAGCGGGGCTATGAAAACTCACTTGGATAAACTGGAATAACGGCAAAAGTGAGTACACTGAGGTATAATGTGATGCGTCAACCGGGACCTATTACGAATGATATGATATGTCATGAGTTGCAATGTAATGTTATGCATGCACTTCGTATGTTATTTATACCATTTGCGGGTTTTGAAAATATTATTTGTCGTCGAAAAATACTCTTTTGACGTCTTGACCCTTCAAAAATGACTTTACAAGTTTTTACGTCAAAATGTCATCCTACAATGGTTTTATAATGATTTTTGGTGAAATTAACACTTTTCGTCGCAAAACAATGTCGTCGGAAAAATCATGAAATCAACAAAAATGGCTTCGGAAAACTAGCCGTAAAACGGTGTACGTCGATCGTTAGAGAACGAACTCGACGGTTTTGGAAAGTTTGTATCGATATCTAAAAGTTTCAGTTCAGGAGTTTTCGTCCAAAAGGTCTCGATCATAAAGATATTAAGGGCTAAAGATGGTGGTTTTTGCTAATTGTGTGCAGAAAATGAGTTTCGGCCAAGTTTGAACATCCGTAATTAATTTACTATGACTCCGCTTGACAAACAGCTTTTTGTTTTGAAAAATATGGCCGGTGAACTTGGTTTTACTAGAAGACATTTCGTTCTAAAAAGTTTCACATCATGGTTAAAAACTGCCGCAAACATGGTCGTTACAGCTAATGTAACACTTGTAACGTAAAAATAATATAATTTTTCAGAAAATAATAGTTACGGCAACTTTATAAAAACGTGCATATCTTTGTCGTTTTAAATCCGTTTTCTACGTAATATATGTCCTTAGCTTCGTATCGAAGTAAACTAATATATTTTTGACAAGTCGAAATAATTTGTGAAGCTTAAGGCTCGTTTTTGACCCGAAAATACTAAAAACTGTATGCTGAAATTTCAGAAAACATTTTATTTCGTCGTCAAACTTTAAAAATCCATAACTTCTTCGTTATAACTCCGTTTTATTCCGTTCAAAAGGCCACGGATTCGTTTTAAAGTATATTTTCTAAATATCAAGGCCAAAGTTTCGTACCAACAGTAGGTTTTTCCAGAAATTCGAAACAAGGACAGAACCTTTTTAATACGTGTTGAAAATAGTTTTTCTCGGACAAAACCTATTCTAATCCCTTCAAATCAACTCCAAAGCTAATCTAATCCTACCATACACCTTCTTAGGGTGTCATGGGTTCCTAATCACCATCAAGACCAAAGAATACCATGGGAATAATTATAGGATGACCATAAATATATATATAACTCAATAAATCATAAAAAATGGTATAAATCACATAACATGCATACTATCTCCAAAAATGAAAAGATGAATATGAAATGAAAAAGGAAACATGAAAATGAAATAAACAAGCTTACTAGTGAAAATGATGAGGTGCTAGTAACAAGGTTATACCTAAATACTCTAGATTTTTATTTCAAAATCTAAGAAAGAGTATACACTAGATTGTAAATGACTTGTGCTTGATGAAAATTTTGATCCCTTGTGCTCTTGATGTTGTGACCGGTTGAGAGAAGCCAAAAGAGAGGAGAGAAAAATTTTTCTAACACTTAGTGAAATAATGAGTGAAAGTGAATGAGATAAGAGTAAGACTTTGTTTGTAAAAATCAACTTAATCAAGCCACATTAATTGTCACCTCCCCCAAGGTCGGCCAAGGGGGGAGGGACTTAGATATTTTGTTTTTTTTTTTTTTTTTTTTTTTTTTTAAAAACTTTAACTTGTAAGTAATTGAGTAGAAATTTGATAAAATGTACAAGTAAATGTAGAAAATGTAAGTAATGTAAATGGTAGATTTTGGTACAAGTAAGTTTTTGATAGGTCAAAATAGAATGTAATGATATAATAAAAATTGTAAAAATACATTCCTTGTGAAATTTGAGTGATAAAAATAATTATCGTATAATTTTTAAGAAAACGTCGTAATAATTAAACTTTAACGATTTATGTACCAAATAAATTTGAAACACTAGGAAAACTAAAAATATAGTTTTTATAAACTAAATGTAAGTATAAAAATACCTCGGGATCATTTTTGAAAATAATGGATTAAATATTCAAAATAAAACTCACGCGATAACGTTTATTAAATATAAAAATTACGCGTTGAATGTGAAATGAAATGTTATGAATGAACTAATGAGATGCAAATGATGTCAATGAAATGTAGACTAATCTTAGTCCATATGAAATGTACGTGATGTTATGATCATGAATTCGCCGCTAAACCTTTAAGGTTACGCGAATTTGAAACAAGTAAACCAAGTTTACTATACATGTTGAAATAGTGAGGCATAAACTGTGTCGAGAAATGACCTGAAAGTACGGGTTATCACAGTTCATAATGCTTTTTTTATATGTTTCTTATAGGTTTTATAGTGAAGAGTGGCTTAATGAGGATAAGTCTAGAGTCGCTCCTCACAAAGATGGAGAAATCTCCCATGGAAGAATGCAATGTTTCCGAAGACTCTACCCAAATGAGGATGATTATGATACAATTTTATTTGATTATGCTAATTTCTCGCTTAAGTCAGGGCCTTTTTCTGATGTTAACTCTCTTTCTAAGATGGGATCTACAGATGCTAAACGTTGGTGGGCCAATTTTGGAGCAAAATCACCTATGCTACAGTCATTGGCTTTTAGAGTTCTTGGTCAGCCAACATCGTCATCTTGTTGTGAACGCAATTGGAGCACTTACTCTTTTATTCACTCATTGAGAAGAAACAAGTAAACACCAAAGCGTGCTGAGGATTTGGTATTTATTCACAATAATTTATGTCTTTTGTCACGGAACACTGATGAATATAATGAAGAGAAAACCATGATGTGGGATGTTGGTGGAGACGACTTTGGTACAATGGAGGATACAGGGTTTTTAGAGTTAGCGAGCCTCTCACTTGATGAACCAGAATTGGAGAGAGTTTTTTTCACCGAGGATACTACAACTAATTGATGTTCTTTTTTACTTAAATGTTTATTTGGGAAGACTATTTGATGGCTAAGAATTTTTATCTAATGATTATGCGTAATATTTATTTGCATTTTAGAATGTTATGTAATTTTTTGAAAGTCAATTTTATATATACCAAAATATTATAAAACACATGACGTTTCCCCGCCGTTTCCGTTTCTTGAATTTTAGGAGGTTGTCGTTTCCCCGTATCCGTATCCGTCCCCGTACCCGTTCCCGTTTCCGTCCCCTTGCTACTTAGGTTGTAATGTTTTGGAAGTCATTTTGAGGGTATTTATGTGGACGTTTGATTATGGACGCGAGAACCATATGCGACTTGGGGTTAAATTACCAGTATCTAGTGTTCAAATTTCAAAAGGCATATAACTATCTTAATATTTCATTATATGAATGTTTTTGTAGTTTACAGGGTTACTTTATGGTTATTCTCTGAATCTAACTTGTTGATGCTTGGTATCTCATTAATACCAATTTGATGTTTAAGATTGTGAAAACAAGAGGTGGCCAGGCCTCGGCTAATCCAGTTTTTGTGATTACATATCCTACTACAATTAGGGTCCATTGATAGTATGTAGCATGGTACACATTACAGCTTATCACTTTATCTAGGAGATTTCTGCAAGGATTGTTGTTATTACAATCTAGGTATCTCATATTACTTAGTACACATCGGTTAGTCATTAGGAAAGGCACATCAATTATTGGTTCATTTGCAGTGTGTGTGGCTCACTGAGTCCCTGCTGAAGGGCTAAAGAGAGAGTTTGATGCCCAGCCGCTTTAAATTTCAATTCACCTAACCTCTATACCAGGTTAATGAAAGAACATTGTGTTTTTGTTAAGGTTGATCTTCAAATCGAGGGCTTCCTTTTTATGTTCCAGTTGCTGATAGTTTCTTTCAGTTTGTCGGACTATTTTGACTAACTTGATAAACGACTTAGGATTTATATAGATGGGATATAAATGTGTGATTTAAATTTGAGGGGTTGTATTATTACAAGTTTTCCTCGTGCGTAGGTTTATATTAATGTGCTTTATTGGCTATGTAATTGAAATTAAGTCATTAGTTCTTTATATCATTTATATTTGGAATTAAGCCAAACACAAGTGCAACTATAGATGCACATCATTTTGACCTTGGCACCGCTTGCTATAAATAATGCTGCTAACTTGCTGTTACATGTAAGGTAAACATGTTTGTTTGATGGTTCATGGTTTTAGGATAAGAAACTATTGTTTTCCTTCTTTTACCTGTGGCAGACTGGCAGCATTGTATATGGAAAAAAAAATATAGGTCTGCAGTCACCCAGTAAATTATTTTTTGCAATCTTGCTTTCTTTTATTGTCTGTCCAATGACAAGTATGAGGACTTAGAGGTGGGTTACTGGAATAGTGGAGTCGTGGTTTTTATGCAAGAATAAGTGTAAATGGTCCATGCTCTGTCTGATAGACCATAACTCCAATATCATTGAATTTTGGGTTTCGAGTTGCTTCTTTAACTTTTCGTTTGAGTCTGTTCACTTGTTTTGCAACTGTGAAACATAACATAGTATTGATTGGGTCTGTCTATTGCTTATGTCTAACCGTAAATTTTGCCTCCGAAATTCTAGTTCCCTTCGCAGGCATATATACTTTAAGTTAACTGGATAAACATTCAAATATTTGTATTAATACCCGTATCACACTTGTATAATTTATATTTGCTTAATGGACTTCCAATATGTGAGCAGTCAAGCAACAATTATATCATTTTCCATTCATAAATAACAAACACCACGTAGCAGAAAAAAACACAAATCAGACTCCAAATACATAAAGATGCTTTAGTTACTAATTCGATCCTCACCCCTTGCAAGGTCGGAGGTCCTTTTCTACTATTGGTAGAACCGGAAGCAGTCTCTCTACCTACCTTAGGTAGGGATAAGATTGTCTACATCTCAACCTCTCCACACATCGTGAAAGACGGTATTGAGACCCATAATTCATGAAATACAATCACAAAAGAAAGAAAACATACAAGTATAAATCAGTATCATATATAAACTCTTAAGAAGAAAATAATATTGAAATAAAACAGTCAGACTTGTATATGCTACTTCAAAGTCCATATAAATAAGTGCCTTAAACATCCATCATATGGAATAGAATTACTTAACAAGAAGAAATAATGGGTATCATGAGAGCGATTATGATGATACGTGTGACGATACTTGTGCTCTTAGGAACCACCACAATGGCATCAAATCCATTTCTATACGATGAACGTCCATATGAAGTTTGTTGCTACCCCGATTACCCTTGTTGTGCCGTCCCTCTTCCTCCTGGTCCCGATGATGAGGATGACAACGGTGTTATAGTCGTCTTTGCACCTTCACCCATGGCTCTTGGTCCGTGATCTTGATGTAAGATACGTGGACTTACAAAGATAGATGTAATCGTGCATTTTATATAAAATCTTGTGTTTATAATAAGGACATGTAGGGCGAGTTAGAGTTTTGTCAAAGTAACTAAATTTTATTATGCATGACAACTTTTGTGAGCAAATGAACCGTATAAAAGAGTCACCGATTGTAACTTGTTCAATCATGCAAGCTAGCAAGTCCATCTAAACCAAAGGAGTTGATTTACACACAACATGTCGTACTTTAAATGAAGTTGATCGATCTTTAATATTTCTACGTTAAACAGGACAACTTGTTAAGTTGTGCGAATCAGCTGATCGAGCTTCAATATTTGCAAATAGTATGTGTTTACTAATAAAACATAGACTGTTGCATCCATGCTATCAATTAAGTACACTCCAATTCTAGCTGATACATAAGTGAGTTCGGAAAAACAATAACATCCATGCTATCAATTAAGTACACTTAATCCTAGCTGATACATAAGTGAGTTTGGAAAAACAATAAAACACCCGATACCATTGAGGCCTTGTTGATTTGTGGAATTGTTTCAAAGACGCTTAATTACTAAGAAACACCGAACACGATATTTTAAACTTTCTCAAAACCAAATATTTTCAATTTAAATTGCAATACACTTTTGAAAAATTTTTAAAATTCAAAACTTTTTCTTTCTTGATGTAATGGAAAATACAAAATATGGACATAGTATTGTACACAAACTAATGTTGGCAACGAGTTAAATGTTTGATATTAAGAACAAGACGAACATATCAAGAGTAAGAATAAAATATTTAGTCATTTATGAGGGTATTATAGCATTTAAATACTTGTATAAATGTAATAACCTATTACATATAAAAAACGTATGTTATACAATCATCATCTTGGTAGCGTTAATGTGGGAGGGAAGAGCTTAACATTCTTAAGCCATTGGATGTTCGGGGAGAATGAGATGGTAGATAGTGACCAACTTACTATTTCTATAAAAAATTATTATTATGGGCCACCTCGTAGTCGTCGCAGCATAAGGGAGTGTGGGGTGAGTTTTGTGTATGATGATGGACATAATGAGAAGGAAGAAGATCCGTTGAGTTATTACAAGTCATGGAATCACATCATTGGTGGAGATCTCTCTCCTTTTCAGTTAACAACACACAAGTACAACCTAGATAAATATCGATTTCAAGGGTTCATGTATGGATATCTCACTGAATTTCATCCGTTCGTTGCAGACGGCTTCGGTTATAAAGGTAGAACCCATTTACTATATTTTCTAAAAAGTTGTCTGTTGTATTATTTTTAGTATTATTATTTTTTATCTCAGAGAAAGAAGCATTCTTTAAAGCTTTCTCCCAGAAGAACTCCAACACACGTGGCTGCGCAATCGAGGTATGTTTTCGATACCCAAACACTTTTTCATAACACGAACAAAAACCGCACAAAACCAATCGAATATTTATTCGTTATAGCTCTTAATTGGTCACAGGATGTATCAGAATAAAAGTGAGTATAACATTGCTATGGAAGGACTCATTACACATCATCATTTCGTCAAGGTGTTGCAGCTTTTATTAGTTTTTGTTTGGCGTTGGAAAACCTATAATCTTGTTCTTACTTCCTCGCACAGGTTGTGTTTAAGTAAGTCCCATTTAGAACATGTGTGAACTGTGTATTCGTTATTCATATTTTCCCATTTAGCATAAACTTGTCGAGATATTCTTCACTGGTAATGTTTGATCTACTTGTACTTTATTGTAGAATGTGATTTTGTCATCACAAACATTTTGTTACGCGGCAGACTCAAGTTCATTTGTTTTTCACATAATGTATTTTTACTTGTCAGATTTTCTTTCTAAAGTTAAAAGCTCCCAGATTAGGAATCTCCATACAAAGTGTTAAGCGCATGACCTTTTTGTGAGCCCACTCTCAACATCTCAAGGTTTCAATAGGTTTTTCATTTTCCTTTCCTAGCTATTCCTTGATTACTTGTATTTCTCTCTCTAAAAACCCTAAGCAATTTTATCAAAGAATCATAATCTATTTTTAATCCATCCATTCACTTTCATTGAAATTTTAATATGATGTTCTACTGTTCATTTGGAACATAATGATATAATTTTCTCACAATTTGACCGGTTTGATCTTCTCATTTATTTCATTTTGTTTTTCTGTTTTAGACCGTTATCCTCCACTGTTCATCTTCTCTTCCCCAAACCCACCTTCTACTAATCATTCCTTTGATTATGTAGTTTCTCTTTTCATTTTTGTTTCCTTTTCACCTTTAATTTCACTATGAGAGATCCAGAACCAAAAAACCCTAATTCAGAGGTGCCTCCTAAGCCCTCTGATGATGTCATTCGTTCCAAAAAGGCTACTAAAAGCAATAAGAAATCTAAGGTGATTAATAAACCTTCTCATGGGAGTGGTAAGAGGGTTTCGTTGAGGTTGAATAGCAAGGGTGGAAGTTCTGTGAAGGGTATGGAAGGATTGGTGTATGATGATGAAGGGAATGAGGTTGGGGAGCTCAAAGAAGAAGGTTTGGATGCTGATTGTCAGAGTTTTGATTCTAGGAGTTGTGGTGAGTCTGTTTCTGTTTCTGAGAAAGAGGTTCACACAGCTTTTGAGAATGATATGGTAAGTACTTTGCTTAATGAGTCTTTGAATGATAATGATGTTGGAAATGTTGATGTTACTGATAGTAGTAGTGTTAAGAATGTTGTTGGTGAGAGTGTTAATATGCCTACCTCTGTTAAGGATAATTCTAGTACTAGTCCTAGGATACTAAAAAGGGGTGAGGTTTTGTGTGATGGTGGAAGTAATGCTAAGGCTCCTTTCTCTTTCAATAACATGGAGAAATGGCCTAGTTTGGATGGTAATGGTAATGGTCAGGATATAGGTAAGAATGGTGAGAGTTTGGATGAGGTTAATATAGTGAATGATGATACTGTGATGAAGGATAATACGGGTACTAAGCTTCCTTCATCATTTTTGAATGCTGTTCAGGGTAGGAGCTTTAGTGGTAGTAACAAATTGAAGTTGTTTCATGTGAGTGTTAATGATAAGGGTGATGAAGTTGTGGAAATGGATCCTGTTATTCTAGAGGGTAGTAGGTGTTGGAATATGACGTTGGTTGGGTATTTTGTGGGAATGAAGATGAGTTACAGAGAGATTATGGGTCATCTAAGGAGAATGTGGAGACCATATTTTTTTGATGAAATTATAATGAATGAGTGTGGTTTGTATTTTCTTAAGTTTAAATCTGATGAAGGTATGCAGTTTGTGTTAGAGAATGGGCCTTGGCTTGTTGATGGTAAACCGTTGTTTGTTCAAAAGTGGGAAGCGGGAATGTGTATGAGTAAGCCAGAGCCAACCAAGGTTCCTGTATGGGTTAAGATTATGAATGTACCATTAGAGGCTTGGAATGTGGAGGGTATTAGCAGGATTGCTAGTGGAATTGGTAACCCAATCATCATGGACAGAATCACTACTTCTATGTGTGAGAAGGCGTCTGGTAGGGCTAGTTTTGCTAGAGTTTTGGTGGAGATTGATGCTGCTAAGGGTCTAGTGGATCAGGTTGAAGTCAATTACAAGAGCTTGGGAAGGTCTATGAAGCTTAGGGTGGAGTATGTTTGGAGACCTCCTATTTGTGGTCATTGCAAAGTGTTTGGCCACAATTATGTTGGTTGTCCTAACAGGATTGTTACGGAAGCTGAGAAAGTGGTGAGAAATGATAATGAAAGACAGAAAACTGGTGTTGGTTTGAATGAGGGTAAGAATGAAGGGAAGAATGATGGTGATTGGCAGAATGTGGGTAGGAAGGAAGCTAATAGGAAGGAAAGTGATAATATGGGTACTAATGTGCAAAGGAATTTTTATGGTGCTAGTTCTAGTAGAGGTGGTTTTGGTGGAAGGGGTAGAGGTAATATGTATGGTAGGGGAAATGGAGATCAGAGATACGCGAGAAATGAGAATAAACAGTTTGCTCCTACCAAGAAAGCTAAAGTTGTTAATGATAATCAGCCTGATGGAAGTGGTCAAAGTGATAAAGGAAAAGGTAAAATGGATGTAGATGGTGAGGAAGGTAATGGCAGTGGTAAGAAAGATGGTTTGAAGAACAATAAGTTTTCTACGCTAGCTGATGAAAATGAAATTGAGAAGAAACTTGAGTGGGAAGCTACTAGGAGGAGAATTGATGATGTTTGTTCTAAGGGTTTGTCTATAGGTAAGGAGGAGATTGATGGATGGTCTGAAGATCTTAAACAATATTATAAAAGGAAGTATGTTACCCCAACTCCAAATGCTAATGCTAAAAGGTTAAGATGTAAAGTGGTTGAGCTTCAAAAACAAATCAATTATAGTAATAAGTGGTTAATGAAGGGTTCAAAAGAGAAGGCTGAAAGAATGTGTAAGGGCTTAATGGAAGAAAAGGGTCTAACTAGAAATCAAGCTTATACTAAGGCATATGATGAGGCTTATAGAGATGAATTGAAGAGGATCAAAGATTTAGTGGTTAAAAGGCAAGTGGTTGAGGTTGAGCTTTTCATTGAAACAGAACAGGTCTTTTCTCTTTATGAGTTAGAGACTTGGACTGAGAAGATGCTTGATCTTTACAAGTCTAGAGTTGGTTTTAATATCTTTGAGAAAGTTTTGGATTCATTGAAGATTACGGATGAGAATATGGTTGAGGAAGTGCTTGAAGATGTGGGTGGTAGTGCTCATTTTTTGGCTCAGGATGAGGTTTCCAATGTCCATGATGAAGCTATTGCTGATATGCAAGGAGGTATTGCTTCACACCCTTCCAATTTTAAATGTTAGTCAAACTAGCTGCTTGGAATATTAAGGGGATGAATAATACCCTTAAGCAAGATGAGATAAAGGCGTTTATCAGAAGAGAGAATTTATGTATGTGTGTTGTTTTAGAAACTCAGTTGAGGAAGAAATCTGTTAATCCTATTTGTAACAATCTTTTTGACGGGTGGAATTGGGTCTCGAATTCTAGTGATAGTAATAAAGGGTGTAGAATTGTGGTTGGATGGGACCCTTTTGCTGTCAGTGCTAGCTTGATCTCCCAAATTGATCAGGTTATGCATTTTGAAGTTACCTTTGTTCATGATAGCAGGAAGGTGTTTATTTCTTATGTGTATGCTGAGAATATTGTAACGGATAGAAGAGAATTATGGAAGAATCTGTGTGAGCACAAGAGGCTGGTCGGTAACTCTCCTTGGGTTCTTCTTGGGGACTTTAATGTGGCTTTGAATTATGATGATAGCTCTAATGTGTTTGTTGATGGAGATAGAGGTATTACTGAATTTAAAGAGTGTGTTCAAGAGTTGGACGTTGAAGACCTGTTAAGTTATGGTATGTTTTACACTTGGATTCAAAAAAGAAATGATCCTGGTGAGGGTATTTTGAAGAAGTTAGATAGGGTTATGGGCAATGGTGAGTTTGTTGCTGCCTACGAGAGGAGTTACGCTAATTTTCTTCCCTACTTGACTTCTGATCACTGCCCTGCTATGTTGGTCATTCCTGTGGTTAATATGATTAAGCCTAAATCATTTAGGTTCATGAATTTTCTTGCTGAGAAGAAGGAATTTCTACCTGTTGTTAAAGATAATTGGTGTGTTGAAGTTAAGGGCTTTTCTATGTTTATTCTAGCCAAGAGACTGAAGAACATGAAGAAGTATATGAGGAAGTTAAACAGAGATAATGGGAATGTTTTTGAGAAAGTTAAGTTTCTGAGGAAAGAACTGTGCAGGGTGCAAGAGAATCTGGATAAGGACCCTAATAATGTTTCACTTAGAGAAGAGGAGATGATTTATTCTAAAGCATATCATGATGCAACTCTGGATGAAGAAAGATTGTTGAAGCAGAAAGCCAAAATTGATTGGCTTAGAGAAGGAGATCAGAACTCGGCATATTTTCATAAGATCCTGAAGGGCAGAGTCAGTAGAGGTAGGGTTGAGATTGTCAAAGATGAGCATGGTAATGAGTTTCAAGGGGATGATGTTGCTATTCAGTTTGTGAATCACTTCCAGAGTTTTCTTGGTGCTTCTGAAGAGGTCATCCCGATTGAGGATTGTGATAGCTTGTTTGTGAAAAGGCTTGATTCCCAGCTTGCTGAGAATATGATTAGACCGGTAACGGATGAGGAGATTAAAGTGGCTATGTTTGGTATTAAAGATGATAAGTCTGCTGGTCCGGATGGTTTTACTTCAAAATTTTTCAAGAAGGCGTGGTCTGTGGTGGGTTCGGATGTTTGCAATGCTGTTAAAGAATTCTTCACTTCGGGAAAGCTTTTAGGTGAGTTTAATACTAACCTTATATCTCTTATTCCTAAGATCAGTGTGCCTATCCTTGTGACTGATTATCGCCCTATTGCCTGTTGTAATGTTGTCTATAAGTGCATTAGTAAAGTCTTGACCAATAGGCTTAAAGAGGGTCTTGATAGCATTATTGATAGTAATCAGTGTGCTTTTATTCCTGGTAGACACATAAGTGATAACATTTTACTCACTCAAGAACTTATGTGTGGGTATGACCGTTATTCGGGAACTAGGAAATGTGCCTTTAAGGTTGAAATTAAGAAGGCTTATGATACTGTGGAATGAAAGTTTTTGGAGGTGGTTTTACGTAAGTTTGGATTTCATGAAACTATGGTTAAGTGGATTTTGACTTGCCTTACCACTGCCTCATTTTCTTTATGTGTTAATAATGAGATACATGGCTTCTTTAAAAGTAGGAGAGGGTTGAGACAGGGTGACCCCATATCGCCATATTTGTTCACCATTGTTATGGAAGTCTTGAACCTTATGATTAAAAGGCAAATTAGAAGTGATAAGAAATTTCAGTACCATCAATTCTGTAGCAAGCTTAGCCTTACTCATCTATGTTTTGCCGATGACTTGTTACTCTTGTGTCATGGAGACTATAATTCTGCTTGTATCCTTAGGAGAGGCATTGATGAGTTTAGTATGTGTTCTGGTCTCTATCCTAGTATTGAGAAAAGTACGACTTTCTATTGTAATGTTCCTGATGATGAGAAAGTGAAGATTGCCCTTGCTTTACCTTTTAGAGAAGGTAAACTTCCTGTTAGGTACTTAGGTGTTCCTATGATCACCAAGCAGTTGCTTAATTTGGATTGTAGAGTGCTTGTTGAGAACGTGAGAAAGAGAATTTTAGATTGGAAGAATAAATGCCTCTCTTATGCTGGTAAACTTCAACTGATTGCAGCTGTTGTGTCTTCTCTTAGTGTGTATTGGGCTTCTATGTTCATTATTCCTAAGCATATTTGTGCCACTATAGACAGAATTCTTAAAAATTTTCTTTGGGGTAGCAGTGATGTTAAGAAAGGGACATCTAGTGTTTCTTGGAAAGAGGTTTGTAGACCTAAGAGTCAGGGTGGATTAGGAATTAAGACTACGAGTTTGATGAATGAAAGTCTTATGTGTAAATATCTTTGGAACATTGTCAGTAAAAAGGACTCGTTGTGGGTTAAGTGGATTAATGCTTACAGGTTAAGGGGTAAATGTATTTGGGATATTGATGTTCATCACACAACTGGTTGGAGTTGGAGACAGATCATGAGGTTAAGAGATAGAATCAGAAGTCATATTGGTGTTAAGATTGGTAATGGGAAAAGTTGTTTTGTTTGGTTTGATAAATGGCATATTAGTGGTCCTTTAAGCAAGCTAATCTCTCACAATTTCCTTGTGTCTAATGGGTTTGACTTAAATGATAAAGTACTGGATTGGATTGATAGTGGTAAGTGGGTTTGGCCGTTGGATTGGGTTGGTAGGTTTGATGTGGTTACTAATGTCCCTGTCCCTGTTTTAAATGATTTGGAAGATAAAGCTATTTGGTATAACAAGAACTATGATATTGTTGATTTTAATGTTAAAGAGGCATGTGAGATTATTAGAGAGAATGTGCCAGAGGTTATATGGCATAAGCATGTCTGGTTTACGCAATGTATTCCTAGACATGCTTTCATTCTTTGGATGGCGATAAAAGGTAGATTAAAGACCCTTGACAGACTGTCCCGGTGGTTTAATGTTAACAGTAGTCTTTGTTCTTTGTGTTCTATTGGTAATGACTCGCACAGTCATTTGTTTTTTGATTGTCAATTCTCTAGTTTTATTTGGGACAAATTGAAAATTATGGCGAGACTGGATAATTTAAGTAACATTTGGGCTGAGGTTATCTCTGGAATCTGTATTAGGAAGGCTAGCAATTCCATTTGGAGTATCATCCAAAGGCTTGTGTTTGGTGCTTCGGTTTATTTCATTTGGCAGGAGCGTAATTTTAGAATGTTTGGAGGTAAGAGTAGGTCTGTTAATGCTGTGTTCAATCAAATTGTCAATGTGGTGAGACTTAAATTGCTTAGTCTTAACATTAGAAAGTCCAGTGAGGTGAGTAAGGTTGCTGAGATTTGGGGTCTTCCTGGTTTGGGTAGGAATGAGTTTGATGGGCTTATTGTTGATATGGATATTGATGACATCACATAATGCTTTTGTTAAGTTTGGTCTGCATAAGTTCAGGAATAACTTCATGCAGTATAGGAATATTTTGAACTGGTATAGTAGTCATAATGGGTACAATGGGCATAATCTATTTTGGAGGTATGGGAAGAAGAATGTGTGGATTGATTGGAGTTGGGTTTGTTGGCTATGCACTACAGATGATAGCAGAAACTATGGTGTACTTATCTATGGTAGTTTTGGTGTAGAGGAAGGGCCATATACTATGGCTGAGTTTTATCATAAGTTTGCTGTTTATTTTCTGCGCTGGCTAAATGATAGGTATATGTGGGTTGGCAAGGGCTATTGTTATTGGTTTTACACTCTTTTTGATTGTATTAATCAACTGATGTGGAGCTTGTTGTCAGTTAAGTTTCTTTGCAGATTACGGACCAATTATCAGATGCTTCTTTGGTTCTGTTATTCTGCCTATGAGATCTGTTTGATACAGGATATGTGGTGTTCAAACTTTGTTATCATCTCTATCTGTTGCAGCTCTGTTGAGGTTCTTGTTTACAAGCTGCTGTTTGGTTTGAGCACTACTATGATGGGGAGGTTTAAGGGAAGGATGCACTCTTTTCCTACCCTTAGGTTTTTCCCTTTGGGTTTTACTTTGGGTAGGTTTTTAAGGAGGCATCTTCCTTTAAACATGCTAATCTGGTACTCCCCTGTTGGATATGTTCTGAATGATGGTATTATGTTTTGGATCACTGATTTGGATTCCAGTATGTTGTTAGATGATGCTGTTTTATGGATGAAGCTTTATGGCCTTGGATGCAATTTAGTATGGTTTATTATAGATGTATTTTGAGTCTTCCAGATTCTGATAAGCCTTAGTATATGGTGATGTTTTGGGGTGCATTGGTTGGTCCCTTTGCACCTTCAATGATTCAGAGTATGCTTTGGTTTGTTAGTTGTTTCTGGGTCTCATTGTATTTGGTCTGTAATAAGTTCCTCTTGTTTCCAGTTTTGTTTTTGTTTCTTTTTGTATGTTGAGCATGGGTATGTCCATGGCCATTGTGCTTTTTTAGCCAAAGCATGCTTTTAGGGATGTATCCTTTAAGTTTTTTGCTTTTGGCTTGGTTTGTAGTTTTGTTGCCTTTTTGGCTCTTTCTTAATAAATTTACCATTAAGAATAAATACTTGTATAAATGTAATAACCTGTTACATATAAAAAACGTACATGATACTTAACCCTTAAATGTAAAAACCTCATCTAAGATGTTATAAAGTACCTATATAACGACAATCTTACAAAAATATAGTAAAATTTCGAGGCTAGTAAAATGCTCCATCAAGTGTCATTGTACACGTTTTTAGCTATACATCTGTAGTGCATTTTCGATGATTCTTAATGGTAAATTTTATTAACAATAGCTATACATCAAGACCAACAAAGACAAGTACAAACAAGCACCAAGCATAACACAACTGTTAGGACACATCCCTAACAATCTATGCTAAGGCTAAACACCAAATGGCCAAAATAATATCCATACCAAAACAAAAAACAAACACTAACATAACAAAAGAAACAGAAGATCAAAAAAACCAAAAACACAAACCACTAAACTCCTATAGCATACTCTGGATCTATAAAACAGAAAGGGACCAACCAAATTGGTCTACACTACCACCATATACTATAGAAGAAAAGCAGACACAATGAGCTTCAAATCTTAATAGAGAAACCAAACTCAACCAAGGCCAAATCAGCATCCAATTGAACACCTACAACCATAACCTGAAGAGTGCCAATGTGGCAATCTAGAGGAGGTCACCTCCTTAAAAAACCTATTCAAAGTAAAACCACAAGGGAAAAACCTTAGAGTAGGAAAAAGAGCGTAACCCTCCACAAGACCTCTCCAATCAACAAACCCCATGATAGCCAGAAATATGAGCACAAAATCCACAACATAGCAGCTACCACTAGACTTTGAGAACTGGACATTGCCCCACCAACCCATACTATTAGCAAATCCAAAAAACTTTCCAAACCTGCATCAACACATCCCTGTACCAATAACATGAAAAACATATAACAATATCATGATTAGAATCAACCATAATCCTAATAAAAAGATTCCAAATCCTATTACATTCCCAGAAGCCAGTAGCATTTAACCAGCAACCATCCCCCACATCATTAACAAAACTACCCATTATCATTATTATCATTGAGGAGCTCCTCCATCATTCTCCTATAATAAGAATTCCTATCAATCTGGAACTCCCATATTTTAGCTGCATCAATAGTGTTGGAACTGACTTTCAACTTCAAACCCAAAAGCTTCATTCTCACAGTTTCCACAACGATTTTATATAAACTGTTCTCATCTCTAAACTCCTTTTTGAAACATATAAAGTTTCTTTCTTGCCACACAAAGTACACACAAGCACCCCATACCAGCCTTTGTATAATACTCCATATAGAATTAGAAGCAGGTTTATTAGATATAAAGGAAACCACAATAGCCCATTCATTAGACACACCCTCCAATTTAGCCATGGGCTTCAACCTCTCCCACAGACTCTTAGCATAAGTACAAGAGAAAAAAAGATGTCTATGTGACTCATTCTCTTGATTACACAAATGACAGGTCATACTCGGCACATCTATCCATCTAGATATCCTATCAAGAGTCTTTAATCTTCCCTTAACTGCTACCCACAAGATGAAAGCATGTCTTGGTATACTTTGGTTAAACCAGACATGCTTGTACCAAATAACTTTAGGACCTTCTACACAAACAGCATCCCAAATTTCTTTAACAGAAAAATCCTTCACAGCACCCATTTTATCAACCCAAACAGTCCTATCCTCAATTTTAGGTTCTAATTTAGGCACGGAAACATTAGTAACCTCTCCAAATCTGTCCTCCCATTCAATAGGCCAAACCCATTCATTATTTTGTATCATATCCACAACTCTACCTTTCAGATTCATATTGGCCTGCGCTAACATTCTATGGCTAATAAGTTTACTCAAAGGACCATGAGGGTGCCATTTATCAAACCATAAATTGCACTCCTTACCATTTCCAATTTTAACCTGAACAAAATTCTTAATTTTATCTCTTAAGTCCAGTAATTGTTTCCAAGACCAAGAGTAACCTCTATTTAGCTCAACATCCCACATACTCCTACCCTTCAACCAATAAATATTCGCCCATTTAACCCAAACAGAATCCTTCCTACTAACAATGTTCCAAACATGCTTGGCCATGAGAGTTTCATTCCAAAGCTTCACAGATTTCAACCCCAAACCCCCCTGATCCTTAGGCTTACACATCTTTCCAAGCTACACTAGCCATTCCCCTAATAGACTCACCCCTTGTCCACAAAAATTTCTTAAACAACTTATCAATTTGACTACATATACTAGCAAGTAACATAAAAAGTGAAGACCAATAAGCTTGTAATGAATACAATATAGAAGATATGAGTTGTACCCTGCCAGCATAGGATAGATCTTTGTTCCTCCAGTCACCAATCCTTTTCTTAATAGCTTCAATCAAAGGCTTGCAATCTTTATCAGCCAGCCTTTTCGACACCAATGGAACCCCCAAATATTTAATAGGAAGCCTCCCTTCATTAAACGACATCACAAATTTAATACTTTCAATCACAGCATCAGACACATTTCCAAAAAAAGCTTCACTCTTAGTCATGCTGGGATGTAGACCAGAACTTAAACAGAACTCATCCAACCCCCTTCTTAGAACAGACGCTGATATTAAATCCCCATGGCAAAGCATCAACAAGTCATCCGCAAAACATAAACTAGTGATTTTGAGCTCCTTACAACCTCAATGATATTTAAAGTCTTTCTCAATCTTCACATTCCTTTGTACCATCAGATTTAAAACTTCCATCACAAGTGTAAAGAGATAAGGGGAAATGCCCCTTACCTCAAACCTCTACCTGCCTTGAAGAAACCATGAGACTCACCATTTGTACAAACAGAAAACGAAGCCGTAGTTAAACATGTCATAATCCAATGAATCATAACTGGATGAAACCCAAACTGTTTTAAAGTGAACTCTAAGAACTGCCAATTGACCGTATCATAGGCTTTTTTTATATCAATTTTAAAAGTACATCTACTAGATCCCCCCCAAGAGTTCCAATTATAACCCCTCATAAGCTCCTGAGTTAAAAGGATATTATCACTAATTTGTCTCCCGGGTATAAAAGCACTTTGATTCACACCCACAAGCCCATTCAAAACCCCTTTAAGCCTATTAGTTATGACTTTACTAATAGTCTTATATATCACATTGCAACAACTAATTGGCCTGTAGTCTATAACTTTTTTAGGAGTAGCCACTTTAGGAATTAAAGAGATTATGGATGTATTAAGCTCACCAAGAAGTTTACCACTAGAAAAAAACTCTTTAACAGCAGCACATGTGTCATCTCCAACCACACTCCAAGCACTTTTAAAAAATTTAGAGGTATAACCATCTAGACTCGAAGCTTTATTATCATCAATATCAAACAATGCCACCTTTATCTCTTCATCCATGACCGTACTAATCAGGCTAACAGCAACTTCAGGATCAATTTTGTTAGTAAACAGAGAATCCGGATCCTCAATTGGAAAGACCTTATCACAAGAGCCAAAAAAGTTCTCAAAATGTTTCATAAATATACACGCCATATCATTCCCCTGAAACTCAATCCCATTATCATCAAAAACCGATTCAATTATGTTTTTAATAATCCTACCCTTAACCATATTATGGAAGTAAGCACTATTATAGTCCCCCTCCTTAATCCATTCAATCTTAGCCTTTTGTTTCATGAGCATTTCCTCATCTAAAACAGCCTGTTTATAAGCATAAGCATAAACAGCCTCCTCCTCTCTTAAACTAACATTAGACGGATCATTAATTAATGCCTCTTGCACACTAGCCAGCTCTTCCTTCAGCTTCCTAACCTTATCACATACATCTCCATTTTGTTTATTCAAATTTCTCAAATGTATTTTAAGAAACTTAAGTCTTTTAGCAAGCACAAACATATCATACCCCTTAACAGGAACCTTCCAATTCTCTCTAACAGTCTTCATAAAACCCTCCTTACTAGTTAGATAATTCATAAATCTAAACGCCTTCTTATTCTTACCCTTCAACTCCGGAAAAACCAAAACAGCAGGGGAGTGATCAGAACTCACAAATGCCATGAAATTAGCAAAACATTTTGGATACTCACTCAAAAATTACGTATTACCCATAATCCTATCTAATTTCTTAAGAATACTATCATTTGGATTTCTTCTTTTCTGAATCCAAGTGAAAAACAAACCAATAATCTTTAAATCCTCATGACTTAATCCATCCACACAGTCTCTAAAATCTTGGACTCCAAAAGTTTTAACTCCTATTCCACTAGAATGTTCATTAAAATTCAATATGATGTTATAGTCACCAAGCAAATCCCAAGGGCAACTACCAGTAATACTACCATGCTCCCTCAGGTTCTTCCACAACATTCTTCTATCTTTAACATTGGTTTCACCATAAATAAAAGAAACATACATCTCTTTGTTATCATTAGTTCTTTTAACAAGGAAATGCATGACCTGATCTGATTGAGATAGCAATTGAGCAGAAAAGATGTTTTGATCCCACCCCACAGCTATTCTACACCCCCTTTTACTATCCACAGAATTAGACACCCAACTCCAACTCCCAAAGATATCATTACAAACCCTATCAACATTTTTCTTTCTTAACTGAGACTCAATCATACCAAACATACTAATATCATTACTCCTAATAAACTTCTTTACTGTTGAGATATGAAAGTACTGTAAACTGCAAAGTACTGGAAGAAGTCAAAGAGTCAAAGTACTGCTAAAGACAAAGTCAAAGTACTGCAAGATAAAGTCAAAGTACTGCTAGAACAGAAGAACTGTTATATTCGTTTATGGAAAGTATTGTATTCCATGTTTAGATTACTTGTCGTACAAGGTTATCAATTGTAAACCGACTAGGATATCCTTGAGCCTATAAAAGGACTCCTAGATTGGCATTAGAGGTACGATTTCAGAAAAAGAGTTTTAGAGTTTACGAATTAAGAGTTTAGAGAAAAGTTCGAATATCTTAGAGTTGTATTAGAGTATCTGCATAATAAGCAGATTTAGAGTTTGTTAATAAAGTTTTCTTCTTAGCTTTGTTAAGTAAATTCCGCGTACTTGATAAAGATTGCTCAGTGTTTCTTTGTTAATAACTTAGGATTTATCCGAGGTTATTAAACCTTAACAAGCTAGTTTAGTTTGATTAAAGTATATCGATCCAACAAGTGGTATCAGAGCTTGTGTGGAAACTCTGACTAGGAAGAAACCCTACAATATTCAAGATGTCGACTGAAGCTGTTCCATAACCCTCAATCACCTCACTCAGAATTCCAATTATCAAGAAGGGAGAATATGATCTATGGTGCATGAAGATGAGGCAGTATATTGCTATTACAGACCATGCTCTGTGGAATGTAATTGTGAATGGGAATGAAGTTCCTCAAGAACCCATTCAAGTTGCTGGACAACCTTTAGCACCAAAGGCAGTTTTACCACAAGCCACCCTAAGGAATCAAGAGAAGGCTCTTAACATTCTCCTGTCTGCCATTCCAGATGGTCATCTTCTCAAATTTCACGATGCTAAAGATGCTAAGCAGCTCTGGGCTGCTCTCAAGACCAGATTTGGAGGGAATGAAGCCTCTAAGAAGATGCACAGAAACTTGCTGAAACAGCAGTTTGAAACATTCACAGTTGGAGAAAGAGAGAGTCTTGATGCTGCATATGATAGGTTTCAGAATCTCCTCAACATGTTGGAGTTATACAAGGCAGAAGTATCAGTTGAGGATGCTAATTTGAAGTTTCTAAGGAGTTTGCCATCTACATGGCATGTGATCGCTACTATGATCAGAGGACAACAAGGATTGGATGTTATGGACTTTGATGATCTCTATCATCAATTGAAAGTGTATGAACATGAGATGAGTGGTCAACCAAATTCTAAATCTCACAGTATTGCTTTTCTATCATCTGAAAAGAAGAGCAGTACTTTAAAAAGTACTGCTTCTCCTCAAAGTACTGTTTCTCAAAGTACTGCTGTTTACAATCCCCCATCATATACTCAGCAGGCCCCACCATTAACCACTTTAAACTCAGATGAAGTTGTGTGCTCCTTCTTTGCACAACAAGCAAGCTTACCTGTCACTTATGAAGAGGATCTCGCACAGATTGAAGAAGATGCACTTGAAGAGATTGATATCAGGTGGCAAGTTGCTTTGATCACTGCAAGAATCAAAAAGTACATGAAGAAGACAGGCAAAAATATTGATTTCAAACCAAAACAAGGAATAACTTTTGACAAATCTAAAATTGAATGCTTCAATTGTCAAAAGACTGATCACTTTGCAAGGGAGTGCAGGTTTGCTAAGTATCAAGCAAACAGAACATCTGAGAAGCCTAAACTTGAGCTCAAGGAAATTCCAATAACTGAAACAAAGGCGTTGGTTGCTCAAGAGAAGTTATCAGAAGTGGACTGGAGTGAAGAGTTTGATGATGAACCAGTGACTTACTGTATGGTAGCAGTGGAAGATGCAGTTGAAGACACAATGGAAGCATTGGACTGGAATACTGCTTTTGATGAAGAAACTGAACATGCTGTTTTGGAATCTGATGATGGTTTTGGAGGATTTGATTGGAGCAAAGAAAGTGAAGATGATCCTGTTCTTCTTGCTATGGTGGCTACTTCACCAACTCAGTCTCCTATCTCTGAGGTATGCTCAAACTGTTATGAGTTCTATCAAAAATTGCTTAACAGTTATGTGATTGAAAGAGATAATTGTATTAGGGCTAGGTCTGAGGTAGCAGGTTACCAAATCACTTTAGAGTCTATAGAAGCTAAAATCATAACACATGAAAATAATGAAATGGCTTGGGCTGAAAAGTATGAACAACAGGATTACCAGTTAAAACTCAGTGAATGGAAACTAAACTGTAAAATTGCTGAAATTGAGAAATTAACTAAGGAAAGAGATGATTTGTTAGCTAAGTTTGCTGCTTGGGGAGAGTCTGGCTTGTCCCATGTTGCTTATGTTGAAAAACAGAGAAGGGCTTACATTAGAACAAGCTTAGGATTTGGAATGGACTTTAGTAGTGAAGATGAAAACCAACCTAGTAATCAGGATGATGGTAATTTTGAGGACATAACCACTAGTGATGATGAGCTCATTAACTATGTAGATTCATCTAGTAATGATGGCTCAGTAAGTGAACCACCTCCTGAATATAAGAAAGACAATGGTTATCATGCTGTTCCTCATCCCATTAGTCATCACCCCTCTAGGCCTGATGTATCTCGTTACGGAGTAGATAGTCTAGAGTTTAGGAAGAAGCTTATTGCTAAATCTAGATCTGAGAAACCTAAAGAAACTATTGAAAACAATGTTCAAAATCCAGCAGTACCTTTAAATCAAAGTACTGCTCAACAAGCAGTACCTTATGCAAAACCTTTACAAAACAGTACTGCTAAACCTTTTTGGGATAATTTTGGTCAAAACAAATTTTATCAGTCCTCAAGAAGGCAAAACAATTTTGGGCATAGACATAGAAGAAATCACTTTGGACATATGGGTCAAAAACTGTGTTTTGTGTGTTATAGTCCTACTCACTTAATCAAAGATTGTGACAAACACTCAGAATATCTAAGCAAGTTTTCAAGGAATAAGTGTTACAATCAGAAACCTAGAGAGCACAAACCAGTTTGGACTAATTCTAATAGGGTTAATCACAGAAACTTCACACCCGATCATAGATACCCACATCAGAGAAGACCTTCAGTATCTCACAGTACTTTCCAAAGTACTGCTCAGAAACAAGGTACTGAAAACCATACTTGGGATAGAAATTCTAGGAGATCTCACTATCAACCTAGAAGGTATCACAATTCAAATAGGGGATCTAGATCACAAGAACCACCTGTTAAAACTGCATGGATTAAAAGGGACAGTACTGTTGAGAAATATACAGTACGTTCAACAAAAAGTGAATCAGATGTTTTTGTGTTAAAAGAAAAGGCTAATAATCTGGTGAAAGAAATTTATGTTGAACAACCAGAGAGTTTTGAAAATCCACATGCTAAACATCAAAAGATAATTTTGGATCATAATCTGAGAGATAGTGAGAATTACATACTCAAATAATTTGAGTTTGTAACTTCTCAAGGGGAACACAAGTCAGTAATGGCTTGGGTTCCTAAAAGTTTCTAACTCTTTTCTTTATGTGCAGGGCAACCCAGAAGAGGAGCTTAAAGATCATCTTATTGTGGATAGTGGTTGCTCTGGAAGTATGACAGGCGATAAAGAGATCCTGTCTGATTTTAAAAGTATTAGTGGAGGAAAAGTTGCATTTGGGAATGATCCCAATGGAGGAAGGATTACAGGGAAAGGAACAATTAAAGCTGGGAGAATTGATTTTGAGAATGTCAGATATGTGAAGGAGCTAAAGTTCAACTTATTGTCAGTCTCTCAAATTTGTGATAAAAAGCATCCTGTGTTATTCACTGACACAGAATGTCTTATGCTTTCTTCTGACTTCAAACCTGTTGATGATAACTTGGTAGTACTAAGGGTACCAAGGACAAATGATGTGTATAGTTTAGACATGAAGAGTCTACATTCTTATGGTAGAGCCACATGTTTGGTGGCTAAAGCATCATCTGAAGAGGCACATCAATGGCATAGAAGATTGGGCCATGTGAATTTCAAGAACATCAACAAACTGGTCAAAGGCAATTTAGTTAGAGGTTTACCTTCAAAGACTTACAGGAATGATCAATCATGTTTGGCATGCAAGAAGGGTAAACAACACAAAGCTTCCTGCAAGAAGCTTGATGAAAGAAATATTAGAGAACCATTGGAGCTATTACACATGGATTTATTTGGACCTGTCTCTGTGGCAAGTTTAAATAAGAAGAAGTACTGTTTGGTTGTTACTGATGATTGTAGTAGATTCAGTTGGGTTTTCTTTTTGGGCTTTAAGGATGATACCTTTGATGCTATTCAAACTCTTATAATAGCACTAGAAAACCAATTAAGACTCAAGGTTAGAGGTATTAGATGTGACAATGGAACTGAATTCAAGAACAAGCCTATGGATGACTTTTGTGCAAATAAAGGCATAAAAAGGGAGTTTAGTATTGCTAGAACACCACAGCAAAATGGTGTTGCAGAGAGGAAAAATAGAACCTTGATTGAAGCTGCAAGGACCATGTTAGCTGATTCTCATCTCCCTATTCAATTTTGGGCAGAAGCTGTAAGTACTGCATGTTATGTACTCAACAGGGTTTCTGTCACAAAACCACAGATGAAGACACCTTATGAATTGCTGATGGGCAATAAACCCAACATTCGTTTTATGAAGCCTTTTGGATGCCCTCTTACTATTTTGAACACCATTGATAATCTAGGGAAGTTTGATGGCAAGTCTGAAGAAGGATATTTATTGGGATATTGCACTAACAGTAAAGGATTTAGAGTCTACAACAGAGTTACTAAGAAGATTCAAGACTGTCTTCATGTTGAGTTCTTAGAAGATCAAGACAATGAACAAGGTAAAGGTCCTGATTGGATGTTTGACCTTGAGATTTTATCTCCTTCGATGAATTATGTACCTGTTAGAGAAGAAAATCAACCTTTGCATAATGAAGAAGATATTCAGTATGTTGTTCATGATATTCATCTTAGACCTGATGCTATTCCTGATAAAGATCCTATGAGTCCAAAACAAAGTACTGATGTTCCTAAGCAAAGTACTGATTCGCCAAAACAAAGTACTGTTGCACCACAATCCTCATTATCTGCTGAGGATCAATCTATTCAAGAGGAACTTAATCAGATGCTTCTTCAAGATGTATTAGCACATTCTTACACAGATGAACAAAGGAGAGCTTATGAAGAGGCAAAGAAGAAGAACAAGACTGCAGAGTTCTCTTACAGTACTTTGGACAGTACTTTCAACCAAAGTACTGCTGCACATCTTGACAGTACTTTAGATGATTTGGATGATCCTACCATGCCTGGGCTAGAAGAAACTGATGATGAGCTTGAAGATGAAGGTATTTTCACAAATTCCAATGAAGGTGCTGATTATACTAACTTAGATGATACATATGAAGTTCCACAGTCTCCAATCTTACGAATTCATAAGAATCATCCAACAGATCAAATCATTGGTCCTTCTACTTCTGGAGTTATGACAAGACACAAAGCTAAGGGTTTAACAAAACCTCATAATGCTTTACTTAGCTTTGTGTATAAACAAAACAGGCTAAATCATAAGGATCATCAAACCTGCTTATTCACCTGTTTCATCTCTCAAGAGGAACCCAAGAACATTGCTCAAGCTTTGACTAAAGAAAGCTGGGTTGAAGCTATGCAAGAAGAACTTCTTCAATTTAAACTTCAAGAGGTTTGGGTTTTATGTGATCTTCCAGATGGGAAGAGAGTTATTGGAACCAGATGGGTTTTTAGAGTCAAACTAGATGAAAGAGGCAATGTTATCAAAAACAAGGCACGATTAGTTGCTCAGGGTTATAGACAGGAGGAAGGGGTAGATTATGATGAGGTATTTGCTCCTGTGGCAAGGATTGAAGCAATTAGAATCTTTCTTGCTTTTGCTTCTTATATGGGTTTTCAGGTATACCAGATGGATGTCAAGAGTGCCTTTCTGTATGGTACTATTACTGAAGAGGTGTATGTGAAACAACCTCCAGGTTTTGAAGATCCTAAGCACCCTAACAAAGTCTATAAGGTGGTTAAGGCTCTATATGGTCTTCATCAGGCACCTAGAGCTTGGTATGAGAGGCTCTCTACATTCTTATTACAACATGGATACAGAAGAGGAGCTATTGACAAGACCTTGTTTATCAAGAGAGACAAGAAGGATATCATGTTAGTACAAGTGTATGTTGATGATATTATCTTTGGGGCTACCAAACAGTCCATGGTTAAGGAGTTTGAGCAGCTGATGCAGAAGGAATTTCAAATGAGTTCAATGGGAGAGTTAACATTCTTTTTAGGACTTCAGGTTAAGCAGTCCAAGGAAGGAATTTTTATTAGCCAAGACAAGTATGTTACAGATATACTTAAGAAGTTTAATTTTGATGATATGAAGGCTGTTACTACACCGATTAAATCTATCAATTCATTGGGAAAAGATGAAGATGGTCAGCCTGTTGAAGTCAAATTATACAGATCTATGATTGGCTCTCTTATGTATCTTACTGCATCAAGGCCTGATATCATGTTTGCAGTTTGTTTATGTGCCAGATATCAAGTTTCACCAAAGATCTCTCACCTGAATGCTGTCAAGAGAATATTTTGTTATTTGAAACAACAACCTAAGTTGGGGTTGTGGTATCCTAAAGAGTCACCTTTTCACTTAGAAGCTTTTTCAGATAGTGACTATGCAGGTGATAACTATGATAGAAGATCCACAACTGGTGGATGCCAATATCTTGGAAGAAGGTTAGTCTCATGGCAATGCAAGAAGCAGACAATTGCAGCAACATCATCCACTGAAGCTGAATATGTAGCTGCTGCAAGTTGTTGTGGTCAAGTTTTGTGGATGCAGAATCAACTCTTGGATTATGGGTTCAACTTTAAGAATACTCCTATCAATATTGATAATGAGAGTACTATTTGTATTGTGAAGAATCCTGTGTATCATTCCAAGACAAAGCATATTCAGATTGGGCATCACTTTATCAGAGACTGTTATGAGCATAGGCTCATTAATGTGGTTAAAGTTCACACGGATGATAATGTAGCTGATCTACTCACCAAAGGTTTTGATGTGTCACGATTCAATCACTTGGTCGTGAGCATTGGAATGATTAACTACTAAGCTATGTTTAAGGGGAGGACTATAAGATGTTTGATATAGTCCTATGTATTGCTTGAGGGGAGGATGTTAGTTTATACTTAGATTATATGAAGGTTTTTGGCAAAGTACTGTATTTCCTAAAAGTACTGCTTGAGAAAGTACTGCTTGGGAAAGTACTGCTTATGTGGAAAGTACTGTTTGTCGTATTAAAGTACTGTTCCAACGGTAATATTGAAGGGTAATTGGTAGTAATGGTAACTTTGTTATTTAGGCTGTGATTTTTCAAATCTCACCTATAAATAACTTCTTTCCGATTTTCCCTCTCATATTTTCAATTCAAATCTTTTCCATATTTATCTCTCAATTACCATCTCTTTAATATTCGATACAATCTTTCTATTGTGCTTACTCTTTCAACAAGATGGTGAATCGTTTAACTGTTTCGAAGCACAATATGGTGCCTAATTTGGACAAGACTGAGGCGAACGTGGCTTTCTATGATATTATTGATTATCTAGTTGGGTCGCCTATTAGCTATGCTCTTTTAGTTGAGCCGGATGTTATTGAACCATGGATTCAGGAATTTTGGGCTAATGCTAGAGAAAATATGGAGGAGGATGAATATTATATTAGATCATTAGTTGCTGGAAAGACTATCAAGATTACCGAGGCCTCCATTCGTGATGATTTATTATTTGGTGATGAAGATGGGGCTATTAGATTTGACAAGCAATTAATTTGGGATACTTTTCGTAATTTGGGTTATGAAGGTTCTTTGACTGAACAAACTTTTAAGAAGGCCTTATTCTGTCCTCAATGGAAGTTTTTGATCCATGTCTTGCTCCATTGCATAAGTTCTAAAAGCACTTCTTGGGAGCAGTTTGGTTCAAATATTGCATCTGCAGTGGTTGGTTTAGCTACGGATAGAGTATTTAACTTTTCATGGCTTATTTTGGATGGAATGCTCTCTCATATATCATCTGGGGCTACTTGGTTGATGTATCCAAGGTTTATACAGGTTTTCTTGAACAAGCAATTGGCTGATGTTCCTAAACCTACTGCTTTACTCCCTGTCATTGTGCAACAAGCCAAAATTTATACATTCATGGCTAAGCGAAGTAACTTGTTCAGAGGTGGAGATATTCCTTTAACAACATCCATGATGGAAGTTGTACAAGCTGTTCGTGATGCAGCTGAAGAGGATGAAGAAACTGAAGGTACTAATAATGACCAAGGTTCTGCTTCACAACGTACTGCATCTGCAAGTACTGCTTCACAAAGTACTGCATCTGCAAGTACTGCTTCTCGTGAAGATACTGTTTCGTTACAAGGTGATGTTTCTTCAGGTCCTGAGGTTCAAGTAGAGATTGAGCGCACACCTACTCCATCTCCACAACGTTCTGTTTCAGAGGTTCAAGGTGCTGCTCCTACAATTCCTCGTGAAGGTTTAACTATGGATAACTATGCTTTGACAAAGGCGCTTGCTAGGTTGAACAAGACTGTTGAACGTCAAGCTAAAACTATTCGGAAGTTGAAGCGTAACTATTTCTGGTTGAGAAATTTTGTTAAACCATATATTCAAGGTTTCAACTTATGGGTTAAGGAGGAGAATAAACGTCGAAAAGATCTTCGTAAGGAATTGAAAAGAAAGAAGGTTCCTCATTCATCTTCTGTCAACTTGGGGAGGAATTTAGACAAAGAAAATTTGAAAGAAGATGTTATGAAGACAAAAGAATCTGAAGAAGATATTTTGAAGAAGAAAGAAGATTTTTCTGAGAAACAAGAAGAAGAAGTACAAGTTCAAGGTACTGATAATCAAGGTACTGATGTTCAAGGTACTGATGATCAAAGTACTGAACATCAAAGTACTGAGTTTCATGATACATCTAGGCCAGAAGTTATAACACCAATAACTCCAAGGGTTTTGAATTTTGAAGAAGAAGCTGGTCCTTCTACAGTTGTTATAGAGGAAGAGGAGGAACCTAGATTTAAACCTATTCATTCACCAAGTGATGATGAATTAGTTGCTACAATTCTTGATCTGTCACAACCAAGAGGAGGAGTTACTATTAGAGAAGCACAAGAAGAAGAACAACCAAGAACTGATCAACCTGCAATTGATCCAAAAGACAAGGGAAAAGGTGTTTTGGTTGAAGTTAAGAAAAAGAAGCTTACTTTGGCAGAACTTAGAGCATTTGAAGTTGCAAGGAATGAAGCTGCAGCTAGAAAAGTTCAAGAAGAGATAAATGCTAAAGATAGAGAAGAACGAGAAACTCAAGAAGCTTTGGATAGAGAAGCAGCTCAAAAGGTGCAAGATGAATTGGATGCTGAAGCTGCTGAACCTTTACAGTCTCCAACACCTGTTAGATTCATGTCAAGAAGACCTAATTTGGCTAAAGAAAGAAATGCAATGATGGCATATCTAAAAGGCAGAGGATTTAAAGGATTGCAAAAGCTAAATTATATGGATATGAAAAGATTGTATGATGCTGAGAGAGAAGCTTATAAGAAAGATGTTGCAGGAATTAAAGATTTTAGAGAAGAAGCTCATTGGACTGAAGCTGAAAGGAAGAAAAGCTTAAAGAGGAAAAGAAAAACTGAAGCTACAGATGTTCAGTTTTCAAAGAAAGAGAAGGTTGAATTAAGATCTGAGACTAGTGAGGAATTGAAGAATTATCTCAGAATAGTAGATTTTGATTATACCAAGGAAGATAATGACATGAAGATGAACAGATCAAAGATCAGTGCTTTCAAAGTTGAGAAATCTAAGAATGGAGATTACATGGTTTTTCACAAAGAAGATAAAAGTTTCAAAGTTTTTAAACGGCTATGGGACTTGCTACATATCATAGACAGAGTAGATCTATTCTACTTGTATCATGTAGTAAAGATTATTTTGAAGATAATCCGTTAGAAGGGATTGGATTGGTTTTACAAGGGGATCTCATAACCATGTGGGAAACTGATGAAGAGAGTACTGATGATATTTGGAAGGATCAAGAAAACTGGGAAATAGTTTGCTGGAGATTCTTTGAAGAATCTGGAGTTCATGTCTTGGAGCTAGAAAATGGAACAATGATTCACATGTTTGCAGAAAGAAGATATCCTCTTACAGTTGATCTCATGAGAAGAATGCTAGAGCATGGATTGGAAGTAGAAGAGGCTGATGAAATTGCTTGCATGGTGATCAATTTATTTATTGACTGGACTACCATTGCTGAGAATGATCTATAACTGGTATGATTTTTGAATAAATACTTTTTGATGTATCAGTACTTTTATTCAAAGTACTGCTAGTCAGACAGTACTTTCATCAAAGTACTGTTTGCTGAATTAAACCAGTTAAATGAATTTTAGAAGAAACCTTTTGCTAAATAATAAATATTTTCTGAAATAAAGGTTGAATAAATGGCTTTTGTGATGATAACATCAATAGGTTACCAATCCACCATGGTTACAAAAGGATTGACTAATCCATGAGCAAACGGCTCTGGTAAAGATATATCAAATCCGTTTTTAGTTGACAACTTGCTAATAAGTTGGATGGTCATCAACTCACCATATCAGTAATGTGAAGAGTTGGCTAGCCCACAAGAAATGGCTTGTGGTAAAGGAAGTGGAAAAACCATTATTGGTAATTAGTTCACCATTAGATAAAAGAACTAACTAGTCCAGAAGGGTACAACTTTTGGTAAAGACAAAACAAATCTGTTGATAGCTGGTGGTTTGCTAAAAATCATATGGTTATCAATGTACCATGGTCTTACACACCAAAACATTTGGCTACTCCAAAGATAATGGCTTTGGTAAAGAGTTCTAAATCCATTAAATTTTCAATGATTCACTTAGATGTGATGAGAATAGTATGCAACTTAAATTGAATTATTATACACATTGTCATATGTTGCTGTGTTGCTGAAAAGATGGAGATTGCTGAATGCTGCTGTGAAGAAAACAATTCTAAGAGATATTTTGACAAAAGCACAGATTCTACAGAGATATAATCTAAAGACTAAAGAACAATCCATTTTAAAGATGAAGCTGTTAAAGATATATTCACAAAGGAACTTGAAGTCAAGCAAGAAGAATTCAAGTTAGGGGAGGATTGTTGAGATATGAAAGTACTGTAAACTGCAAAGTACTGGAAGAAGTCAAAGAGTCAAAGTACTGCTAAAGACAAAGTCAAAGTACTGCAAGATAAAGTCAAAGTACTGCTAGAACAGAAGAACTGTTATATTCGTTTATGGAAAGTATTGTATTCCATGTTTAGATTACTTGTCGTACAAGGTTATCAATTGTAAACCGACTAGGATATCCTTGAGCCTATAAAAGGACTCCTAGATTGGCATTAGAGGTACGATTTCAGAAAAAGAGTTTTAGAGTTTACGAATTAAGAGTTTAGAGAAAAGTTCGAATATCTTAGAGTTGTATTAGAGTATCTGCATAATAAGCAGATTTAGAGTTTGTTAATAAAGTTTTCTTCTTAGCTTTGTTAAGTAAATTCCGCGTACTTGATAAAGATTGCTCAGTGTTTCTTTGTTAATAACTTAGGATTTATCCGAGGTTATTAAACCTTAACAAGCTAGTTTAGTTTGATTAAAGTATATCGATCCAACATTTACCTCATTTTTCCTAAGTGTATTACCTACACCCTGGACATTCCATGAAGCAATTTTAATCACCATTTAAACAAGGGTTGATGTAGATGCAATATTACCTTGCACCTGAGAAGAAACACCCTCCATCACCTTTGAAATAACATTCTTCGTCATGAACCTTGCAGTACCATGGGTCTCCTCTGCAACTTCACCTTTGACACCCTCCATAATATCATCATAAAACTGGTCCTGCATCATCTTGTCCACTTTGTAACCCATGACGGACTCATAATGTTGAACCATATCATCTGTCCAGTTCACCTTGATTGCATCAGTCAGCTCTTGATCATTCAAACAAAACAAATCTACTTCCGCTATCTGTTTCTCAATAACCCACTGTGCAACTTTTAACAGCTCATCTCTATAAATATCATCATACACCTTTACAAACGCTTGGTTCTTAGTAAGATCATTACCCTTCATCAATTCCATACTCTTCTTTTCAGCCTCCTCCTTAGCTACCATTGCCACATTCCTATTCCCATATACTATATCCTTTTGCAGTTTTGAAATTCTCCCCTTTAGCTCATTAATCTTACTCTCCTTAACCTTTGCCGCCTTCAATTCCTCCCAATACACAACCAAATCATCAGACCATTTGTTCCTATCCTCATCAGACATATTCATACCTAACATACATGCCATATCAATCTTCTTCTTCATATCCTCCCACTCCTGACTTCCTTTTTCTATTTTCTCATTACCCAACACATCAAACTTATTACTTGTTTTAATGACCTCTTTTTCCACCTTCTTATTCTTCTTATCGCCAATTACACCAACATTATTTTTCTGTACCTCATTAACATCCCCATTCATCTTGTTTCCCATAACACTTTCATCTAATTTCTTCTCAATAGTGGCTACAACAGGAGCATTTCTGTTATTCATGCTATTATTATAACCACCTCTACCATTCATTCCACCCCTACCATACATACCTCCTCTACCTCTGCCATTATAACTACCCCCTCACACCATATCCATTCCCATTACCCTGACCACCATAAGACCAACTTGTACTAGCTGCATACTTGTCATTCTTTCTCACCTCTTGCCATGCTTCCTTTTCCTTATTCTTTTCACCATTATTAGCAACTTTAGGAGCTTTAACTGCCTCTTCCTTGGCCAATTCTTCTTCAGTCCATACCCTTACCTTACATACTCTATAATCATGCCCAAACACCTTACAATGAGTGCATAATGGTGGCTTCCAATCATATCCAACCCTCAAATTCATAGACCTACCAAGCTTATTATAGCAAATTTCAACTGAATCAACCAACTCTCTAGATGCATCAACTTTGTCACACCCCCAAAATATCGCAGCGGAACGATAGTGTCATTGGGGTATGACGTCATAGCACAAAGTATGGATAAAGAAAACGACCTCTATAATGAGACGTTTTGAAGAGTTTACCATTCGATTAAATAAAGTTAAAGTTTACAAAAACATGAGATCCCAAAGTTTGATAATACATAAAGGATTACAAAACATGTCGAATGGTAATTGATAAAAACACTAGACTCCAATGTATGCCATGAGACCCAAAAGCTCCATGAAATGCTATCGCCTTACAACCTGAGATAAACATGCTAAAAAGTGTCAACACAAAGGTTGGTGAGTTCATAAGTTTGTGATTAAATGTAAAGCCTTTCAAAATCGTTTATGCAACAAAGGCATTGTAAATCCACTCAGTTCCAAGTTCCGCCCATACAAAACTTGCAACCTGTGTGTTTACAACCCATTGCCAAAATAAGGAATTGTCAATCTTGTTTGTAAGTAGGACATAGGTGCATACGATATATACATGTACTTAATGCAAAGAATCACAGCCAACTGAACCTCTTGACAAGTCTAAATTGTTTGTTATGTTTCATTGAATAACGGATTATATTCACCCCAGGTCAAGTCATCAAGGACACAAGGGTGGGGGCGTCAGCCCGATAGTACTATCAATACCTCTCCGCCGGCTCCCGCAGGAGTTAACCAGTTGCTAATGTATGTATGATGAGGCATAATTGAAAACAAGTTTAGCACATTAAGGCACATATTGCAATAAACCACAAATAATGTCCAAAGAGTATAAGAAGTATAGTGTAACACAATTGTATAAATGGTTTGAGTATTCGCAAGAGTAAAAACAAGTATTTAAGCATGTATCTCCCCAAAAGAGTTTGTAAGAATTTAAACGAGTAAAAGCGGGGTATGAACTCACCAGGTATGATTGATATGCTAACAAAATGAAGTGCACTAAAATGAGGCTCAGAAACTATCCGCGACCTAAAATGAATGTCATGACTTGAGTTATGATATGTTGTCATGAATGCGTGATACAATGTTGTGCATGCAAACTCATATGATATTCATACCACTTGTACGTTTTGGAAGTAATGTTTATCGTCAAAATATATGTTTATGACATCCCGTCGTATCAAAAAAATACTCTACAAGTAGTTACGTTGAAACAACTTCCTATGATAGTCGCAAAATGGTGCACATCGAGTGTTAGAAAACGAACCCAACAGTTTTGGAAAGCTTGTATCATTATCTCAAAGTTTTAGTATTTAAGTTTCCATCCTAGAGGTCTCGATCACAAAGAAAAATATTGGTTAAGTATGGTACTTTAGTCCAAAAGTATAGTTTAAGGGTGGTTTCCGGCAAAGTTTGAGTGACTATATTTTATTCGTTACGACTCCGCTTGACAAACGGTTGGACATTTTGGAAAATAGGCTAGTCGAACTCACTTATACTAGAAGACATCTCGTTATAAAAAGTACTACATCCATGTCAAAAACGACCCTCAACATGGTCCTTTAGTTGCCGTAGTATGTTTTTAATAGAAAATATATTAATTTTGCTAATAGAATAAAGTTACGGCAACTTGGTTTATCGCTTGTAATTTACTCGTTACAAGTCCGTTTTCTACGTTTTCTACATCCTTAGGTTCGTATCAAAGTATACTAATATATTTTTGACAAGTCGACATAATTTATAACACCTAAGTTTCATTTTTGACTCGTAAAGGATGACATTTTCATGCTGAAATTTCCAGAAAATTATAGTTTTCATCGCCAACTTGAAAAATTCATAACTTCTTCGTTATAGCTCCGTTTTAATCCGTTCAAGCGGCCATGTTTTCGTTTTAAAGTGTATTTTCTAACTATCTAGCCCAAAATATAATACCCACTGTCAGATTTTCCAGATTTTCAAAATATGGACAGACCCATTTGAAAACTTGTCGAAATGAGTTTTTCTTGCGCCAAACCTATTCTAACCCATTCAAAACAACTCCGAAGCTATTCTAATCCTACCATACACCTTCTTAGGGTGTCATGGATTCCTAGACATCACCAAAAATAATATATAACAAGGAGTAATTATAGGATGATTTAGATATATATAACCCTTGAAAATCAATGAAGAAGTGGTACTAACATCATATGACTTGTATGTTTTGCTCAAATATGATGAAAGGAATATGAAATAAATATGTAAGATGAAAAATGGACATGAGATGCTTACTAGAATACTTGATGAGGTTATGAGAACAAAGGATTTTTCCTAATCACCCAAGGTTTATATTGCAAAACCTTCAACAAAGAGTGATACTAGTGTGTTAAAACCTTGTCTTGAAAATTTTTGTGATGATCTTCTTGGAACACTATGGTGGCCGGTTATGTGATGATGAGAGGATGAGAGAGCCTTGATCTTTTACACTTGAAAATAATGAGGTGTATGTTTTAGATATTTAGAAATATAATACATTTACTTAGAAGATATTATGCATATTTAGTGAGTCATTCCCCCTTGTGTCGACAAGGGGGTAACTTTGTTTAATGTTTGTATTTTTTTTTAAATGTGTAATAATAAAGTAGATGTAAAGTTATTTAGAGATAATTAGTAACTTGTGTGCATATTTAGGCATTTAGGGTAGCGTTAGATAAAATAACTTTTCACGGGTCAAGATAAAATATATTGAGGTCATACAAATTATTAAAATACATTTATTGAAAGATTTGAGTGAATAAATATTTATCGGGTTGAATTTACAAAAACCGTCGTAATTATATAAACTTAACAATTTATATACAAAATAAATTCAAAACACTGGGTAAACTAATAATAATATTTTTATAAACTTAATATGAGTATAAAAATATATTGTGATTAATTTTTGGAAGTATCGTATCAAATGTTCAAAATAATTAATTACGCGATAACGTTTATTTAATAAGAAATTATGCGTTTAATGTGAAATGCAAAACTATGCATGAGCTAATATGATGAATATGGAGTTTGAGAAATGACCGGAAATTGAGAATTGTGACAAACTTCAATTAGGACCCTAGCAAAACTAGCCCTACCATACGCTCTTGAACACATTGATGTTGTGATCCTATCCATAATAATAGGATTTTCAACACTACTAGCAATTCTACTTATACCCTCAGTGTTCCAAGCTTCTAAAGGAACATTATATATTTTGACCCAAATAGGAACTTTAGACGGTTCAGGCTTCTCCATACACAAACCAGCTTCCCACTTTTGAACAAAAAAAGGCTTCCCATCCACAAGCCAAGGACCATTCTCCAACACATAATTAAGCCCTTCATTAGATTTAAACTTAATGAAATGAAGACCACACTCATTGACTATGATTTCATCAACAAGATGTGCTCTCCACATCCTCCTAAGATGACCTGAGATCTCTCTGTAACTCATCTGCACACCTACAAAATATCCTACCAAAGTCATACCCCAATTCTTACTCCCTTCCTCAATCACAGGGTCCATATCCACCACCTTCCTACCAAATTCATTAACTCTAACAGGAAACTCAGATAGCTTATTACCAAGTCCTCCAATATTCCCTTGAAAAGCATTAATAAATGACACAGGCTTCTTCCCATTACTCCTATCAACCATTTCAATATCATTATCATTCCTATTTCCCCCTTTACTATCACTACCCTTACCAACAACTTCATTCAAGCTAGGCCACTTAGTACCCCCAATATCACCACTCCCATTAGACCCATTCACATTACTCCTAGAACTACCACTTTCATTCCCACTACCCTTCAAAATAGTACTACCATTCTCAGAAACAAAAAACATTAGCATTCAAATTAGGTTTAGCACTAGCATTTTCAAAATTCTTAACCAAACTATCAACCATACCATTACCTTTGTTGTTATCCACACCAACTTGAGCCTTCCCATGCTCCCCACCTTCACCATTGATAACCCCTTCATTTCCTTTCACCTCCTTTCCACTGACCTTATCACTACCCTCATTCACCTCATCCTGTACCTCAACTTCCTCATCACACTCATCAGTCTCTTCCCTTTCAAATTCCACATCCTCCATATCCTTCATAGACTCTATAAGCTTGGTGTTCCCTTTCTTTGACCTCTTCTTAA
Organism: Chrysanthemum seticuspe; assembly: GCA_019973895.1. Lineage (NCBI taxonomy): Eukaryota > Viridiplantae > Streptophyta > Magnoliopsida > Asterales > Asteraceae > Chrysanthemum > Chrysanthemum seticuspe. The sequence goes on from BPTQ01000002.1 coordinate 277,681,270, forward strand.
ATACACCTCCAGCAGGTTTAGAAAAATTAATCCCATGTTTCACAGACAACTTAGCATCATTACTTGAGCTTCTAGTAGCTCTTTTAGGTCTAATCATTTCATCAGATGGCCTAGGAGGCATCAGATTAGGATAATCGGTTCTTTCATGGTTGAATTAGAGTGGAAATGAAAACGAAAATATGTGGTGAATCTACATAATCAAACGTTTGATTATCAGAAATGGATTTGTGGGAGGATACGATGAATAGTGTGTGTTTTGTTATGTTTGTGCCGGTAAATTGAAATGATTTAAATGTGAATATCAAACGGTTGAAATTTGGGGATTTTTATATGTATAGATAGATCATGAACAGTAGATTCATAATCAAAAAACAATAATAAAATTCAATGGTTGGATTAGAAATGGATGATGAATTACTTATTAAAATTGATTAGGGTTTTTAGAGAGAGAAAGTGTGTGCGTTTTCGATGATTCTTAATGGTAAATTTTATTAAGAATAGAGCCAACAAAGGCAAGAACAAACAAGCACCAAGCATAACACAACTGTTAGGACACATCCCTAACAATCTATGCTAAGGCTAAACACCAAATGGCCAAAATAATATCCATACTAAAAAAAAAAACAAACACTAACAATACAAATGAAACAGAAGATCAATGAAGCCAAAAACACAGACCACTAAACTCCTATAGCATACTCTGGATCTATAAAACAGAAAGGGACCAACCAAACTGCTCTACACCACCACCATATACTATAGAAGAACAGCAGACACAATGAGCTTCAAATCTTCAACCATAGAGAACCAATTCCTATCCAAGGCCAACAGCAGCATCCAATTGATATCCTGCATCCATAACCAGAAGAGTGCCAATGTGGCAGTCTAGAGGAGGTACCTCCTTAAAAAACCTATTCAAAGTAAAACCACAAGGGAAAAACCTTAAAATAGGAAAAAGAGCGTAACCCTCCCCAAGACCTCCCCAACCAACAAATCCCATGATAGCCAGAAATATAAGCACAAACTCCACAACACAGAAGCTACCACTAGACTTTGAAAACTGGAAACTGTCCCACCACCACATACCATCAGCAAACACAAAAACTTTCCAACCCTGCATCAACAAAGCTGTCACACCCCCAAAATATCGCAGCGGAACGATGGTGTCATTGGGGTATAACGTCATAGCACAAAGTATGGATACAGAAAACGACCTCTATAATGAGACGTTTTGAAAAGTTTACCATTCGATAAATAAGTTAATGTTTACACCACAAGAAATCACAAGGTTTGATAATACATAAAAAGTTTACAAAACATGTCGAATGGTAATTGCTAAAAGCACAAGACTCCATGTATGCCATGCGACCCAAAAGCTCCATGAATTGCTATCACCTTAAGACCTGAGATAAATATGCTAAAAAGTGTCAACACAATGGTTGGTGAGTTCATAAGTTTGTGATGAAATGTAAAGCCTTTCAAAAATTGTTTATGCAGCAAAGGCATTGTAAATCCACTCAGTTCCAAGTTCCGCCCATACAAAACTTGCAACCTGTGTGTTCACAACCCATTGCCAAAATATAGAATTGTCAATCTTGTTTGTAAGTAGGACATAGGTGCATACGATATATACATGTACTTAATGCAAAGAATCACAGCCAACTGAACCTCTTGACGAGTCTAACTTGTTTGTAATGTTTCATTGAATAACAGATTATATTCACCCCAGGTCACGTCATCATGGACCAAGGGTGGGGGCGTCCGCCCGATAGTACTATCAATACCTTTCTGCCGGCTCCCGCAGGAGTTAACCAGTTGCTAAAGTTTGTATGTTGATGCATAATTGAAAACTAGTTTAGCACATTAAGGCACATATCGCAATAAACCACACATAATGTCCAAAGTGTATAAGAAGTATATTGTAACACAATTGTATAAATGGTTTGAGTATTCGCAAGAATGAAATAAGTATTTAAGCATGTATCTCCCCCAAATAGTTTATAAGAATTTAAACGAGTAAAAGTGGGGTATGAACTCACCTGGTGTGATTAATATGCTAACAAAATGATGTGCACGAAAATGAGGCTCGGAAACTATCCGCAACCTAAAATGAATGTTATGACTTGAGTTATGATATGTGTTGAGTTATGATGTGATGTTATGCATGCATTTCGTATGTTATTTATACCATTTGCGAGTTTTGAAAATATTACTTATCGTCGAAAAATACTCTTTTGACGTCTTGACCATACTTAAATCACTTTACAAGTATTTACGTCAAAATGTCATCCTACAATGGTTTCGCAATGATTTATGGTGAAATTTTCACTTTTCGTCGTAAAATCGTGTCGTCGGAAATTTCATGAAAGTGACAAAAATGGCTTCGAAAAACTAGTCGTAAAATGGTGTACGTCGATCGTTAGGAAACGAATTCGACGGTTTTGGAAAGTTTGTATCAAAATCTAGAAGTTTCAGTTCAGGAGTTTTCGACATAGAGGTTTCGAACATAAAGATAATAAGGGTTAAAGATGGTGGTTTTGTCTAATATGTTGGTTAAAAATGAGTTTTGGCCAAGTTTAAGCATCCATAAATAATTTATTACAACTCTGCTATACAAACGGTCGGTCGTTTTAGAAAATATGCTTGGTGATCTTGATTTTATTAGAAGACATTTCGTTACAAAAAGTTTCACATCATGGTTAAAAACAGCCTCCAACATGGTCGTTTTAGTTACCGTAACACTTGTCTCGTAAAAATAATATAGTTTTTCAGAAAATAATAGTTACGGCAATTTTATGAAAACGTGCATATCTTTGTCGTTTCAAATCCGTTTTCTACGTATAATACGTCCTTAGCTTCGTATCAAAGTATACTAATATATTTTTGATAAGTCGAAATAATTTGTGAAGCTTAGGACTCGTTTTTGACTCGAATAAAGTAAAAATAGATTGCTGAATTTTCTGAAAAATATATATTTCGTCGTCAAACTTGTAAAATCCATAACTTCTTCGTTATAACTCCGTTTTTATCCGTTCAAGCGGCCACGGATTCGTTTTAAAGTATATTTTCTAAATATCAAGGCCAAAAATTCGTGCCTACTGTCGGATTTTCCAGAAAATCAAAACAAGGACAGAACACTTTTTATACTTGTCGAAAATAGTTTTTCTCGTACCAAACCTATTCTAATCCCTTCAAATCAACTCCAAAGCTAGTCTAATCCTACCATACACCTTCTTAGGGTGTCATGGGTTCCTAAACATCATCAAGACCAATATATAACAAGGGGATAATTATAGGATGACTTTGTATATATATATAACTCTAAAAATCATGTAAAATGGTATAAACAACACAAGTCTTGCATATTTTTGCTCAAAAATGATAAGATGAGTATGAAATGAATATGTAAGATGAAAAATAAACATGAGATGCTTACTAGTGATATGATGAGGTGCAAAGAACAAGGTTAAACTTAAACACTCTTGGTTTTTATTTCAAAACCTAATAAAGAGTGTGATCTAGATTGTGATTATGCTTGAACTTGAAAAATTTTGTGATCCCTTTGTGAAGACCTCTATGGCCGGTTATGAAGAGAGAACAAAGAGAGAAAGAAAGTTTTTGATAACTTGTAGAATTTTGAGATGATATGAATGAATAAGTGGTCTTGGAGTACAAACATATACAATCAAATAATTTTACTAACTCCATTAAATGTGTACCCTCCCCCTAGCCGGTTTCTAGGGGATTTTGTTTCCCAATTATTTTTTATTTATTTATTTTTTATATGTATATACTTGTCAAAATGAATGTGTAAGTAAATGTAAGTAGTAATAACTTGTAAGGTTTTGGTAGCTTTTTGGTACAAGTAAGTTTTTAATAGATCAAAATAGAGTATAATGATTTTATAAAAATTGTAAAAATACATTCCTTGTGAAATTTGAGTGATAAAATAATTATCGTGTAGTTTTTAAGAAAAGCGTCGTAATAATATAAACTTAACGATTTATATACCAAATAAATTTAAAACACTAGGTAAACTCAAAATATAGTTTTTATAACTAAATGTAAGTATAAAAATATATTGGGATCATTTTTGGAAGTATCGGATTAAATTTTCAAAATAATAACTCACGCGATAACGTTTATTTAATATAAAATTTACGCGTTTAATGTGAAATGCAAAATCATGAATGAACCGTTATGAAATGATGAATATGGAGTATGAGGAATGACCGGAAATTGAGAATTGTGACATTCTTCCCCTGATAGAAGAATCGCGTCCTCGCGATTCAATCGTTGATACTTAAAGTTCTACCCTTAGGTTTCGAGAAATCAGAATGTATGGTCAAAGTGCTTATGCCAAAACTTACGCGTCTAGGTTTCTTATCTAATGAGACTCACTGAATCTTAATAATACGGTGGATCACTTAATGGTCTAGGAAAAACGTACCAGTTACGCATTGCGGGCTTCCTCGGTCCCTATATAGAATGCTCGACCTCGAGGTGGACTGATATTGAGTACAGGGTTTGGGTTATTTCCTTCAATTGCCACAGCTAGAGGAGCTTGCATTGGTGGCTTATTCAACTGAGGACAATTATTCCGGAAGTGATTCGGGCTGTTACATTCAAAGCAAGTCCTTTGATTATTCCTTTTACACTGCTCCTTAAAATGGCCGTATCGATTGCAATTTGTACACAAGCGGCAGGGCTTGGTCTTCGGGTGATGATAAGCGCATTTAGCACATTTGGGGTGTGTACCCGCATACTCTCTTTGTTCAGTACCAGTTGCCACAAAAACTCTTGCCCTTTTGTTGTCTGCTACCACGTCTATCTGCTTATTCGACCCACTTGCTTCCTTCCTCTTATCACTGCTCTTCAAAGTACCATTTCTAACCATCTCGTCTGTCAGGGTTCCTGCCCTCAGTATCGCACTTTGTATTGTAGACGACTCAGTTGTTTTCACAGTTCCACGGATTTCGGGTACAAGACCATATATGTACCTCGAGATTCTCTTGGACTCAGGGGTAACTAGATGAGGAACTAGTCTGGCTAACTCATGAAATCGGTCAGTGTAGGCTGCGTGACCAGCCCCTATCATAGAGTGGTGATAAAATTCATCCTCTAGTTTCTGCATTTCATTGTCCGGGCAGTACTCCTCTTTCAATAACTCCTTAAATTCGTCCCATGTCATGCCTATAGCTGCTTCTCTGCCCCTAGCCTGTAGCTGTGTATTCCACCATGTCAATGCCTTCCCTGATAGCAAACAAGCAGCATACTTCACCCTCTGATGTGTGGCACAATTGCTGATGTCGATCACTGACTCTGTCTTCTCTACCCATCGAGTATAAGCCAAAGCACCTCCTATACCATCAAACTCCACAGGTTTGCATGCCGAAAATTCCTTATACGTGCATCCAATTCTGTTGTTGTTGTTGTTGGTGTTGTTGTTGTTGTTGCTGCCAGCTACATTGTTGGTGTCGCCAGTACCGTTCCCGTTCCCGTGGTTTCCCGAGTTATTCATATGATTTCCAACTTGTGTAACAATAGTGGGAAGTAAGATTTGAAGTTGTTGAGCGATGATGGCGGCAAAATCAGGATTTTCGCCAGTGTTGTTGTCATTGTTACCCATGTCGCTACCACCTCCTCTACCTCCACGCCCACCTGTCATTCCACCTCTTGGTGCCGCACCACCTCGGCCAGTACTGCGTGTTACTCTCTTTGGTGCCATGATCTCTGCAAGGAAAGAACCGTTGAATTCCCAATGTCTATGCTTAACGTCCTCAAACATAATATCACGCCACAAATTGGTTCCTAAGGTGTCCTCACCGATCTACGTATGCGTGGTTGCATATGTCCACGTGAGTTGTGACGCATTTATAATTATGTTGGCCACCATAATTATAATTGCCTCATTTCACACATGTACATACCACCAAGCATACATGTCTCGGCGATTGGTGTTACTTAAGTAGGTAGCCAGTCTATCATCCGATTCTAAACAGTGAAGGAGGGATTTAGGGTAGGTATCTAGGAAGAGTCGCACTTGGTGTATAGGAAATTCCGTTAGGTGTTAAAGTCACTATGAGGTTTGGTCGCCAGCAGTTCCCAAAGTATCCTCAAGAGAACTCCCATCCTCGGGCAAAGTCATCAATTCTATCCAGCTTTATAGTAACACTTATTTAGCTCGATCTCGCATCTCATCAAACAAGAACTGTCACGAGATCAAGTTAGATAAGTGCTCATTACTGAGCTCCATATCTTTGATGACCCAACTAGATTTTGGGACTCCCCTATTGGTACAAGGAAACTACGTTATCTAATGAGGTGGTTCTAGAAGAAATACTTAAGAAAACATATGCGCACGAAAAGTGAGTAAGGCAGTAGGAAACGAAAGGATCGACGTGAGAGCGGTTATAGTCTAGGAACTAAAATGCAACCTAGTTCTCTATAACCAAGTCTCTGATACCAATCTGTCACACCCCCAAAATATCGCAGCGGAACGATGGTGTCATTGGGGTATAACGTCATAGCACAAAGTATGGATACAGAAAACGACCTCTATAATGAGACGTTTTGAAAAGTTTACCATTCGATGAATAAGTTAATGTTTACACCACAAGAAATCACAAGGTTTGATAATACATAAAAAGTTTACAAAACATGTCGAATGGTAATTGCTAAAAGCACAAGACTCCATGTATGCCATGCGACCCAAAAGCTCCATGAATTGCTATCACCTTAAGACCTGAGATAAATATGCTAAAAAGTGTCAACACAATGGTTGGTGAGTTCATAAGTTTGTGATGAAATGTAAAGCCTTTCAAAAATTGTTTATGCAGCAAAGGCATTGTAAATCCACTCAGTTCCAAGTTCCGCCCATAAAAACTTGCAACCTGTGTGTTCACAACCCATTGCCAAAATATAGAATTGTCAATCTTGTTTGTAAGTAGGACATAGGTGCATACGATATATACATGTACTTAATGCAAAGAATCACAGCCAACTGAACCTCTTGACGAGTCTAACTTGTTTGTAATGTTTCATTGAATAACAGATTATATTCACCCCAGGTCACGTCATCATGGACCAAGGGTGGGGGCGTCAGCCCGATAGTACTATCAATACCTTTCTGCCGGCTCCCGCAGGAGTTAACCAGTTGCTAAAGTTTGTATGTTTATGCATAATTGAAAACTAGTTTAGCACATTAAGGCACATATCGCAATAAACCACACATAATGTCCAAAGTGTATAAGAAGTATATTGTAACACAATTGTATAAATGGTTTGAGTATTCGCAAGAATGAAATAAGTATTTAAGCATGTATCTCCCCCAAATAGTTTATAAGAATTTAAACGAGTAAAAGTGGGGTATGAACTCACCTGGTGTGATTAATATGCTAACAAAATGATGTGCACGAAAATGAGGCTCGGAAACTATCCGCAACCTAAAATGAATGTTATGACTTGAGTTATGATATGTGTTGAGTTATGATGTGATGTTATGCATGCATTTCGTATGTTATTTATACCATTTGCGAGTTTTGAAAATATTACTTATCGTCGAAAAATACTCTTTTGACGTCTTGACCATACTTAAATCACTTTACAAGTATTTACGTCAAAATGTCATCCTACAATGGTTTCGCAATGATTTATGGTGAAATTTTCACTTTTCGTCGTAAAATCATGTCGTCGGAAATTTCATGAAAGTGACAAAAATGGCTTCGAAAAACTAGTCGTAAAATGGTGTACGTCGATCGTTAGGAAACGAATTCGACGGTTTTGGAAAGTTTGTATCAAAATCTAGAAGTTTCAGTTCAGGAGTTTTCGACATAGAGGTTTCGAACATAAAGATAATAAGGGTTAAAGATGGTGGTTTTGTCTAATATGTTGGTTAAAAATGAGTTTTGGCCAAGTTTAAGCATCCATAAATAATTTATTACAACTCCGCTATACAAACGGTCGGTCGTTTTAGAAAATATGCTTGGTGATCTTGATTTTATTAGAAGACATTTCGTTACAAAAAGTTTCACATCATGGTTAAAAACAGCCTCCAACATGGTCGTTTTAGTTACCGTAACACTTGTCTCGTAAAAATAATATAGTTTTTCAGAAAATAATAGTTACGGCAATTTTATGAAAACGTGCATATCTTTGTCGTTTCAAATCCGTTTTCTACGTATAATACGTCCTTAGCTTCGTATCAAAGTATACTAATATATTTTTGATAAGTCGAAATAATTTGTGAAGCTTAGGACTCGTTTTTGACTCGAATAAAGTAAAAATAGATTGCTGAATTTTCTGAAAAATATATATTTCGTCGTCAAACTTGTAAAATCCATAACTTCTTCGTTATAACTCCGTTTTTATCCGTTCAGGCGGCCACGGATTCGTTTTAAAGTATATTTTCTAAATATCAAGGCCAAAAATTCGTGCCTACTGTCGGATTTTCAAGAAAATCAAAACAAGGACAGAACACTTTTTATACTTGTCGAAAATAGTTTTTCTTGTACCAAACCTATTCTAATCCCTTCAAATCAACTCCAAAGCTAGTCTAATCCTACCATACACCTTCTTAGGGTGTCATGGGTTCCTAAACATCATCAAGACCAATATATAACAAGGGGATAATTATAGGATGACTTTGTATATATATATAACTCTAAAAATCATGTAAAATGGTATAAACAACACAAGTCTTGCATATTTTTGCTCAAAAATGATAAGATGAGTATGAAATGAATATGTAAGATGAAAAATAAACATGAGATGCTTACTAGTGATATGATGAGGTGCAAAGAACAAGGTTAAACTTAAACACTCTTGGTTTTTATTTCAAAACCTAATAAAGAGTGTGATCTAGATTGTGATTATGCTTGAACTTGAAAAATTTTGTGATCCCTTTGTGAAGACCTCTATGGCCGGTTATGAAGAGAGAACAAAGAGAGAAAGAAAGTTTTTGATAACTTGTAGAATTTTGAGATGATATGAATGAATAAGTGGTCTTGGAGTACAAACATATACAATCAAATAATTTTACTAACTCCATTAAATGTGTACCCTCCCCCTAGCCGGTTTCTAGGGGATTTTGTTTCCTAATTCTTTTTTATTTATTTATTTTTATATGTATATACTTGTCAAAATGAATGTGTAAGTAAATGTAAATAGTAATAACTTGTAAGGTTTTGGTAGCTTTTTGGTACAAGTAAGTTTTTAATAGATCAAAATAGAGTATAATGATTTTATAAAAATTGTAAATATACATTCCTTGTGAAATTTGAGTGATAAAATAATTATCGTGTAGTTTTTAAGAAAAGCGTCGTAATAATATAAACTTAACGATTTATATACCAAATAAATTTAAAACACTAGGTAAACTCAAAATATAGTTTTTATAACTAAATGTAAGTATAAAAATATATTGGGATCATTTTTGGAAGTATCGGATTAAATTTTCAAAATAATAACTCACGCGATAACGTTTATTTAATATAAAATTTACGCGTTTAATGTGAAATGCAAAATCATGAATGAACCGTTATGAAATGATGAATATGGAGTATGAGGAATGACCGGAAATTGAGAATTGTGACAAAAGCCCTGTACCAATAACATGAAAAACAGATAACATTATCATGATTAGAATCAACCATAATCCTAATAAAAGGATTCCAGATCCTATTACATTCCCAGAAGCCAGTAGCATTTAACCAGCAACCATCCCCCACATCATTGACAAAACTACCCATTATCATTATTATCATTGATTAGCTCCTCCATCATTCTCCTATAATAAGAATTCCTATCAATCTGGAACTCCCATATTTTAGCAGCATCAATAGTGTTGGAACTGACCTTCAACTTCAGACCCAAAAGCTTCATTCTCACATTTTCCACAACAATTTTAAATAAACTGTTCTCATCTCTAAACTCCTTTTTGAAACATCTAAAATTTCTTTCTTGCCACACAAAGTATACACAAGCACCCCATACCAGCCTTTGTATAATACTCCATATAGAATTAGAAACAGGTTTATTGGATATAAAAGACACCACACTAGCCCATTCATTAGACACACCCTCCAATTTAGCCATGGGCTTCAACCTCTCCCACAGACTCTTAGCATAAGTACAAGAGAAAAAGAGATGACTATGTGACTCATTCTCTTGGTTACACAAATAACAGGTCATACTTGGCACATCAATCCATCTAGATATCCTATCAAGAGTCTTTAATCTTCCCTTAATTGCTACCCATAAGATGAAAGCATGTCTTGGTATACTTTGGTTGAACCAGACATGCTTGTACCAAATAACTTTAAGACCTTCAACACAAACAGCATCCCAAATTTCTTTAACAGAAAACTCCTTCACAGCACCCATTTTATCAACCCAAACAGTCCTATCCTCAATTTCAGGTTCTAACTTAGGCACAGGAACATTAGTAACCTCTCCAAATCTGTCCTCCCATTCAATAGGCCAAACCCATTCATTATTATGTATCATATCCACAACTCTACCTTTCAGATTCATATTGGCCTGCTCTAACATTCTATGGCTAATAAGTTTACTCAAAGGACCATGAGAGTGCCATTTATCAAACCATACATTGCACTCCTTACCATTTCCAATTTTAACCTGAACAAAATTCTTAATTTTATCTCTTAAGTCCAGCAATTGTTTCCAAGACCAAGAGTAACCTCTATTTAGCTCAACATCCCACATACTCCTACCCTTCAACCAATAAATGTTCACCCATTTAACCCAAATAGAATCCTTCCTACTAACAATGTTCCAAACATGCTTAGCCATGAGAGTTTCATTCCAAAGCTTCACAGATTTCAACCCCAAACCCCCCTGATCCTTAGGTTTACACACATCTTTCCAAGCTACACTAGCTATTCCTCTAACAGATTCACCCCTTATCCACAAAAACCTCTTAAACAGTTTATCAATTTGACTACATATACTAGCAGGTAACATAAAAAGTGAAGACCAATAAGCTTGTAAAGAATACAAAATAGAAGATATGAGTTGTAACCTGCCAGCATAAGATAGATCTTTGTTCCTCCGGTCACCAATCCTTTTCTTAATAGCTTCAATCAAAGGCTTGCAATCTTTATCAGCCAACCTTTTCGACACCAAAGGAACGCCCAAATATTTAATAGGAAGCCTCCCTTCATTAAACGGCATCACAAATTTAATACTTTCAATCACAGCATCAGACACATTTCCAAAGAAAGCTTCACTCTTAGTCATGCTGGGATGTAGACCAGAACTTAAACAGAACTCATCCAACCCCCTTCTTAGAACAGACGCAGATATTAAGTCCCCATGGCAAAGCATCAACAAATCATCCACAAAACATAAACTAGTAATTTTGAGCTCCTTACAACCCCAATGATATTTAAAGTTTTTCTCAATCTTCACATTCCTTTGTACCATCAGATTTAATACTTCCATCACAAGTGTAAATAGATAAGGGGAAATGGGGTCCCCTTGCCTCAAACCTGCCTTGAAGAAACCATGAGACTCACCATTTATACAAACAGAAAACGAAGCCGTAGTTAAACATGTCATAATCCAATGAATCATAACTGGATGAAACCCAAACTGTTTTAACGTGAACTCTAAGAATTGCCAATTGACCGTATCATAGGCTTTTTGTATATCAATTTTAAAAGCACATCTACTAGATCCCCCCCAAGAGTTCCAATTATAACCCCTCATAAGCTCCTGAGTTAAAAGGATATTATCACTAATTTGTCTCCCGGGTATAAAAGCACTTTGATTCACACCCACAAGCCCATTCAAAACCCCTTTAAGCCTATCAGTTATGACTTTACTAATAGTCTTATAAACCACATTACAACAACTAATAGGCCTGTAGTCTATAACTTTTTTAGGAGTAGCTACTTTTGGTATTAAAGAGATAATGGAAGTATTGAGCTCACCAAGAAGTTTACCGCTAGCAAAGAACTCTTTAACAGCAGCACATGTGTCATCTCCAACCACACTCCAAGCACTTTTAAAAAATTTTGAAGTATAACCATCTGGACCCGAAGCTTTATTATCCTCAATATCAAACAATGCCACCTTTATCTCATCATCCGTAACCGTACTAATCAAGCTAACAGCAACTTCAGGATCAATTTTGTTAGTAAACAAAGAATCCGGATCCTCAATTGGAAAGACCTTATCACAAGAGCCAAAAAAGTTCTCAAAATATTTCACAAATATACCTGCCATATCATTCCCCTGAAATTCAGTCCCATTATCATCAAAAACCGATTCAATTCTGTTTTTAATAATCCTACTGATAACGCTACACGCGTCGTTCGGGGTCAAGGAAACTTCCTTTTCTTCGAGCAAGTTTTATAACACCCTAGGCAGTGAACCTAATCGTTGTAGTGTAGTAATTAGGGTAAGCCACGGGTATTGATATCGTTCTCTAGGGGAATAGGAATGCTAGTAGGGAGTTACTACGCTAAGGTTAAGGTTGAGGAAGATTATTTTTTATCTTTTTATATTTTATGAAAATGGAAAAGTACGAATCTCGGGTATTGGATTTGGGGGGTTGGTATTTCTACCGATTACTCTACTATTATCTAATTATCTAAACTAAGGTTGTGGGAGTCTATGTCTAATTAATGTGTGCTCGTATGATAGTTTAAAGATGTGTTTACTTAGTTTGTATTACTCCTTAATTATCTCCTATTGATGGTTGAGTGTCACGTCTTATTCCTAGTTGCGTTGTGTTTCTAAAGTTGTAGGGTATGCGTTTCTCCCTAACTCTTTGAAATTACCAAAGGGTCTTGTGTACAAATCCACGTAGAGATTATAGACTCCTACTCTAAGGCACTCTTCGGATGTTTTAGCCTACAATCACTCAGGTAATCATACTCTAAGGTTCACAAAGATGAATCAAGCATTAAGTACACAACGAATGACCTATCGCATTACTAGATCATTAGTCAACTAAGATAAGAAACAACCAATCAATATTCAATAATTAAGTTTCATACTTCCTAAGCAAACACACAAATAAATTAGCCGGACATGGAGAACATGCAAGCATACACACAAATAATCAAAGACATAATTGAATTAATGAAGCAAAGACTTATCTTGGTGTAAGATAGGGTTAAAAACCCTAAAATACTGTACAAGACACCTTAGGTTCGGTTTTAGGTTTTTACTCCAAAGACTCTCCACAAAATACTGAAAAATTCGGATTCTATATATAAGATTACAATTGCGACGGCGTCACCTTATGTTTAGTGACGCCGTCATGTCGCCGCCATTAGGGTTTCGTCTTGGCCACGTTAACCTTGCGACGGCGTCACCTTATGTCCGTGACGCCGTCCTCTTCAGCTTCTGACGTCGTCTGGATCGCATCTAGGCCGTCTGAGTAGCGACGGCCTACTCTTTCACAACTAGACGCCGTCTCTTGAAAACACGAGTTTTGCGTTCTGACCCGTCACAATAATTCTCCGACGGCGTCGCAAATAGAACCTGACGCCGTCGCCTTCTACATTCAGCGACTGTGAGTGTCTGATTTCGACTTTGGCCATTTTCTTCATATATTCGCGCCTTTCTGTCCAAATAAGCGTCATTCCAGCATTTTGCCTTCACGAGACCTAAAAAGTGAAAAGGAACGATATTAAGCAATAACGGATACAAAAGTGGTCAAATAAGGACTTAAACGACCCCTCAAAATGGTACCTTTTAAAACCTTATCAAATATCCCTACACTTGTTATTTGCTTGTCCTCAAGCAAATGTGCTTTTAGCCAATTAATTTATAAGTTAGGGGTCATTCAGCATTAATTCAAAACGGTCCACAACACATATAAGCCCCGCAAAAGTCATAACAAGCACGGAAATTACATACTAGCACCTCACATGGGGTGTTTGGATACTTACATCTCTCTCAGGTGTATAAATGAAATATAACAATATAGGAAATGGAAGATAAACACTCATTAACCGGTCCTAGTACATAGATTACCATAGGCTTGAGAATAGATCAAACCTCCATCGCTTTGGCGTAAGCACCTAGGAAAGACTATCAAAGAGGTCTTTAAAGGGTTGTAACGTTAGGCTTACGGTAGGGAAATAAGGGTTTGGTGGGATAGGCTATATAGTGGTGGTAAGTCAAAAATCTTTATGTTAACTGCATATGAAGAATGGCGTTGCTAAGCCAAGACTCGACACTCTAAACTCTAGATAACTGAAATAAACAAACATAAATTAAAAGATAGATGTAGGATGGTAGCCCGTATGTTTTTTTTTTTTTTTTTTTTTTTTTTTTTTTTTTTTTTTTATCACTCTTTTTTTTTTCTTTTCTCTTTTTCTATTATTTTTTCGATTTTTTTTTTTTTTTTTTTTTTCCATACACTTTTACTCTACCATCCTCTACGATAACATCAAAATACTAGGGATTTACAGGGACATCCCTACACTTGTGTTTTTATTATTCTAACACTAATTTGACCCGATTTGAAAAGATCAAAACACTTGGGGTACATTATTACGTAAACAAAGGGAATTTGAATTTAACGTTCCCTTCCCGTCATTTCATAAACTTTAACTTTTCCCATGAATCCCAATCATCCCAAAACTGTATACAAAGGATATGACTCGACTTAGCAACTTATGCAAGCAACTAGATAATTGAACTAAGGGTTTAGGGTGATAACAAACATTTGCACTAAAAGTGAGTGCATAAGGGGTAGGCTAAGGCGATTTGGGTGTATATTTGGGGGTGGGGTGTAAACAATGCTCTTCATTTATATTCTGGAAAAACCGAAATATCACGAGAACCGCGAAAAGGATAGGCTCTGAGGGGTTAACTAGGGGTATCGTGTACTAAAGATGAGTACAACGCAAAGGGTGTGGGGGAATTACTCAACCGATATGGAAGAAGTAATTATATTACAGGTATCAAACAAGGGTTTATCCTAATGCCTCTTATCATTTAGTTATTCCTAACTACACAAGTGTAGCCTCACTTGCGATCTCGGAATGCATCACAAAACAAGTTCTAGAATCTAATATACTACCGGTTCACACTCTAAGCATTAAAGATGAATGCTTTAATTCCTACTAATCTAAAGGCGATCCTCACATTTTGGGTGGAATTTGGGTGGTAAGGGTTTTTGTGCTAGTCATGCAACTTCCTATCCGTGAGACGCTTTTGTTAAGACTAATGGCCCACTCCTATATGTCATAAAAAAATTTAAATTTGGTGCCAAAATTACCCTAACCGACATTTCTCATGGTTTATTACACAATCACAATTGGACAAAGCAAATAGTCAAGGATAAGCATAGTTTCAAAGTTCCCGTTTTATTTTCCCTCCCTACACTTAAACTGAACATTGTCCCCAATGTTCCCCGAAAGTATCAAAGTTATGATAAAAGAAGGTAATTAAAAACGAAAGAAACTAATACTCCCCTGATTAGCTCGGTAGGATCCGTGTGTGAAGTAGTGGTTAAATTCTTTTCAAGAAGAATTTTTTGCGTGAAAAGCTCCTTCCAATCTTATGTAACTTCTTCTTGACAAACTAAACCTGCACACTTGAACAAAACAAACGAAACCTTCGCGTAAAATCGGCGGTAATAATATATATAAGACTCGATTTAAACTAGGATATAATGCTTGTGGAATGAATGTTTACAGAATTTTTAAGAAAATTAAGACCTGGAAAATTCCAAAAATTTATAAGTAGCTCAGAAAACGAGAAAAAGTAATCTGATGTTTTTACTCCTTCCTGACGCCGTCAGGTTATCCTGACAAAAACTGGTCTGCGATTTTCTGGAAAAAATTTCTGGAAAATTTACATTTTTAGAATCTGGAAAAATTTCTGCAAAACATTCATTATGACTCGATACAAGCATTTGACTCGAACAAACAAACATATATATCTTTTAATTAATTGTTATTCTCATGTTTACGTTTCTCTTGAAAACGTGTGTAATCCTCCCTACACTTATCCCTTATGTAAAATACCTTTATATGTAATTAAGACGAAGTTAAAAACAAAATAAAGCATTTTTACAAATTTAAACATGAGGATAAACAATTAATAAAAGATATATGACACTAACAAGCAAACAATTAAGCATGGGTTGCCTCCCACGAAGCGCTTTTCTTTATTTAAGAGTCTTGTAGCTAGACTCGTAGTCATGCTCCTACGTTTCCTCACGCATCCTCAATGAGAATTCTATCATGTTTACAAAATCTTCATCGACTCTATACCTAGGCCCTAAAGTCAAGCAATCCTTATAATAATGCCTCCTTCTTTCCCACATGAATTTATAACCTTTTTCAACATCTTCCTTGCTTTTGTCCTCAAAAGCTTTGATGTTGTCTCGATCATAAATGGACAAGTGGCCATACTCAGTTGTTTTCCAAGGCATCCTATAGGTGATCTCATCGGTTCCTTCCTTGAACCTAACCGTTCCCTCATGCTTGTTATGGCTCATTCTAGATGTTTCAACAAACGGTTTCCCTAGCACTACTTGGGATAAACTATAGTCAATGACGCATCCTACATCTTCTAGAACCACAAAATCAACTAGGTAGGTGAAATTTCCTATAAAGACATGCACGTCCTTGACTCTTCCCACAAAGTTGCAAACTCCTCCCGGATACTTAAGGTCTCTCCTAATATTGAGTCACTCATTCATAATGTCATTGTAGACAGCAGATGACATTATGTTAATGGGGGATTCCGTATCTATGTAAGCGTGGTCGACACTCCTATATCCGATCATACAAGGGATTTTTAGGTTCCAGGGATTTCCTCTCCTAATCTTTGGGCATATCCTAATGATGGGTGATCGTGGATTATTGATTATGTATTGATGGTACGCAACTTCTTCCTTAGTGGGGTAAAGATTGAAGTAAGCACTATTTTCCACATCCACGTTGTTGTTTATCATGCCATTTTCCAAATTACTGCTAATCATTGAGCCAACTATAGCAGCGCTGACTACTTTCTCAACAGCTTCCCTAATTGTACTATCAAATATTTTCTGCAAATCCTGAAGGTCGGTGTTTCTACTCACATATCGGCTTCGACGGTTGTGTTGGTTATTGGGTTGGGTTTTGAGTGACATTGAAATTTTTTTTGTTGGGTTATTAAGTGGTGGTTGGTTATCATTCTCCATGATGAAAAGTGATGGGGTTACGAACAAAGGTTACGAAGAAGGGGGATAGACTAAGAGAAATCTAAAAATGAGAAAAAAGTTTACTTGATAGGAATCAAGCAAAGAAACCTAAACGAGGTGGACTACTAACTAGCTATTCTATTCCCCGGCAGCGGCGCCAAAAACTTGATAACGCTACACGCGTCGTTCGGGGTCAAGGAAACTTCCTTTTCTTCGAGCAAGTTTTATAACACCCTAGGCAGTGAACCTAATCGTTGTAGTGTAGTAATTAGGGTAAGCCACGGGTATTGATATCGTTCTCTAGGGGAATAGGAATGCTAGTAGGGAGTTACTACACTAAGGTTAAGGTTGAGGAAGATTATTTTTTATCTTTTTATATTTTATGAAAATGGAAAGGTACGAATCTCGGGTATTGGATTTGGGGGGTTGGTATTTCTACCGATTACTCTACTATTATCTAATTATCTAAACTAAGGTTGTGGGAGTCTATGTCTAATTAATGTGTGCTCGTATGATAGTTTAAAGATGTGTTTACTTAGTTTGTATTACTCCTTAATTATCTCCTATTGATGGTTGAGTGTCACGTCTTATTCCTAGTTGCGTTGTGTTTCTAAAGTTGTAGGGTATGCGTTTCTCCCTAACTCTTTGAAATTACCAAAGGGTCTTGTCTACAAATCCACGTAGAGATTATAGACTCCTACTCTAAGGCACTCTTCGGATGTTTTAGCCTACAATCACTCAGGTAATCATACTCTAAGGTTCACAAAGATGAATCAAGCATTAAGTACACAACGAATGACCTATCGCATTACTAGATCATTAGTCAACTAAGATAAGAAACAACCAATCAATATTCAATAATTAAGTTTCATACTTCCTAAGCAAACACACAAATAAATTAGCCGGACATGGAGAACATGCAAGCATACACACAAATAATCAAAGACATAATTGAATTAATGAAGCAAAGACTTATCTTGGTGTAAGATAGGGTTAAAAACCCTAAAATACTGTACAAGACACCTTAGGTTCGGTTTTAGGTTTTTACTCCAAAGACTCTCCACAAAATACTGAAAAATTCGGATTCTATATATAAGATTACAATTGCGACGGCGTCACCTTATGTTTAGTGACGTCGTCGTGTCGCCGCCATTAGGGTTTCGTCTTGGCCACGTTAACCTTGCGACGGTGTCACCTTATGTCCGTGACGCCGTCCTCTTCAGCTTCTGACGTCGTCTGGATCGCATCTAGGCCGTCTGAGTAGCGACGGCCTACTCTTTCACAACTAGACGCCGTCTCTTGAAAACACGAGTTTTGCGTTCTGACCCGTCACAATAATTCTCCGACGGCGTCGTAAATAGAACCTGACGCCATCGCCTTCTACATTCAGCGACTGTGAGTGTCTGATTTCGACTTTGGCCATTTTCTTCATATATTCGCGCCTTTCTGTCCAAATAACCGTCATTCCAGCATTTTGCCTTCACGAGACCTAAAAAGTGAAAAGGAACGATATTAAGCAATAACGGATACAAAAGTGGTCAAATAAGGACTTAAACGACCCCTCAAAATGGTACCTTTTAAAACCTTATCACCTACCCTTAACCATATTATGGAAGTACGCAGTATTATAGTCCCCCTCCTTAATCCAATCAATCTTAGCCTTTTGTTTCATGAGCATTTCCTCATCTAAAACAGCCTGTTTATAAGCAAAAGCATAAACCGCCTCCTCCTCTCTTAAACTAACATTAGACGGATCATTACTTAATGCCTCTTGCACACTAGCCAGTTCTTCCTTCAGCTTCCTAACCTTATCACATACATCTCCATTTTGTTTGTTCAAATTTCTCAAATGTATTTTAAGAAACTTGAGTCTTTTAGCAAGCACAAACATATCATACCCCTTAACAGGAACCTTCCAATTCTCTCTAACAGTCTTCATAAAACCCTCCTTATTAGTTAGATAATTCATAAACCTAAACGCCTTCTTATTCTTACCCTTCACCTCCGGAAAAACCAAAACAGCAGGGGAGTGATCAGAACTTACAAATGCCATGAAATTAGCAAAACATTCTGGATACTCACTCAAAAACCGCGTATTACCCATAATCCTATCTAATTTCTTAAGAATACTATCATTTGGATTTCTTCTTTTCTGAATCCAAGTGAACAACAAACCAGTTATCTTAACATCCTCAAGACTTAACCCATCCACACAGTCTCTAAAATCTTGGAATCCAAAAGTTTTAACTCCTATTCCACTAGAATGTTCATTAAATTTCAATATAATGTTAAAGTCACCAAGCAAAACCCAAGGGCAACTACCAGTAATACTACCATGCTCCCTCAAGTTCTTCCACAACATTCTTCTATCTTTAACATTGGTTTCACCATAAATAAAAGAAACATACATCTCTTTGTTATCATTAGTTCTTTTAACAAGGAAGTGCATGACCTGATCAGATTGCGATAGCAATTGAGCAGAGAAGATGTTTTGATCCCACCCCACGGCTATTCTACACCCCTTTTTACTATCCACAGAATTAGACACCCAACTCCAACTCCCAAAGATATCATTACAAACCCTGTCAACATTTTTCTTCCTTAACTGAGACTCAATCATAAAAAACATACTAATATCATTACTCCTAATAAATTTCTTTACCTCATTTTTCCTAAGTGTATTACCTATACCTTGGACATTCCATGAAGCAATTTTAATCACCATTTAAACAAGGGTTGAAGTAGATGCAAAATTACCTTGCACCTGAGAAGAGACACCCTCCATCACCTTTGAAATACTATTCTTCGTCATGAACCTTGCAGTACCATGGGTCTCCTCTGCAACTTCACCTTTAACACCCTCCATAATATCATCATAAAACTGTTCCTGCATCATCTTGTCCACTTTGTAACCCATAATGGACTCATAATGTTGAACCATGTCATCTGTCCAGTTCACCTTGATTGCATCAGTCAGCTCTTGATCATTCAGACAAAACAACTCTACTTCTGCTATCTGTTTCTCAGTAACCCACTGTGCAATTTTTAACAACTCATCTCTATAAATATCATCATATACCTTTACAAACGCTTGATTCTTAGTAAGATCATTACCCTTCATCAATTCCATACTCTTCTTTTCAGCCTCCTCCTTAGCTACCATTGCCACATTCCTATTCACATATACTATATCTTTTTGCAATTTAGAAATTCTCCCCTTTAGCTCATTAACCTTACTCTCCTTAACCTTTGCCACCTTCAATTCCTCCCAATACACAACCAAATCATCAGACCATTTATTCCTATCCTCCTCAGACATATTCATACCTAGCATACATGCCATATCAATCTTCTTCTTCATATCCTCCCACTCCTGACTCTCTTTTTCTATTTTCTCATTACCCAAGACATCAAACTTATTACTTGTTTTGATGACCTCTTTTTCCACCTTCTTATTCTTCTTATCACCAATTACACCAACATTCTTTTTCTGTACCTCATTATCACCCCCATTCATTTTGTTTCTCATAACACTATCATCTAATTTCTTCTCAACAGTGGCTACAACAGGAACACTTCTATTATTTATGCTATTATTATAACCACCTCTACCATTCATTCCACCCCTACCCTGCATACCTCCTCTACCTCTACCATTATAACCACCCCTCACACCATATCCATTCCCATTACCCTGACCACCATAAGACCTGCTAGTACTAGCTGCATACTTATCATTCTTCCTCACCTCTTGCCATGTTTCCTTCTCCTTATTCTTCTCACCATTAATAGCAACTTTAGGAGCTTTAACTACCTCTTCCTTGGCCAATTCTTCTTCAGTCCATACTCTAACCTTACATACTCTATAATCATGCCCAAACACCTTACAATGAGTGCACAACGGTGGCTTCCAATCATATCCAACCCTCAAACTCATAGACTTACCTAGCTTGTTATAACAGATCTCAACAGAATCAACCAACTCTCTAGATGCATCAACTTCTACAAGCACCCTAGCAAAACTAGCCCTACCATAAGCCCTTGAGCACATTGATGTAGTTATCCTATCCATAATGATTGGGTTACCTACACTGCTTGCAATTCTACTTATACCCTCAGTGTTCCAAGCTTCTAACGGAACATTATAAATTTTGACCCAAATAGGAACTTTAGACGGTTCAGGCTTCTCCATACACAAACCAGCTTCCCACTTTTGAACAAAGAAAGGCTTCCCATCCACAAGCCAAGGACCATTTTCCAACACATAATTAAGCCCTTCATCAGATTTAAACTTAATGAAATAAAGACCACACTCATTGACTATGATTTCATCAACAATATGTGCTCTCCACATCCTCCTAAGATGACCTGATATCTCTCTGTAACTCATCTGCACACCTACAAAATATCCTACCAAAGTCATGCCCCAATTCTTACTTCCTTCCTCAATCACAGGGTCCATATCCACCACTTTCCTACCAAATTCATTAACTTTAATAGGAAACTCAGATAGCTTATTACCAAGCCCTCCAATATTCCCTTGAAAAGCATTAATAAATGACACAGGCTTCTTCCCATTACTCCTATCAAGCATTTCGATATCATTATCATTCCTATTTCCCCCTTTACCATCACTACCCTTACCAACAACTTCATTCAAGCTAGGCCACTTAGTACCCCCACTATTACCACTCCCATTAGACTCATTCACATTACTCCTAGAACTACCACTTTCATTCACATTACCCTTCAAACTATTATTAGCATTTTCAGAAGCAAAATTACTAGCATTCAAATTAGGTTTAGCACTAGCATTTTCAAAATTCTTAACCAAACTATCAACCATACCATTACCTTTGTTGTTATCCACACCAACTTGAGCCTTCCCCTGCTCCCCACCTTCACCATTGATAACCCCTTCATCTCCTTTCACCTGCTTTCCACTGACCTTCTCACTACCCACATTCACCTCATCCTGTACCTCAACTTCCTCATCACACTCATCAGTTTCTTCCCCTTCAAACTCAACATCCTCCATATCCTTCATAGACTCTCTAAGCTTAGTGTTACCTTTCTTTGACCCCTTCTTAAACACACCTCCAATAGACTTAGCAACATTAATCCCATGTTTCACAGACAACTTAGCATCATTACTTGAGCTTCTAGTAGCTCTTTTAGGTCTAATCACTTCAT
Organism: Chrysanthemum seticuspe; assembly: GCA_019973895.1. Lineage (NCBI taxonomy): Eukaryota > Viridiplantae > Streptophyta > Magnoliopsida > Asterales > Asteraceae > Chrysanthemum > Chrysanthemum seticuspe. The sequence goes on from BPTQ01000002.1 coordinate 277,703,639, forward strand.
CTGATGGCCTAGGCGGCATCAGGTTAAGGTTTATTGCAATAGGTTCTTTCATGATTGGATTAGAGTGGAAATGAACACGAAAAGATGTGGTAAATCTACATAATCAAATGTTTGATTATCAAAAATAGATATATGGGAGGATACGATGAACAGTTGGTTTATGTTAATTTGTAACGGTCAAATGAAATAGTCTTACATAACCTCATAGATGTAAGACTTATCTTATTTTGTTTTTAATTAATGTATTTGCATTCTTCTCACTTGGGGAAAGAGGCATTAATGGTAGGCTTCTAGTATTCATTTATTAAAATGATGTAATCCTCCCTACCCACTTAATAATATAACGCATTTCCCTCAAATCTCTTGTTTTGTTCAATACAACAAAGATTTGCCCACTAAGTCGCTTTATAAGTTTCAATGTCGAAGGGATGTACAAAGACTAACAACATGTCTTGCTGATATGCATAACATCCATCTCAACTTCACATTAACTTTCCTATATGGCCTTAAGGTATTTTAAGCCTTTCGCTGCCCAAAGGATTAAGACGGAGTGGGTCGTGACCCTCTGTCAGCAGTCAAATTATACGATTGCTAATATTCTTGGTGAAGTAACTACACACAATGAGGCCATGCATCTACCATACGCCTTAGGTTGTAAAATTTTTACGTGCAAATGAAACGTAAAGAGAAGAATCAAAGATAACAAAATACAGGCCCTAGCGGCCATCATGTAGACATTCATTTACGACTAGTATAACTAGTCCAACAGGCCGCAGCCTAGATAACAGAAAGTAAATTGTCCAAGGACTACTACTTTATTTCAATAAAGCTCATAAGCTTCATGCACATATATACGACCTTCGAGGTCTATATCACTTAACGATTAATCCTTGTTCGATTTATCACAAGGAAGTATTTCTTTTAAGTCAAAAACATTACATTCAAAGTGTACGCATCACTTCGAGCGAGGGGCTTGATGATATACCCTCCATTCAATTTGAAGGTCAACCCTTCATACTCACTTCGGAGCTACACTCCGAAATACTTGGCAAACCTCCAAAAATCTTCTTTGGCGTAAAACCATTCATCTATGATATGGTTACCAGTTGGGAATCTACCAATCAAAGGCCTAAGCCCTTCGAGGTATGCTCTTCGAAGATATTAATGCAGAGGTTTCATAAGACCAAATCAAACCCACGTTCACAACCCTATCAAGGCTTTTCCGGCAAGATAGGGATCGTGGGACATTAACCAAGCGGTTACCTAAAATCATGGGACATCCCCATCGTCCTCACATCAGGTGCAGGAGCCTACTAGATCCTAACATGTGCAATAATATGCCATTATGGCATGCATTACAAAACAAACCCAAGTTTGTACGCAAACCTTGGTTCCTTTCGACAACGCAACGTATGAACAAAGGGTTTCTGGACTATTTAAGTCTAATCCCATTCCTCCTACAAAGTCATAACATTAGACTGGGGGCTTAATGAGGTATCCACCATGATAAAGTCAAATGTGGACTATTAAAAACAAGTATAGCTACTTTTATATTTGATTTGACAAAAGCAATGATAAGTCTAAAGCCATGCACTCTTCGCATGCATAACATTAGACTAGGGGGCTTGATGACGTACCCTCCGCTCTGCTAACGAGCGTTACCGTCACTCTGGTACTTAGCTTACCATTTTTACAGAGGGTATGATGTACCCTCCTAAAGGACGAAGCCTACGCCTTTGTCCTACACATAGTGTTGGCGTAAAGTCATTCACAATGGCTACCGTCAAGGCCTCCATCACAGTTCGGAGCCTGGCCTCTGTCACTGTTCGGAGCCTGGTCTCTGGCCTCCGTCACTGTTCGGAGCCTGGCCTCTGTTACTATTCGGAGCCTGGCCTCCGTCACTGTTTAGAGCCTGGCCTCCGTCACTGTTCGGAGCCTGGCCTCCATCACTATTCGGAGCCCCCTCCGACAAGGGTCGAAGCCTAAAGGTCATAGCCTCTCTACCTATGAACGTGGGTATGATCGAGTTGGTCAAACAGAACTGGTCAAATAAGATCTGGTCAAACAGAACTGGTCAACAACCATGATCTTAGCCATGACCCTCTGTAACTGCCATGACCTCTCCAACTTCCTCCACACACCCTCTGTAACTGCTCCATCAGCTTATTATACCTATAAATAAGGAAGTCATCACAGAGGTATGTAACCTAACTTAACCCAGGAGATCTCATCTTCTCCACCTCAATACTTTCATGACATAATCACCATGACTGATTCTCACACCGGACGCGGTTCACGGGGTTTTTCCCCTGCGCTCCGTCTAACGTAGTGTCTTCTATTTCTTATTTTCAGGTTATCTTGCACTCGGCATCACCACTATCACCCCTAACTCCGTTAATCACCATTGACGGCCTGGTATGTGCATATTATTGTACAATCAGATGCAGTAGGTGGTTTTTATGCATCGCCAAAGGATCAAGTGGTTTTCGATGAAAAGGTACATACATGCACGTGTTTTATAAACCTACATATATCATTCTTCGTATTTAATTCAGTGTTTGATACACACGGATTTTGTTTCCTACAGGTAAGACCACCAAGTACCATAAAACTGATTGGTGAGAACAAAACTGTACCTAAATTACCAACGAAGCGCTACGTCTCTAGTGATGCCTTGCAAAAGGAAGCTAAAAAGATCAAGAGTCAGAAGTCATTAAATTATTGAGAATTTTATTTTGTACGACATTACAACTTTATATACATTCCAATTTTATTGTATTTGAATATATTTTGTATATATATATATATATATATATATTGAATTTGTTTTGATATATATATTGATTTCTTTTATGTGACTAAAAGATGCATATAGTCACAATTATTAACACTTTTTTATCACAGTTTGCTTAATTCGATGTGTGAATAAATGTTAGAAAATGCCACATAAACATAAAATTAATATGGCCATTGGATGGTCATTAGTCACATAAAACACACATTTCTTCACTTTAAACACCATATGTTCACACTTATTAACACTTTTGGCCACTTTATGATTAATTGTATGTGACTAAATATCCAAAAGAAACATGCTTTATGTGACTTAATGTTAGAAAAGGCCACACAAACATAAAATTAATATGGCCATTGGATGATCAATAGTCACACAAAACACACATTTCTTCGCTTTAAACATCATATGATCACACTTATTAACATTTTTAGCCACTTTATGATTAATTGTATGTGACTAAATACCCAAATGAAACATGCTTTGTGTGATTAAATGTTACAAAAGGCCACACAAACATAAAATTCATGTGGCCATTGGATGATCAATAGTCACATAAAATACCCATTTCTTCACTTTAACACCATATGGTCACACTTATTAACACTTTTATCCACTTTATGATTAATTGTATGTGACTAAATACCCAAAACAAACATGCTTTGTATGACTAAATGTTAGAAAAGGCCACACAAACATAAAATTCAAGTGGCCATGGGATGAACAATAGTCACACAAAATACACATTTTTTCACTTTAAACACCATATGGTCACACTTATTAACAATTTTGGCCACTTTATGGTTAATTGTATGTGATTAAATATGAAAAAAAAAATGCTTTGTGTGACTATACAGTGTTTATGGTCACTAATACAGATTAAATCAACAAAATTTGTACCTAATTAGTCACACATGTTAAGGTTTTGGTTACTATTTTGTAATAGATACTAAAAAAAAGTCAAACATGTGACCGTAGGGTAGCTATGGTCGCGCGACCTTTAGTCACACACGCTCAAAAAATCATGTGTGACTATATGTGTATCGTCACACATATTGGGTGTAGCCAAATCCACTTTCTGGGGGTTGACTGTCATAGCATCACAATCACAGTTATATTGAACGACCTAAAGTGTCGTTTGGAAAATACATTATTTGATTTAATAAAATAATCAGAGTTTACAAAGATAGGTCCCAAATGAAAGTTACTATGTTCGGAAATAATTTTGGTACAAGTCAAACGATGTTTTAAATATGTATAAATCCATGTGAGACGCGTCGTCACCGCGACTCTATGATATGTCCACATGCATGCCATGAGGTGAATGCCTTAGTTACCTGAAAATACATTGCTAAAAGTGTCAACACAAATGTTGAGTGAGTTCATAGAGTTCATGTAAAACGTTTTATACGACTACCACAAGTATAGGCCATGTATGACAAATATATCACATAAAATGTTACAATTGCTTAAGCACATGACACCGAAGCTTGACTGATCATGATGTTCGCCCCAACAGAGTGTTTTGCCAAACAACTCAAATAATGATAATGAAATGAAATGCATCCGTCCGGTTGGAATCCGCCAACCCGGATGAAGGTGTCACCCTCGATAGATCTATCCACTCACCCACGCTTCTATGAAATTAACGGTTCATGATTATGAAATGGGGACATTTAACTGGCAATGAGGTAACTTAAGCAATATAATGAATTTGATATACTTGATATCGTAATAAAAATAATGTGCAATGTATTCTCCCCCGTAGGTTTGAAATAAGTATAAACTTGAATAAATCGGGGCAATGAAAACTCACCTGTTGCAATGATAATGATGATATAATGGCAATGCTAAAATGAGGCGCAACCTCTAACCGTGACCTATTATGAATGATATGTTCTATGATAAGTTATGATGTAATGTTATGCATGCAATTCAGATGATATCTATACCACTTATGAATTTTTGAAAATAATACTTTTCGTCGAAAAATAATCTCTTAACGTCTTGACCATTTTTTAAATTACTTTACATGTATTTACGTTGAAATGAAATCCTATGATAATCATTTAGTGATTTATTATGAAATTATAACTTTTCGTCGTAAAATAATGTCGTTGAAAATTTCATGAAAGTGACTAAAACGGCCTCGAAAAGCTAGTCGTAAAATGGTATACGTCGAGTGTTAGGAAATGAACTCAACGGTTTTGAGAAGCTTGTATCATTATCTCAAAGTTTTAGCATTTAAGTTTTCATCCTAGAGGTCTCGATCATAGAGAAAAATATAGGTTAAGTATGGTACTTTTGTCCAAAATATCATTTAAGGGTGGTTTTCGGCAAAGTTTATGTGATCGTATTTTATTCGTTACAACTCCGTTTGACAAATGGCTGGACGTTTTGGAAAATAGGCTAGGTGGACTTACTTTTACTAGAAGACATCGTTTTCTCAAAAGTATTCTATCGATATGAAAAATGGCTCCAAACATGATCATTTGCGATAACCACTTTGGTCTAGTAGAAAATATATAAGTGTTAATACTTGTGGAAATAAGTACGATAGTCATAATTTATCCCAATTACAATTACACATTCAAAAATATTAATCCGGTTCGTTAAGCCACAACAAGCTATCCATAGGATTAGCCTCGTGTGTTAAAACAACACCGATCCAAACGCTCCTTTATGGACTCTAAAATGGGTAATTTAAGTAAGCAATCCAAACACTCCATTATTTTTTAATAAGCCCTTGTGCTTATAAAATATCGTTTTTATAAGGTTTCTAACATTCCCTAATAATTTATAGGTGATACAATTGTTGGTTTTATGGATATAAATTAGTAGACGTGAGTTAGGATCGAACTCGAGACTATGGGATTGCACACTTTACGTATTAGAATTTAAAGTTAAATAATTAAATATAAATGTTGTATTTATATATTTATTAAACGAAATAACTAACGGACGTTAAGTAATTAATGTAATGGACTAACGGGCGTTAAAGGTATTCGGAAAAGGACTTAATTGCAAAAGTTGGGAAGGTTCCGGAATCCCTATGGGATATCCAAACCGATCGGCCAAGGATCAAAACAAGGAAAGAAAACCAACTTGTTCACCAAGTTTGCTTGGGTATATAAACAAGGCTAGGGGTTTTATTTTTCTATCTCTTGTGCTCATAAGCTAAACCCTAAATTGTTTGTGTGTGTTTTTCTTTGTTCTAAAAACCGGTCGACACCCTTCAAAAGGGATCGATTGATTACTTTTCCAAACAACAAGTTATTTGGTTTGATAAAACTAGCATTACTTTAATTCGGTTTAGTACGTGTGTACAAGAACATAGTAATAACATACTTTTGTTATTATCTTGGATTGAATTACAAAACGGTAAGGGGTAATTTACATAATCCTATAAACCCTAATTAGGGTTCATCCCAATTGCTAGTTTGTGGATTTGATTCTTGTTCGGCTAGAATCAAGAAAAGGTACGCATATTCTTTTATGTTAATTAATTGTTCCTTAATAAATCCTATATGCTTCCGCATGATTACTTTGATGTTTTGTGATTATTTATTTGATTGTCATGTTATATAATTCCAACAGTGGCATCACGAGTCATTGGTTTTAATGAGTAATTAATTACATAAATGCGTAATAAAACAAATACTTGTATGTTGTTTGATATGTTAATCTAGGGTTTATGTTTAATTTATGTTTTGGTCGATTTTTTTTGTAAATTGGGGCGTACCCTATTTTTTTTATGTCGACATACACATAAAATTTTTTAGGGTTTTGAAAATTGTTTGCTAACCTTATTAAAACCTAGAATTAATATATATTGGTTACGTGATTAATTCATGAATAATTTGTTATGTGTCATGGAATTTTTAATATGCGATCTTGTGACTTATTTGTATAATTGTTATGATATCCATGATTATACATGCATGTTAGTCATGGATAAGTTACTTTGATATAATTGTTTAATTGTTGAGACATATTTAATTACGATAAATCTCGAATTGGGGAAGACTCCAATTACATATATTAATGAATCTATTATGTGCAATTTGGTATATTATTAATTATGGGTTTACGCAATCGATTCTTCGATGTATGTGGCTCACTCTCAATTGAGAGAGTGAAAACCCTAATTAACATATACATTAATTTAACCTAGACATTGATTATTAATAGGGTTTTATCGAATAAGTTGCATGTGGCTACTTGTTTACACGTATAAATTGTTTATTATGTGCGCATTGTTTTTTAGTAGTTTATTTTTTATTTATTACTTGTTTGTTTATTATGTTAGACAGTTTTAAGCAAAGGGTAATTTTGAATAGAAAAATAATATGGACTAAACAATGGCGAAATTTGATTTGTTTGGAAGAGTTAAGTTTTCAATAGTTTAATTGATTGGTGACTTTGGTACAATGACTGAACGGCTCACCCATTTGAATGAACTATAAAGTGGTTATTTAAGAAGTGCGCACAGTCACACTGAATGAATGTCTAAGGTTATGCTTTTACGCTTACCTGGTCCTCTGCCCCCTGTAAGTTCGAATGGAGCTACTTAGTAAGCCATAAAATGTGCAAACTCATCTTAAGGGCGAATTAGTTTTAATTCCATGCGCCACTTCGGTGGTAATTATCCGAAACACTAAGTGTTTACACTTATGCAAAAGTACGGTATAATGGATGATAATTAATACTAAATTCCTTGATTGGTGAACCCAATACCTCAATCAAAACTTTGATAATTTGATCTTTATGAATTGGTAATAAAAAGTTTTTTATTAAATTTATGCTACAAGATGAATGCATGACATCTTTGTACATATTTGATTTGACCACATAAAATCAAAAATAGTACCCTTTTAAATTAAGTTATATGCCATCTAATTAAAAGGAACACTTGAAGTTGCAATTTATGTCATGAGAGTACTTGGCTAGATTGTGATGGAGAGGCAAATCTCTATGTAAAGTCAGACCTTACATGGACATATTTGCAGTTCTTCAAGTTACACTTAAGTTGAGTAGGAAGTGAGACTTGGACTTAATGGCATAAGATGGGATGAAACATGTTTATATTTGCAATAGCGTTGGAAAATATAAATCCCATAATGATCTATGAGTTGGAAATTGTTTGCCAATTAATGTTCAACAGATTACCTTATTATATGCGTTCGTTGCTAGCAGATCAACTGATGTAATGAACCTTTGATAATTTGGATCCTAGTTTTCGAGAAAATTCTACGGTTATATGAATATTACCTTGGGTATTTTATTTTCTTGAAAAGTTTAATTATCGAAAATACTAAAATTGAATTTTGCTAATTCTTTAAATGTATTAATGCAACATTAAACCGTAAACGTAGGTTATTCCTGTATTGGTAAAATTGATCTACACCTGTAAGGGTTTTAGTAGAGTCAACATTACTAAAAGAATAATCCTATTCCTCTTTTCACGCGAAAGAGTAAGATTCAACCCTATCCCTTTTCATGAATGAAGAAAGGTATGATAGGACAATTAGAATTGTCTAAATTCTAAATACATAACTCGTAAGCAAATTTTAATAGTTAAGAAAATTGCATATTTCTGAGTTATTAAATTAGAAGCTAGACTAATTACTGTATAATTGGTAAAAGACAAACTAGCATATTTTATCTAGTTATTGTGCTTTGACCATTTAAATGTACTACTTACAATTGTTGGAATAGTAGAACTATTAAGAAAGAAATTGCATGCCCAATTTTTCAAGTTAATAGCATTGATGGATAAATTCATCATCTACATAGTAGAATACATTCTTTTAAGTACATTTGTAATTGTTATGTATGGACTTTCTCAAAGGTGTAGGAAGTAAATAATACACTATTTTCTTTCACTGGTTAATGAAACACTTACAATGTTGTCAAATCCAGTGGGAGTGTTGTGTTCTTATTACTGAATAAGGAATTAATGTAATGATCTCTTATTCAGTGGGAGTTACAAGCTTTGTCATCTTGGTAGTAACCCAGATTATCTCTAGAATGTCTTAAGATAATTACTTTCCACTTGTAGACACTTATGTTTTCAAGGATAGTCATGTACGTTTCCTTATTAGACAATGAAGTGGTTCTACATCTACTAGTTATGCTAATATCAATGACACAATCATATTAGTCACATAAACAAACATATGTCGTGTTGTTTATCTGCTACATGATGTTGTTCAATGCACAAGTGGGAGAAATCTATATTGTGTGCAAGGGACAACATATAGGTATATGATTTAAAGGATTCTCTTGACTGCAAGGTAAGAGACTAACATTCTAATATAACTTGTACATATCTAATTTAAGAAACACTTGGTGTTGCAATTTACGTCATGTCAGAACTTGGCGAGATTGCAGCAACAAAGTAAATCTCTATGTGAAGTCAGACCTTGCATGGACATATTTACAGTTTCTAAATTAGACAAGTATTTAGAACATGTGTCAAAATGATAGATATAAGACTACTTCAAATTAAATAATTTATGTATTATTAGAATGACATAAATAAATGAAGTAATCTAATACTACTTCAAATTTGTTTATTTATGTATTTTGGAATGACATAAGTGAAAAATAATGTAGTCCTACATTATTGTGAAGTAAATAAATTAACTTGAAATTACTATTGAAACCAAGAGTTGTGTTCATAATTACTTTAGTTAAACATGTTTATGATTCATTGTAAAGACATAAACATAAAGTCTTTTAAGACTTATAATAAAGTAAGACGTTAACTTGTTATGTTTTTTAATTAAGACATATACAAGAAGTCATTGAGTTGATCAATGATTTATAACGTATAATGGGATTATAACAGTTTATATTTCTTGTTGAGACATGGATATGAAGTAACTTGGTTAAAAGGTACTTGTGTTATAAAGCATGTAATTGGCTTGGAAGTCTATTATACCATTAAGTTGACTTAGTTGGTAAATAGGTAAGCCAAAAGGAATATGTTTATCTTATATATTGTTAGATTGTCTTACAATATTAAATTCTAATGAATACCACAAGTTGATGGTATGTTCAGTTAGGAGAATCAAACTCTATTTGATTTGTTTGATTCATGATAACCATAACTTCTTTCTTAAAAAGTAACAAGGTTAGAAAATTGAGTATGAATTGAATATACTCAATATGACTCCAACCTAGAAGATTGATAAAACACCATTTTATTATGGAATGTGATGAATCACATTAAGTTTTAAAATTGAAGATTCTGAATTTGTTAAACTACTTATGAATAGGCTGTTAACAAACTTAAGTCAGGAATTATCAATGTGTATTTGTAATGTCCCAAAAAGAGAACAATGTAGTTTTGCTCTAAATTGCTAAAGTATATATAGATAGTCTATATATTACAAAAGGCAAGTGGGAGTTTTTTTTATCTTGAAAGATAAAATTACAACATACATAATCTTCTAAAACACACTAGTAAATATCATGATGAGGTTAGACATGTAAATGATAGACCTCATGATGATGGAATTTTCATTCATAGATCTGCAAAGATATCTCAGATATTTGACTTATATGCTGAGAAATATGAGTTACAGGATTATAGTAAACCTGATAATCATTATGATAGATTACCAAATATTGAATTGGGTAAATAACTCATACTATGAATGTTAAAGATGCTGTCCATAAAGATAATCAATTTTGGAAATTTGGTTTATCTTAATAGTTAGACTAGAGAATGGAAATGAGTTACTTCAAAGAGATGAAAAACCCTAGTGGTTTGAGTTTCTATGTAGAAATCATATGGACAATATTGTACACATATTTAATACATGTTTCATGACAAGATTATTGATCACACTTAAGCAATTAATTATGATTGAATATTCTTTTCTAGACACATTAAATATATAAAGATGATAATTGTCATACTTGTTTTCATTAATATGAAATATGACAATAGAATATCAAAATTCTTTCTTGAGAAATTACTTGAGCAAGGACGGTAAGTAATTGAAAGTTTTTTTGAATTCATATAATCTTTGAAAGTGTACGAAGTGCAAATAATTCATGAATGGATAAATGCATGCATCTATGAAATTATTCTTATGTTTAATTATTAAATCCCATTTTCGATTCATAATTAAAATAAGATAAATTTTAAGTATTCCTGAAAGCTAGTGGGAGTATTATGTTAAGTTTCTTAAATCTTATATGTTGTATAACATATAGTAAGTAACATTCCTTGTAAGCTAAATGTTAAGTCTTAGATTGGAATGAAACTTCACTTGTAAGATTTAAGAATTAAAACATACAACCTTGGAATATATGTTTATTATTAATAAACATGTGCAGTAAAATAAATGATTCTAATAAAACATGATATATCATTTGGGAAATTGATAAATATCTTTTGACAAGATAGAACATGAATGAAATCTAAGTTTGACATGAAGATTCATCATGTACATCATGTAGTGCATTTAAATTGTTGTATCATTCTTGAATGATAGATGATTTGACAACATTGATATCTAATTAAAAGTTATTAGATAACTTGTGTAATGAATATTCTAATAGAATTGCATCCTCAGCCTGGAATTGCTCCTAGATTCTATGGATGAACAATATGTCAAATGTTGTGCAAATTGTCATCAGCTTTAAACTTGAAAGTTAGGAAAGCATCAAACATTACACAATAAGATATTAAAGTTTACGGAGTTTTAATAAGCATATTGTTGTTTGTATACAATGATGCTGGTTTAATTGAGATGACACTCAATACTAGTCATGGTAGGATTTCATCCTTGTTAATGGCCATGTGAACTAGTTGTGCTACTAAGAGCACAGTTGCATTATATATTAAAAGAATAAGAATACTTTAAACTTTAAAATGTTTGAAAGTTTAAATTGTCATAAATTGGTGATAGAGGATGTCACACACTTTATGAATTATTATGTGGATTGGTGAATGCACACATACAAGGACTTCACTAATTGAATTCTTGAAATAAGTATTCTCAAAATTATGATAGATCAAGTTGGTTGATTTATGCCTTGTCAACAAGTATGATTGTCATTACTTGAGGCATAATTCATCAACAGGAATTTTCATGCATTGATCTATTTGGTGTTTTGATAAGGGATGTTAAACAATTGTTATAATAAATCAAATACTTGGTATGTTTGATTTTATAATATATTGTATCCTATATTTGCATGTTTAATCCGTGAATAAATTTATTTATTCTAAATCGTCCGTTGTCAATTAATGATATGGGAGTATCATTAAACTAAGACAAATCTGAGTGATTTGGTAGAATATACTTGAAAGTATATTGATGAGAATGCATACCAATTTCAGATGATATTCAATGAATTGAATATAGGACTTATCCCAACTACATAATTTACTTTATGGATATTGTTGTTAAGTAAATTATGAATAGTTATCCTCAGACTTGAGATACCAGATAAGTGTCATGAATGTAGTGCACTTCTGTGGAACAACTTAACGCTATACGTAACTGGTAGTCATAAGGGTTGTTTCCTGAAGTGTTGCAAAGTTCGTGGGTTATTCTCGTAGTCAAGATAGAATTTGTTCCTTAAAATTTATTTGGAGTTTAATATTGTTGGGCCCCTCGTAGGGTTGACAAGATGTTTGCGTGGCCACGCCCAAAGATCTCCCCTGAATATGTTCAGAAGATTTGGTAATCTTGTTCAATCACTTATAACGAGAAACAGAATAGTTGGATAAAGAATGACTTAATTCCATATCTTTATTTAACATGGTATTAGAAACAAAAGGATAATAATAATGAGAAATCATTAAAAGGTTTTCCAGGAGCCTTGCTCGAGTTGTACTAGAGGCATCGAAGTGTTGCTAGACGCTAACCGAATGTGATCACTCTATTAAGATATATCCAAGTGGGAGCTGTTGGTTTTATGGATATAAATTAGTAGACGTGAGTGAGGATCGAACTCAAGACTATGGGATTGCACACTTTACGTATGAGAATTTAAAGTTAAATAATTAAATATAAATGTTGTATTTATTTATTTATTAAACGAAATAACTAACGGACGTTAAGTAATTAATGTAATGGACTAACGGGCGTTAAAGGTATTTGGAAAAGGACTTAATTGCAAAAGTTGGGAAGGTTCCGGAATCCCTATGGGATATCCAAACCGATCGGCCAAGGATCAAAACAAGGAAAGAAAACCAACTTGTTCACCAAGTTTGCTTGGGTATATAAACAAAGCTAGGGGTTTTATTTTTCTATCTCTTGTGCTCATAAGCTAAACCCTAAATTGTTTGTGTGTGTTTTTCTTTGTTCTAAAAACCGGTCGACACCCTTCAAAAGGGATCGATTGATTACTTTTCCAAACAACAAGTTATTTGGTTTGATAAAACTAGCATTACTTTAATTCGGTTTAGTACGTGTGTACAAGAACATAGTAATAACATACTTTTGTTATTATCTTGCATTGAATTACAAAACGGTAAGGGTAATTCACATAATCCTATAAACCCTAATTAGGGTTCATCCCAATTGCAAGTTTGAGGTGTCAATCACTTATTCACTGGTAAAAATCAGGAAAGTCCAACTCACTAGCCCATAAATCATTCATGAAACAACAAAGAAATTGTACAAATCAAGAATCAGTTACAAGTAACAACATATAGCTAGATAAGCTACGTCGAGGTACGACGCAAAATATTGGAAGTATGTTCCATAAGTCGCAAACCATTAGAATATCAAGTTGGCAATAGATTTATGTTCAAAGTCCCGTCTTGGAAAGGCATGGTACGATTCAGAAAAACATTGGACGACCCAATGCGACTCAAATATACTCACCTTTTCACAAGTAACACCGTATAACCTAACATGGACTGAATTCATGGACTGAATTCCTTTTTGGATGGGCGAATGTGACAACTCGTAATTTCAAGTCATTTTGCAAACTTTGAAAAATTCATTATTACATCATTTTTCGTAAACTAGGTTTACGAGTATCAAATACGCGTAACCTGGAGGGTTAAGCTGTGTATTCATGTAAAATCATTGAGGACATTTCATATAGACTAGATTTAGTCTACACATCATTAGTAACATTATTTCATATCGGTTCACGCATGAATTTGCATTTTTCCTTAAACGTTTATTTTCCTATTAAATAAACGCTATCGCGTAAACATTTATTTTGAATATTGATCCGACGCTTCCAAAAATAATCCTAATATATTCTTTTATGTTAATTAATTGTTCATTAATAAATCCTATATGCTTCCGCATGATTACTTTGATGTTTTGTGATTATTTATTTGATTGTCATGTTATATAATTCCAACAACAATAACATTTGGTAAAGTTTTCAAAGCTCAAACGGACTCGAAAATGCTTAAAAACATCAATTTTATTTCCCATCAGCAATGGGCACTTTGACTTTTTCAGAAAAATCGTCCGTCTTTGACCATGCTTAAATCTCTCATTTTACACTTTTAAGCTTAAAAATCTCGCGGTTAATAGTAAAACATCATTTCGGACTACTTTCGTGTTTTACGCTTAAGCCAATTTGGACCCAAAAGGGGTCAAAACCTCGATTTAAAATCATATCAGTATGTATATTTTTACAAGTTGCTGTTAAAAAGTATAAGTTTCGTTAAACTTTAATTGGCCACAATCTCTTCGTTTTAAGTCCGTTTTCTACGTTCTTTATATCCACGGTTTCTTATTAACATATACTAATATATTTTTGATAAGTCGACACAATTTATAACACCTAAGCTGTTGGAAAATTTAGTGCACTTGTGGGATTAGTTCACACCTTGTAATGGGTTAGGAGGTACGGAGTGTACACCCATAAGGTCCATGAACACCCTGACTCTTATAGTGGTTTGTATTCGTAGTACTGGTGAAAGTACTGCTTGGTGAAAGTACTGTTGGTAAAAGTACTGCTTGTGGAAAGTACTGCTTGTGGAAAGTACTGCTTGTGGTTTCCACTGATAAGCAATGCTTCCACTGATAGGCAGTGTTTCCATTGATAGCACTGCGAAAGTACTGATGCTATGAAAGTACTGATAAGCAGTGTTTCCACTGATAGGCTGTATTTCCACTGTAAGTGAAAGTACTGCTAGTGGAAAGTACTGCTTATGGAAAGTACTGCTAAATGGCAGTTACAACTTCTTTATGACCACGTTTAATTGGTCATGTAACCACTAACGGCTATAATGGTGATAATTATGAGGCTATTAATGGGCCGATTAATACTCATAATTCCATTGGAATAGCTCAAGAGTAACCTCCTATATATAGGAGATCTGAACATGCATGAGAGAGACACAGAAAACGAAAACACTTATTAGCGAAAGGGTTATAGAATTGTGCCTAATTCTCTAACTGCATTTGGTCTTATCCCAAGTAGATATTCGTGATACCCAGGCATTAGGGTCGAATAGTTTACTTTGGAAAGTGATCACACGATTCCAAGTGATATCCGGTAACCACCTAGTGGTATTGCTACTGTCATTGATTGTCTTAACCCTGCTACTGGGCCATAAACTCCAACAATCAAAGTAAACTATTTTGTGATAATCAATGGCAACTGCTGCAATGAAACACATGGCTTCAAACTTTTCCAAGCTTGATAAGTTTGAAGCGCTGGACTTTAGGAGGTGGCAGAAGAAGATGCACTTCTTGCTATCAAGAATGAGTGTGGTGTATGTGCTAACTACACCTATTCCTGATGATGGGGATGATGCTACTGTGGAGCAGATCCGGAGGAGGAGCAAATGGGAGAATGATGACTACATATGCAGAGGTCTTATTCTCAATGGTATGTCTGATTCTCTGTTTGATATTTATCAGAACTTTGAATCTTCCAAAGAACTGTGGGATTCCTTGGATGCCAAATATATGGCTGAGGATGCATCAAGTAAGAAGTTCCTTGTTAGTAATTTCACAAATTACAAAATGACTGATTCAAGACCAGTTATGGAACAATACAATGAACTTCTTGGAATACTTGGAAGGTTTACACAACACAATATGCACATGGATGAGGCTATTTTAGTCTCTTGTGTTATTGACAAACTCCCTCCTTCTTGGAAAGATTTCAAGCATACCTTGAAACATAAGAAGGAGGAGTTAACTCTGGTTGAGTTGGCCAGTCATCTGCGCATTGAGGAATCTCTCAAGGTGCAGGATAATGACAAGCCAAAGAGTGGCAATGCTGCTGGACCATCTGTTGTCAATATGGTGGAGCACAACAACTCCACCAGGTACAATGACAGCAAAGGCAAACGCAAGTATCATGACAACACAAGGGCAGATCCTAACAAGAAGGCAACACCTACTTGTTGGAAATGTGGCAAGACTGGTCACATTAAAAGGGACTGCAAGGGTGTTAAAATTAGTGGTAAAGCCAATGGATCAGGCACTAATGGTTCACGGAGTGGTGGTTCAACCAACTCACTGAAAGGTCAGAATATGTTTAATAAGTCTTTTCAGATTTATTATGTTACATATGTATCTGAATCTTTTTATGTGCAGGATGATGATGTTGCGTGGTGGGTTGACTCTGGTGCAACAGTTCATGTGTGTAAAGATAGAAGCTGGTTCAAGACTTATGAGTCACTGAATGATGGTTCTATTCTTCACATGGGAAATGAGTCAACAGCCTTGGTGCATGGTCGTGGTTGTGTAGATCTTAGGTTTAGTTCTGGAAAGATTGTAACTTTGTTAAATGTTATTCATGTTCCTGATATAAGGAAAAACTTGGTTTCAAGTAGTGTTTTGAATAATCATGGATATAAACAAGTTATTGAATCTGATAAATTTGTTCTTTCTAAATGTGGTGTTTTTATTGGTTTTGGTTATTTATGTAATCAAACGTTCAGGCTTAATATTATCACTAACAGTGTTATTTCAGCTTTTGTGACCACATATGATCCGAGTGATTCTAACCTTTGGCATGCTAGACTTGGTCATGTTCACTATAAAAGGATGCAAGATATGTCTAGGGATGGTTTAATCCCTGCTTTTGACATGGACACTGAAAAGTGTAAAACTTGCATGTTGACCAAGATAACCAAGAAACCCTTTCAGGGTGTTAGTCGTGAGACTAAGATCTTGGAGCTTATTCATAGTGACCTGTGTGATTTGCATGCCACTCCTTCTTTGGGGAATAAGAAGTACTTTGTGACATTTATTGATGATTCTTTTAGATTTTATTATGTCTATCTGTTACATACCAAGGATGAAGCATTAGATAAATTCAAAGTGTTTAAAACTGAAGTTGAATTACAACTTGGGTCTTTAATCAAAAGATTAAGGACTGATAGGGGATGTGAGTACATGGATACTCAGTACTTTCAGTCTATTGGCATTATCCATGAAACTACTGCTCCCTATACTCCTCAGCAAAATGGTATTTCTGAAAGGCAAAATAGGGTGCTGAAGGAGATGGTTAATTCCATGTTGTCCTATTCAGGACTGAGTCAAGGGTTTTGGGGTGAAGCTATGTTAACAGCCTGCTATTTATTAAATAGGGTTCCTAACAAAAGGAACAAGGTTACCCCTTATGAACTCGGGACTAAAAAGAAACCCAACCTGAATTATCTCAAGGTTTGGGGTTGTAGGGCTGTTGTAAGACTCCCTGATCCAAAGCAAAAGACTTTGGGTGAAAGAGGCATTGACTGCATCTTTGTTGGATATGCTGAGCATTCCAAGGCTTTTAGGTTCTATGTTATTGAACCTAATGAACATGTTTCAGTTAACACAATAATTGAATTAAGGGATGCAGATTTTGATGAGAATAGATTCTCATCAGTCCCTAGACCAAGTCAGAGGATTCCTAATGGAACTCATGACACTGGTGTATCAGAGGTCCCTGATGAGGTTGTAGTTCAGCAACCTGAACCTGTGCTCAGGAAGAGAAAAAGGGTCAGGACTCCAAAGTCATTTGGACCTGAGTTTCAACTATACTTAGTTGAAGGCACCAGGGATGAGGTCTCAGACCAATACTCCTATTGCTTCATTGTTGAGGATGACCCCAAAACATTTGAAGAAGCAATGAAGTCCCAGGATATTGCTTTCTGGAAAGAAGCAATCAATGATGAGATGGATTCCATCATGGGCAACAACACTTGGGTGTTGGTTGATCTACCACCAGGTTGCAAACCTTTGGGTTGCAAATGGATTTTCAAAAGAAAAATGAAGGTAGATGGAACTATTGAAAAGTTCAAGGCTAGACTAGTCATTCAGGGCTTTAAACAAAAGTCAGGAATTGACTATTTTGATACTTATGCTCTTGTGGCTCGTATCAGTACCATAAGACTGCTGATTGCTATGGCATCTATTTACAATCTGGTTATTCATCAGATGGATGTAAAAACAGCTTTCTTGAATGGTGAATTGGAAGAGGAGGTTTATATGAACCAACCTCAGGGCTTCATCATGCCTGGCAATGAAAACAAGGTGTGTAAACTGATTAAGTCTCTTTATGGACTTAAGCAGGCACCTAAGCAATGGCATCAAAAATTTGATGAAGTGGTTTTGTCTAGTGGTTATGTTCTTAACCAAGCTGACAAATGTAACTAACGAAGAAAGGTCTTTCGTTATAGGACCCTGAAGTAACGAAGAAGTTTACAAAACCCCAGTAGGAGTTGTTACTTCGTTATCCTCATAACCAGACTCTGGAGTAGGGACCACGGAAGTTGATTCATATCAACTTTGAGTCCAGGTTTACTGAAACCTCAGGACTGGGAAAAAGAGAAGGACTCGTGTCCAAGTCCAACGACTTGATGTTGGAGTAGTCCCTGGAGACTATGTGGTCACAGTACTCAAGGTAATCCTTAGGAGACTGAACCAGATCC